>CM076984.1:37083313-37263313 GCA_039105355.1 Benthosema pterotum
CTCACCGCATGCGGTGTTTCGCATCCCAGCGCACAAATCTGACTCTACTGTGCAAAAAAACTCAAGGATTAGACAAGAGGAGGATGGATGAATGTCGGGAAACGTGTGAAGGGAGACAATAGCCATGCCTACCACATTAACATGCCAATAATAATTTAAAGTAAATCAGTCATTGTGGCGTTGAACAGTCGAGGCCTATAGAAACGGGGCGTACTTCGTGCTTCGTCAGGCGTGACGTTCAGACTGCGCCGCAACTCCGTCTCTCATCCAACATATCATCCTGACAAGTGACAACAGTTTTAATTAACAAGCCAAACTCCGCTTGTCTCTTCCCCTCCCCGGTAGCCGACCTGTCATGAAATTGTGTGTGTTTTTTGAGTGGGTGCACATATTGCACAGCCAGAGAGCGAGAGCGAGAGAGAAAGCGACAGCGGAAGCAGTCGAGGTGATGTTGTGTGAAGAGGCGTGCAGGTTGGAAGGCAGATAGTGTCATTTCCCTCAGTATCACCGTTAAATCTTAATCTTCCGGACCCTCGTGGGAGGAGCCAGCCAAGCATGGGATTGTATTTTTTGCATCTAAATCAAGACACCCTGTTTTCTGTGGAGAGGACTTAACTATTAAGACCAAGTTTGATGCACCTAAAAGGCCCACACTGTGTGTTGGCGGGGCATGCATGTCGTTCCGCTGTTGTTTCTGCTGATGTTTGCGTAAGCAAATTTTCAAATTATGCCACCCCATAAACTGTAACATCTCTGATCAGTAAAAAATGAACTGTTGTGGTATCATGGTATCATGGTATGATTAACTAAGAGCACTGGTTTTCAACCTTTTTGATCCCAAGGCCCACTTTTCATTCAGAATTTAAGCCATGGACCACCATTTGATGACATTTTAGCCCCAACAGACCCCAAAACTAAAGATTTATTTTGCTTTTTGGTGCTCAACTCCAGGCTGGATTTGGGAAACAAAACAGTTAAACATACAGATCAAAATGAGCATTAATTTGATGAATATTCTAACTCTTGAGAGTGTTAACATGAAACCAAATGGACCCGCAAGGGTCCATTTGGTTTCATGTTTACGCTCTCAAAGAGTTAGATCTGGTTAACCAACTATAACAGGTAGAATAGGTCCATCACGCGCTGGTTGTGGTGGGCCGGTCTAGGCCAAATCACGCTAAAAATATCCGTGCCGATTTTTTTCGCCCAGTCCACCACTGCGCTGTGCACTTTTCTTTCAGCGCCTTGCATCAGGGATGGTGGATTTGTTGTTGCAACTGAAGAATGACAATAGTTGTCTGTCATTGTAAATGAGAATCAATAGGAATCTTTTTTCATCCTCTGCCATTGACAGAGCGACATAGCTTAACCGCTGATGAGTGTACTTGAGCTGTAAATGAAGATGGTATTGATTGTGTGACTAACTTTGGAATGGAGGCAATCATTCCTTTGCTTAATTCCTGTAATTCTTCATGTGTTCAAATTGTGTGTTGCCCAAATATCTCGACGGCTCACACATGCAGTGCAGACCCATCCAGAATACTATCCAATACCCACAGCGGTGGTAAACAATCGTTTTCTTTGTACTCTGTGGTAACATTATCAAGGCCAGTTGTTATTTGTGAAAGGGGCTTTTTAAAGATGTGTTTTTACCATCTGCAATGTATTAGTATATATTAGTGTTTTGAACAACGTTTTGCCAGTTCTCTTTCCCAATTGTGGACAAAAACATGAAAGTTCTTAGTTTTGTGTGCAAGAAACTAAATTCAACATCACAAATTGTCAATTCAAACCCCAAATACTGTTTTCAAACGTCAGTAATAGCATATACAGGAAAACCTTCCAATTCCGCCCTTATTTGGCATTATAAGTGCATTATTCTTAAACACTAACGTTAAGCCACCACTATTTCAAAGCTCAAACTTTCTGGAGGGGGGCTTGTAATGGATTTTCAGTAATGGATTAATCACATTTTTGATGTGTAGATCTGTTGAGCCGGTCATTTCGAAAGTAGCTCTCAAGTCAAAAAAGTGTGGCCACCGCTGGTGTAGTGTTTCTGTGTGTCTGTATGTAAGGGGGCACATGAATGGACACTCTCATTTTCTCCTATTTAGTGATGTCACTAATAATACTAATACTACTAACTAATAATGTCACTAATAATGCTTTAAAGGGATCCCAGGCTAATAAACCTCATATGGATAAATACATTATACTTGTCCTCTATAACTAGAATTGAACATTTAAAAAACATAAAATAGTAATATATAATAGTAACATAATTTTATCCCTTGGGGGCCACCATTTTACGGGACTCCCCTTACCAAATGGACCCGTAAGGGTCCATTTGGTAAGGGGGGCTCCAGGGAAAATCTTGCCTATGGGGCTCCAAATTAAATTAACCAGGTGTTAACTCAAGAGTTAAAAAATTAGCCCAAGTCTTCACAACTAGAGAATGTAGAAGATTAAATGACATTTTGAACTGTATGTTTGACTGTTTTGTTTCCCAAATCCAGCCTGGTATTGTGGACAAAAGCAAAAGGGGTTTGTGGGGATAAAATGTCCTCAAATGGTGGTCCGTGGCTCAGATGCTGTAGAAATATTGAGGCCTGGTATAAAAAAAAGGTTGAAAACCACTGATTTGTATGATACATTTGATGCATTTCACTTTAAGTGACTTTATTAGACAAGAGAATTTTTTTCCAGGGTTGTTTGACAACACAGCTAACAACAATGGAAACTATTTCTGGTGGTGGTAATGGCAAATTACTTTGTTAATCATGCATTATGAACAATTAGCACAATGTAGAAAGATATTAAGCATTAGCCTTACAAATGTTTCTAAAAATTACTACTAGGACTGGAAATCATGTCTTGACTTTTCTTTTTCGATTATGCAAGCTACTGTAAACAAGCAGACGCACACACACATGCACACACACACGCACGCACGCACACACGCACGCACACACGCCCGCGCACACACACACACACACACACACACACACACACACACACACACACACACACACACACACACACTAGTTAGTGTAGTTCATTAATTAACGAGTGGGATGCATTTACTATTGAGATAACGGAGCAGTGTGATGCTAAGTGTTTTGGCGATAAATACAAATGTTGGCACACCTTCAAATTAAATTTGTGTTCATCAAGAAGCTGGCAACTGTTCTTTTTCTGAGGGGAAAGAACAAATGTCTTCAGATACCTGAAATTTGCTGATAGCCTACAGCAGTGGTTTTCAACCAGTGGTCCGGGGACCACCAGTGGTCCCTGAGAGGGTTCCAGGTGGTCCCCAGACTAAATGATGGAAAGTTAGTTAACCAGATGTAACTCTGAGAGATTAAAAATGAAACGAAATGGACCCTGCCTGGTATTGTGGAAAAAAGCAAAAGAAATCTTTAGTTTTGGGGCTGTGGGGCTAAATTGTCATCAAATGGTGGTCCGTGGCTCAAATGCTGAATAAATAGTGGGCCCTGGTGTCAAAAAGGTTGAAAACCACTGGCCTACCGTAAGGGTTCTCAACCTGTGAGTTGAAAAATTGAAATTTAAAGTTTACTTAGTAAACATCATCCATAATCTTCCCTTAATGATTATGTCTGGTTTTAGTACATTGTACTTGTATATATTTCTTCTATTATTATTATTATTATCTTCTATAAGGTTATTGTAGGGGTCGATTGGCATTAGGGGCAGTGTTGGGCAGTAACTAATTTTAGATTACATATTACTGTAATATTATTACTTTTGCTCCAAAAAGTAAAGTAACGAGATTACTCTGCAAAAATGGGTAATAAGTAACGCATTACTTTGCAAGTAACGCCAAGTTACTTTTTTAAAATGAGCTTGTTGTTGCATGCAAAAATAGAACAGATGTACAAGCTATTGACAGGTACTGTAACAACAGAGATGTGCAGTAGATTGTAGATCCAGTCCACACACTGCATCCTGCGCAGTTATGTACACTACAAATCGCATTGCTGCTTTATTTTGTAATAAACGGATTATGTTGTACTTCTCTAATTTTTCAAAAGCGGTGTTGAGAACTTGGGAAAGTAATAACGTAATATGTAATATATTACTCTTCAAATCCAGTAATAAGTAAACTAATGATATTACTTTGTCTAAGGGGTAACGAGTAAAGTAAAGAAGTTACTTTCCTAAGTAATATAGACCAACACTGATTAGGGGTGGGCCAAAGCATTTACAGTGGTCCCCAACACAATTTCTAATTTCAAATAATAATATGGATTTTCAAACATTCACTATTTCACATAAAAAAACAACAACCCAGCATTCATGCAATTTATGCAGCTCAGGAAAATGACAGTTTCTGTCAATGGCATGGTTGATGGTAATGATCTAACAAATTAGATTGTGTATTAATTGGCTTGGATCTGTGGAACCTACATACCTTTCATTAATCCGTATCATAATGTGAAGACAAAAGTTTCAGTCACAATCCCATGAATATTTCATTTATTCTACAACCTGAAAATGAGTTTAATCAACACATGCTTAATCCACCATCCAGGGCTTTACTATCACCACTTCCTCAGCCGGAAATGGCACCCCTGTCAACCCCACAGACTCCACACCTCCACCTCCACTGTATCTCCAGTTTTTTTCATACATGTTGAACGAATGAAAGGTTCTGGCAAGATCTTGTGAATAAGTAATGACATCCCTTCCATTGGAAACACACGGCTCATTTTTTTCCATTTCCTGCAAAGCAAAGTAACAGACATATACTGTACAAGTGCTGTGTTCAGAAATTCACTGCGAGTGCAGTGGCGCGTCCTCGATCTTGTCGTTTGTTTATTCAGTGCACTGGGTGCCTTGTTGGTCAAAAATCTCCTCCGACCCTATACTGACAGACTCTACTCCCGGGGGCTAGAGCTGAGCTATCAGGGCAAGCATTTAGTACATCACCATACTAGAGTTCATAAGTTACCCACAGTTAGGTTGCATTTATTGCTTAATAAGCATGCTGTTTATATGTTTATTATGCACTTTAAAAAATGTTCACCTTTGTACATGTTCGCTGATGTACTTTTGCCTAGATCCATGTTTTTCTTCTTTTTTTATTTTATTTTATTTTATTTGCTTGAAATAGTCCCTTTATTTGACCTGACCTCAGTCTGAATTGTCATTTCGTTTCACTTCATTATTCAGACTGAAGTCTCTCTCCACCACAGCAGTTTCTGGGATGGGCAAAGTGTCAGTCAAAGTGTCAGGGTTCATACCAACCCATAAGAATATTGGGAAAGCAGACGATGCTGTTGCCATTATTATGGCTAATGTGTTAGCCAGGTTGCTAACCAAATAAACACAGCCGATGAGTGTTACTATCACGTGAACAAAAGCAGTAAAATATGTTGGATGATGATGTTCATAGAACCTATAAGCTTGGTTCATCTGTGCGCAACCAAGCTATCCACCTGAGAGCCACGCTCTGTACGTGAGGCAGGGCGATTCTAAACACCCCTGGAAATGGTTGTTGCCCACACACACACACACACACACACACACACACACACACACACACACACACACACACACACACACACACACACACACACACACACACACACACACACACACACACACACACACACACACACAGACACACACACAGACACACACACACACGCAATTCAATGGAATTCCCCTTTAATTTGAGTGGAGGCGGAGATATACAGCTTCATCAAGGGACTACAAACCTCCAGGTGTTAAAACACCTTGTGAAGATGAAAAGCTGCAGTGTTATTATACTAAACTGTTTACCCCCCACACCATTTAAATGTATATTTTTAACTGCCCGCAGACTTAACGCTGATTTATGCTTGTGTATTTTTTTTAACAGTAAGGTATAGGCTGCTGCTCCTTTGAGTTTGAACAGTAGATCACAAATCACGTATGAATCAGACTTTACCCTACAGTATAGGCCTATACTGGGCAGGGAGTTTTCTAGGTTTAAATTAGCTGTAAAAAACACTGAATGGCGGTAGCGAGTAAGGGATCAAATTAATAACATTGTGCAGGTTGGCATGTTAAGGAACACAACATTTTCTTTTGGTCTCCCTGTAGTACCCGCAGGGGCGGATGTAACATTTCCCAATTGGAGGGGCAGGAGAAAATACCATACCATTTTTGGTTACAGGACTTTTATTAGGCAAGTAAAGCATCAATAAAAACATAGCAGTAGTAGTGGTTAAAATCATTTTAAATATAAGCACTTTAATTTGAAATATCTTGGGTTGTTTTGCATGCCATCATGTTTGGTGGGGCAGACTGGGCATTTTAGGGGGGCATTGCCCCCCTTAAATGCCCATGCCTAGATCCGCCCCTGAGTGCCCGTCTCATCGCCAAGCCCAAGTCGTTTTGATTTATCTGGGAGTTTCCGATAATATCATCTTCCCTGCGCAGCTATTTAGAGGCAGAATTCCTCTGGGTTCTATAGCAGCTTTAATTCAGTGAATGATGCGGCTTAGAAGAGCAGGTGGGACTAGTGCACAGTATATATACGATGTGGGGAGGAGGAATGCATAATAAATTGTGTTTAATAAAATAGGACGTCTTCTCCCAGCATTCCGCCAAGTAATATGTCATGGGAGGTTAGTTTTTTCCCCCACATAAATTACTCAAAAAAATGTCAAAAAATGTGTTTCATGTTATAGAAATGTTTATTCCATAGCGAGGTGGGCAGAATTAATTCTTTATTCTTTTCCACATGAATTACTAAAAACATGTCAAAAAATGTGTTTCATGTTATAGAAATGCTTACTCCATAACGAGGTGGGCAGAATTAAATAACACTGAGAGACTTTCTCCTTTTATTATTCTTGCCAATGCCACTGTGACTGTGTTTATGACAATGGAAAACAGTCACATCTGTCAGACCGCATCCATATTGCCCCATTATAGCTTCTGCCTGTGCCCATATGTCTCATTACTCTTGGAAATAGACTCACATCTCCACCAAGTCTATTGATTCATCATCATTACTCTCTTCGGCCCCCTTTCCTCCCCCTAAACATGTCATTCCCAAGTCTGGCAATTGCTTTGCAAATGATGCCTGGGAACATTTTGCATGATTGATATTGGTGTAGCTGTTAGTAAGCGTTCGATGATGGGCTATTGATGGATTTGAGATGCAAATGACATCGGTGGTGCCATGGTGATATTCATTCAGTATGGTGTAGGTTTGGTGAGCGGTGACCAAGACTACTGTCCATGTTTACAGTGTATGTATTGGCCCAGATATTGATTGGTGACTTCCGTGCAATGTCAGAATAATTATTCATACTTACAATAGACCTTTCAGTAAGCCCCGCCCTCTCCCCAGTGTCCACCCAAGGCTAGGACACTTTTTTGGGGGGCACAGTGGTTATAGTGCTGTCGCCTCACAGCTATAGAAGGTCCTGGGTTCGATTCCTGCTATGGGCGCTGCTGTGGGTGCTGGCGGCGTGTCTGCTCCTCCGTGTCATCAGTGCCCATACCCGAGGCGGGGGTTGGTGAGAGGGCCTTTCTGTGTGGAGTTTGCTTGTTCTCCCTGTGTCCCCTAGGGTAGATACCCTCACAAAAACATGCAGTAATCCTGAGCTCTAAACTGCCTCCCCCTGGCCAGCCGGGGCGCCTGATGGAGGGGACTGGAACTGGTTGGAACAATTGAGCTATTCCCGGCGAATCTGCTGACAGCCAATTCTTTTGCCTACAGCTGATTCGGACTGGCTTTAGCCAGTCTATATTATGTATTGGCCCAGATATTGATTGGTGACTTCCGTGCGATGTCAGAATAATCATTCATAGTTACAAATGAATGTTATTGTAAGTTTGCGCTTTAGAACTCATTTTTCGACGGATGGTTTTTATTGACCAGGGCATGTTGCTGCTTCAAGTTCAGATCAGTTTAATAGCCTCCTGCTGCTATTGTTTACTATTACCCCCCCTGAGTAAACACACTTGTTTGTGAACAACAACATGGCTTTGCTGTCTGATCTGCAATAGACCCAGTGACTGCCTCCTCCTGGAAGAGCATTTACTCCATATAGATGTTTCAGAATGAGTCATTATTCCAAGCCTGGAAGCCCAGCTGGCTCCATGAATGATGACCATGTATGGGATGTACCCATAGAGTAATAAATTAAGTATTTCCTCCTTTTCGACACCAAAATTTGCTGTCCAAATGCGGAAGTATTTCCTCCATGAACACGCCTGAAGCACGGGATCATGGGAAGGGATTCATGAACGAGCGCCGCCAAGAACGAGCCAAGGATAAAACAAAACAGCATAAACAAACAAGCTTGTGGGTTTGCGGTGAGCTTATTATCTGTCACATAATACATCTGTTATGTTTTGAGAGGTGACGTGAACACTGGGGTGCCATGTCATTATTCCGACCTCCCATTGTTCCGAAACTACGAGACGCAAAACCCCATCCTTCTTCAACCGTAACCCTAAGCCTAAACCCCCGATGCTCAACCGACCCTCAACCTAACCTCACAGACATGACGGCTGTGAGGTCTGTGAGGTGAAAACCAGTGACAATACTGTTGAAGAGCTACAGTATATTTTATAACAGCATTTAAACATGTGTATGTGTGTGTGTGTGTGTGTGTGTGTGTGTGTGTGTGTGTGTGTGTGTGTGTGTGTGTGTGTGTGTGTGTGTGTGTGTGTGTGTGTGTGTGTGTGTGTGTGTGTGTGTGTGTGTGTGTGTGTGTGTGTGTGTGTGTGTGTTTTCCAATTATTTTTATGAGGAGAATCAAACATGTCGTGGCATTGCAAATCAAACATGTTTTTTTCTCCAAACATGATTGAGCAACCGTCGACTACAGGAACAATCACACACAGTGCAGTATAGAGCAAATTGCTGCATTAGATCATTGCGACATTATAGCTGTTAATACTGCTGAGAATACAATTGTGTTTGGAGAAAATGAAGGTTTGATTCCAGCAGCAGTTCTCGGGGCTATACTGTACCTCTTTAATGGCAGGAGGGAGAGTGTGTCTGTGAGTGTGTGTGTGTTGTGGAACTAACAGCACACCACAGCACTGATGATCTGTTCTCTGGTGCTTTCAATTTGGTGCCTCTGCTGAGGTATATGGAGCAGGGCCGGATCTAGAGGGGGGCAGGGGTGGGCAGGGCCACCCAAACGTGCATGCTGTATGCCCACCCAATGAAAGGTAATATCAGTGGGCTTTCAACCACTGAAAACCAGTGGTTGAAAGTTGGTTAACCAGATGTAACAGTGGTTACATCTCGGTTGAAAGTTGGTTAACGAGAGCGTAAACATGAAACCAAATGGACCCTTGCGGGTCCATTTGGTTTCATGTTTACGCTCTCAAGAGTTAGAATATTCACCATGTGAATCAGCCCAAGTCTTCACAACTACAGAATGTAGAAGATTAATGGTCATTTTGATCTGTATGTTTGTTTTGTGTTTTGTTTCCAAAATCCAGCCTGGAATTGTGGACAAAGGCAAAATAAAATCTTTAGTTTTGGGAGTCTGTGGGGCTGAAATGTCCTCAAATGGTGGAAAACCACTGCTTCATATGAAAAACTTTGGAGGTGCCCATACACCCTGCCAACCTTCCAGCCCACCCTAGTAGGGCCGGCTAAATCCGGCACTGATATGGAGAGCATTGACAAACCTCAGCAGCCATACATGTACAATATTGATTACTATACGCCTACCCAGAACTGCAATCCCCTAGCAGCCGCCAGAGCCTTGGTTATCCAGCAGTTATCCACTAGTGGCAGAAAGAGGGGAGAGTAATTGTATGTTTTCGTGTCCACGCAACGATGCCACAGCATCGACCATCTGTGATGCTTTTCACTTCGGGTGCCTCTGCCATACTGAGAGAGAGAGCACTAGTAGTGACAATCATGTAGCGCCATGTACGGTACAAAGTGAATATTTTTCTCCTACGCAGACATGAAAAAAAAAAAAAAAACATCAAAAGCAGTGGAGTCATTTTTTTCTTTTATCTTCTTTTATCTCGTATTGTTTTGAATCCCTGCCCTTCCATTCCCCTCTACCGCCGTCCGTCGATCTGCCACCCTGTTCTGAAAACACCATTATTATTATTATGCTCTAACTCTGATCAGGTGTGATGCCACCAGTGATGATGAGACATCTTTTGAAAATGTGGTTAAAGTATTGTCTCTCTCGCTCTATTGTCAAGACTGATCACAAGAGTGATCAGGGGGAGACTAGTGTACTGTAGGAAGAGAGTAGCGACATGCTTTGATCTCTCAAAGCGTGTCTGGCTGGAGCTCTGCAGGTTCCAAACACAGGCCTACATAGTTAACCACTGCATCACAGCACAGCCTATTGTCTTATAATGTACATTAACTAAAGCCAGTTATATAACAAATCGTTATTCACTAGAGGGACGAGAGCTCTGTTAACGCGTTAGAATGTTCTAAATCACTGTAATTTTGCTGATTTAGCTGCGAACGTGCGATCTGCTGTCAATGTCCAGAGTGGTTTGTTTGAAACTTGAATCCCTCCTTACTAGGCGTCATGTGTGCTGTATGTTCAGCCGTAGCACTGTAACCGTATTATTGTTATAGTATGTACAGGGGATTATTCCTTTAAACTGCAGGGTTTTTTTGTCTCTAACGGGAGTTGGTTTTGTTTTTGGACACAGACTGTCGATACGTGGTTAGAACCCTGGCCGATCACTACTGATAACTACAATTTTGGCCCCACTACACCAACAGCATTGAAAACAGAAAACTCTCTGAGTCAGACCTTTAGCTTTATGCATGCTGCGTGTCTGTTGCAACTTCAACAACAACCGATGTTATTATTGATGCTTATACTTGCCTAATACAAGTCCTGTAACCGAAAATGGTATGGGGGCGGCTTCATCGCCCGTGTCGCAAAGCGACGCGGGCGCTGAAGCCGCACCCATACCATTTTCTCTTGCCCCTCCAACATGTTCTCTTGCACCCCCCCCCCCAAATGGGACATGTTACATCCGCCCCTGCATGGCACAGTAAGATTGCTAAGGATTGCTCCGTAGAGGAGACACACACGGTGGTTATAGCACTCTGGGGGAGACTGGGTTCACTAGTGTTGTGAGCATGCTGTGTGAGCGTCGCTGTTGTCGTCATCAGCTCTCTTTACACGCTGCTCCGGCCCTCCCTCCCCTACCTCTCACCCTGCCTCCCCCTCCTCCTCCTCAGGGCCGGATCTAGAGTGGGGCAGGGGTGGGCAGAGCCCACCCAAACGTGCATCCTGTATGCCCACCCAATGAAAGATAATATCAGTGGTTTTCAACCACCAGTGGTCCTTGAGGTAGTCCCAGGCTAAATGGTGGAAAGTTGGTTAACCAGATGTAACTCTTTGACTGCGTAAAAATGAAACCAAATGGACCCTTACGGGTCCATTTGGTTTCATTTTTACACCCTCAAGAGTTAAAATATTCATCATGTGAATTAGCCCAAGTCTACACAACTAAAGAATGTAGAAGATTAATGGTCATTTTGTCTGTATGTTGGACTGTTTTGTTTCCCAAATCCAGCCTGGAATTGTGGACAAAAGTTAACCAAAAGAAATCTTATATTTTGAGGTCTGTGGGGCTAAAATGTCATCAAATTGTGGTCCTCTGTGGCTCAGATGCTGAATAAATAGTGGGCCCTGGTGTCAAAAAAGGTTGAAAACCACTGCTTCATATGAAAAAATTTGGAGGTGCCCACCCTGGCATTCTTCCAGCCCACCCTAGTAAGGCTGGCTAAATCCGGCCCTCCTCCTCCTCCTCCTCCTCCCCCCCTCCTCCTCCTCCTCCTCTCGGAGGACACATTAATGTGTGGATGTGATGCCTGTCAGTCCCCGTGTCCTACTTAGACCAGATGGGCTTCATTCAGCTCTGTCACAAAGATGCAGGTGCAGGGCTCTCAAATGTCAGTCTGGTAATTACAAAATGAGCTCTGTGTGTGTGCGAGTGTGAGCATAGGCGTGTGGGTGTGTTGCGTGTCTTTTAAAGATTGATTTATGGACCAAAGAAATGGACCATAACCGCACAACGTTGTGTTTTGGTCAGTAAAGTTTGAATTACTACAGGGAAAAAATGTGAACCAAAACACAGAAGTGTGTTGATGTGTGATATTAGAGCAGTGAGGTGTGAATGGACAAAGCTGTGTTTCTGACAGCAGTGTATACAGGTCCTCTGACCTCTTAAGACTTACTGGAGAAAGGGACAAGTCTAGGAGCTTGTAGTTCTGATGTTTTTGAACATTTTTAGAAGGAAAGTGATTAAGAACTTGACCCTATCAGCAGCAGAGGTGAGAATGCAAATAAACAAAAACTGGTGATCCATGATTCCATCTGGGAAACTTTAGTCACTAATACATGTCACCAGTGTTAGGCAATACACAATAGTTTACTTACAGAATGACCCCTTAGAAAAAAATAATATTACTTGTTACTTGAATCAAAGAATAATGTATTACATATTACAATATTACACAACACTATGTACAACACTATGGGCTCCATTTTCGTTACCGCTAAACCCCTTATCCCTTAACTTCTTTGCCTTTTTAAACTATTTAATAAAAAAAAACATTTTTCAGTAGTTCAAATGGCCAGTCTACAAGCTCACAACGTGTTAATGGATTGACATGTTGAAATATTCCAAAAAAGTTTTTCAAAATAGTAAAAACGAAATAAGGGATTTGGGATAAGGGTTTTAGCATGTAACGAAAATTGAGCCCTATGTGTTTGAGTGACAACTTGTGACAACTCTGATAATTTGTAGTGTGTGCAGAATGCTGCGGTGGATTAGGATATACAAACTACTGCACATCTCTGTTGTTATCTGTTAATAGATTGTAAATCTGTTCTATATTCACATCAAGCAACAACAAGTTCAAAAGTAATAAGTAACGAAGCATGTTTTGTCAGCGTAATATCTTTACTTTTTCTGGGAAAAAGTAATACTACTACAGTAACACACACTGGCATTTCTAAGCAGTTTGGATTTTCCCTGGAGCCCCCCTTACCAATTGGTAACTAACACGCACACGCGCGCGCGCACACACACACACACACACACACACACACACACACACACACGCACACACACACACGTGCACACACACGCACGCACGCACACACACACACACACACACACACAGAATCTCCTGCAGAATCACAATGACAATAAACCAGTGCATGTTGGGTAACTGAGTGTTGTCCGCTCCCTACGGCTCTCTTCCTCTGTGTGTTTGTTTGTTGTATTCAGCACAGGAAACGCACAGGCTTCTAATTAAGTCTGTGAGGGGATGGAGGAGGATCTGAACTGGCCAACTGACTGCGCCATGCATGCTATCACAAACCCGGCTTCCATGTTTAATTTATATCTCCTCTATTATTTATGGATGCCGTGATCTGTTCTCTCTGTGTGTGTGTGTGTGTGTGTGTGTGTGTGTGTGTGTGTGTGTGTGTGTGTGTGTGTGTGTGTGTGTGTGTGTGTGTGTGTGTGTGTGTGTGTGTGTGTGTGTGTGTGTGTGTGTGTGTGTGTGTGTGTGTGTGTGTGTGTGTGCGCGCGCGTGTGTGTGCGCGCGTGTGCGTGCGATTTTCTTAATGTCGGCACTGCAAATGGACCCTAGCGGGTCCATTTGGTTCCATTTGTACACTCTCAGAAAAAAGCACACTCATTAACATGGTGAAACACAACTTGATGATGTCATCAAGATGTATTTCACCATCCTAAGGAAACAGAATGGGGGAACTTTTTTACCATGTCTACACAACATCTTTAAGGTGTATTAATGACATAGTAAAATATTGAAAATGATTGGAATTCCCCTTTAAGACAAGTGCATGCACACTTGCATTTGCATGCGCATTTGCGTGCGCCTGCGCAACACACAGACACACTATTAAAACAAGTATAGCATATTGAGAAAGATTGTTTTTACAATGCATAATTGTATCCATAAAAGTAAATGACAAGACAAAAGCTTTTGCCCAAAAAATATTTTAGATGTGAGAAGTGGGGGGATGCCGTCCCCCGCGTCCCCCCTCCACTACACCCCTGAGTATAGTCAAATATACAGTATGTTGTTCTCTAACTCTCCCTCCCTCCCTCTCTCTCTCTCTATCTCTCCCTCTCTCTCTCTCTCTCTCTGTATCTCTCTCCCCCTCCCTGTCTGTGTCCATGTGCGTAACTAACACTGACTCATACCCCCTCTAACGTGCCTGCACTGGCCCAGGCACACGGTGTGATGCGGACACCCACTGCTTTTCTCACAGACTCCCAGTCCAGACAGACACACAGACAGACAACCCACACTAACTTACGTACATACGTATGTAGGTTAACGACTAACGAGCGAGTGTGCGTGTGTATAAGGTCTGCTAGCTATTTGTGCGGTGCCGCGTTACCCTTGTTAGGTACATCTTTGCACGCACATACAGTACCGTACCTATAATATATCTTTGTCTGCGTTGCTATTAGTTGGACTCTGCATGTCTAAAATCATTACTTTACAGGACAGGGAAACATAGAGAAAATAATTACCTTGCGTTGCACAGTGGATAACATTGTAGTTATTATTTAGTCACAACAACAGCAGCTCTTCAGCGCATGCAAGCTCCTTCCATTTATTAAATATTTATGCAGCCCACACACAGACAGACTTAATCACTCTCAAACTGGCAACCCTATTTCAGGCATGTCATGCTACAATAGGCTTAATATTTAAAAATAAAAGTTCTGGGGGAAAAAATAGCATACAACAGTTGTTTTCAAAGTTTTTCATACCAGGTCCCACTATTTATCCTGCATTTTAGTCACGGAGGACCATTGATGTTGAGTTTCGTCTCTCGGACCCAAAAATAAAGGATTTTCAAGTTTGTTTGTTTTTTTGTCCACAATTTAGATTTGAGATAAACTGGTAAAAATGTTGGTCTAAATACCAAGTCTTCTTGAAAATTAAGTCATTCAGATGTTTAAATATAATTTAACTCTTGAGTGTTAAAATGATTTGGTAACCCTCAGGTGTCCATTTGGTTTCATTTTAACACTTTCAAGAGTTACAGATCTATAAGGGGTCCTTTAGGTTACCAACTCTCCATCATTTAGCTGGAGACCACCAGGAATCCTCTCAGGGACCACTGGTGGTCCCCGGACCACGTGTTGAAAACCACTGGCAGACAGTATCTACCTGTATTTTCTGCTGCTTTTTGAGCAAAACTTTCATATACATAAAGGTGTTATTATATATAGAGCATTAATTTATAAAAGAAACAACAGAATATGTAGATTTTTCTGTTGGTTTGTTTATTGTAATATGTCTACAGTGCCATATACTGACACAGTGCATCTCCCTGCAGTCTGGGTGGGAGTATAGCAATAAGTAAAGCAATGATGAGGGACTGGAGGGTGAGGATAGAGTTAATGATACCCATGATGACACTGTCCACCCGCGTGTGTTTACGCCGCTTTCTCTCCCAGCCCTTTAATGTGCAGCGAAGCAGCACAGAGACTCAATATTATGTATCATGCATGGCCAACTGGAGGCTAAATCCACACTTCATGAGGAGAGAGAGGAAAAAAAAGCTTGAATCAGCAGGTGTGACTGGCAAGGATAAGGCCCAGCCGGGGTGGTGAGAGAGACGAGGAGGAGGAGGAGGAGGAGGAGGGTACAGAGCAATGTGCAGGCAGCACTATAAATATTTCATGGAATATGTTAGCACGCGTGCAGCTGAAGCGGGAGTGAGGGATAAAGATCAATAGTGAGGCTACTGGATATGTACCGCTAAGGTTAGGGTAGAGAAGGGGAATTTAAGTTCACGTTGGCAGGGTAGTGGACAAGGTCAACAAGGAAACGAAGCAAAGAAGAAGGCATAGGCTGGTGGTTTTCCTGAGCCAGGAAATCAGGGGCGGATCTAGGCATGGGGGCATGCAATGGCATGCAAAACAAGATTTTTCAAATTAAAGTGCTTATATTTAAAATGATTTGAAACACTACTACTGCTAATAACTAACTACAGCTGTGTCACCACTAAACCAACAGCATTTCATCATTGAAAACGGACAACTCTCTGAGTCAGACCTTTAGCTAACTTAAGTTATTATTGATGCTTTACTTGCCTAATAAAAGTCCTGTAACTGAAAATGGTATGGGTGCAGCTTCATCGCCCGTGAAGCTGCCCCCTTACCATTTTCTCCTGCACCCCCCCATTGAGAAATGTTACATCCGCCCCTGAGCCAGATAGAGGGAGAGAGAGAGACGGAGAGAGAGGGGGAAATCGAGGCAGAGAGAGAGACACATAGAGAGAGAGAGAGAGAGAGACAGAACAGATGCTCTATAGTGGCAAAGCTATAGATGGATCTACTGCTAGCATTAAGGAGAAAAGTGTCAAGTTAACCACTTTACCCCTTATCCTGTGTGATCGCTATTCTGGGCATGTCATGGGTGAACTCTCAGCGTAAACAGGCAAACCCTTTGGCACGAAAGCAGTAGATGTAAAAGCCCTTGAGAGCTTAGTGTTTTGGTGTCTATAGGGGAAAAGGCACAGTGACCTCGTACAGATGCACAATATAGGCGGCCTCAGTCAACAAGTATACACTGTTGATGTCTGACACACGAAACGTTGTCCCAGGCATAACTCGCATAGCGGTCTCAATCTTGTCTCTTGTACACTTCAGACGAACTAATGGTTTAAAGCAGTGGTTTTCGGCCAGTGGTCCTTGAGAAGGTTCCAGGTGGTCCCCAGCTAAGTTAGTTAACCATATGAAAAGTTGGTTAACCAGATGCACAGTAATTCTTGAGAGGGTAAAAATTCATGTTTACACCATCAAGAGTTAAAATATTCACCTTATCTTAATTAGGCCAAGTCTACGCAACTAGAGAACGTAGAAGATTAATGGTCATTTTGATCTGTATGTTTGACTGTTTTGGTCTATCTGAAATCCAGCCTGTTATTGTGGACAAAAGCAGAAAAAATCCAAGTAAATAGTGGGCACTGGGATCAAAAAGGTTGAAAAAAACCACTGAACTAAATGGTTCAGAAGGTTGTCCCATGTGTAGATTTCCCTCTGCGAGAGAGAGAGAGAGAGAGAGAGAGGGAGAGAGGGAGAGAGGGAGAGAGAGAGAGAGAGAGAGAGAGAGAGAGAGAGAGAGAGACGTGTTGTGTAACAGGGCTTGGTCCTGCTGAATAAAACATTGGCTGGTTGAAAATGCTGATGGGCAAGTGGCCAATGGCACAACCTTAGGAAATGAAACAAATGAGCCTGTGGGATGTCGAGAATGAGAGCGAGAGGAACAATACTGTTCCTAACAAGCTTCTAGAGCGCATAGAATGAGACAGAGAGAGAGAGAGAGAGAGAGAGAGAGAGAGAGAGAGAGAGAGAGAGAGAGAGAGGCAGTTCCTAAACAGAGTAGCACTCACCCATCTCAGTGACTTGCATACTGTAGCCTTCATGGTTTTGTTATCGAACCTGATGTATAAATCAGGGGCGGGTGTAGGCATGGGGGGGGGGCAATGAATGTACTATCAGGTATACATCCACCATTCAAGGCCACTGGCATAAGTGCCTCTCCTACTTCTATTTTTATTTTTATCTGTGTTTTGAGCCTTTAATAAAATTTATATATAATCTGTGGCAAACACTCACATGTATGCACACATGTATGAATGCACGTGTGTGCCATTGCCAGCCACACTGCATATTAAGCATATTATTACTGTGAATATTTCACATAGGGCTAAATTTGAGTCACAGGGCCCTAGAGCATGCACTATTTAGGCATATAGCATTAGGCAATGGGCGTTCCAGCATTAAGTTGTTTTGGCCACCATTCTAAATCCCTAAAACACCTTCCCCACCCGTTAAATTATGCATAGGTGTGGTGTGGTTTGGGCGTTAGGGCAATGGAACCAAATCGCCATGCCTCCATGCCACTGCCTTTAACTCATACCTGGGCATTATGCGGCCCGGGGGCCAAATGCGGCCCTTTGGCTGACTCTGACCGGCCCGGGGACCACCAGTGGTCCTTGAGAGAGTTCAGAGTTAAATATGGAAAGTTGGTTAGAAGGCACGATTTGTTACTCCCCATCTGTAACGCTATCGAGTGAAAAGGATGTGTCGGGGGGGAAATCGGATTAAACCGCATTTGCTGCGCTGTTTCGTGATGCGACTGAAGATTGCGCACAATGCCTGACACAAGCCTAAATAACGTCTTTGACTAGACAATTGGATAAACACAATGGACAGAAGGAGTTGACAGCATGCACTCACTTCTGCTGATTAGAAGGAAATCTATGGCTTTGCAGAAGGAGAATAAGGAGAGAGATGACACCAGCTGTCCATGTACATGTCCGCTGACTTTAGGGGTAGAGCAATCTCCATTTTCGTGGCAGCAGCTGAGTTGCGGGGCCGCGTGGACCGCGGGGAAGGCTGCAGGGTTGCAATGACAACGGAGCCCCACAGGGAATTGTTGTGGTACTGTATGTACTTGCAGTAAACTTGTGAATGTATGCATGCATGCATCTCATCACAGACGTCTGGAGATGTGGTGTTTAGTGAGGCCGGTCACGGTCAGGTTGGGGCTCAGTGCTTTGCTCAAGGACATATTGTAGCATTAAAGGAATACCGAGCCACTCTATACTGCCGACTGTAGACCACGGGTAAATAAACACTCAAAAAACAGATAAGGGCAGTGCTCTGTATTCTACAGTACCCCACCATTTTACATGGCAGATCTGCTCACACACACTTTAAGGCGGCGGCACTTACTCCTCAAGCCATTTATCAGTGAAATTACGACGCAGAGGTGTCTTCGCGAGCCCAGCGTTTTACGAGTTCAATCGGGAGTCAAAATGGCTGCGCCTGAGTGAAGGTGAGCTCGACCTATCGGTCCGTGGACGACGGGCGTATATACCACGTCACATTTGGGGGGGGGCAAGAAAACATGTTGGAGGGGCAAGAGAAAATGGTATGGGTGCGGCTTCATCGCCCGTGGCGCGAAGCGACACGGGCGTTGAAGCCGCACCCATACCATTTTCAATTACAGGACTTTTATTAGACAAGTAAAGCATCAATAATATCAGTTGTTGTTGAAGTTGCAACAGATTTGCATGAAGCTAAAGGTCTGACTCAGAGAGTTTTCTGTTTTCAATGACGAAATGCTGTTGGTTTAGTGGTGACACAACTGTAGTTAGTTAGTAGTAAATATAAGCACTTTAATTTGAAATATCTTGGTTGTCAGGGCATTTAGGGGGCATTGCCCCCCCCCCCCCCCCCCCCCCCATGCCCATGCCTAGATCCGCCCCTGCCGTGGACGAGGTCGGCAGTAAAAAAAAAAAAAGCCTAAGCAGCAGTGTAGCATATAAGCACAGCGCAGCGGGTTCAACGCTCTCCTTGTGTGAGGGACCATTACTCCCAGGAGATGGAAGGGAACAACCTCCAGGGCCCAGCCAGGCTGTTATTAGTTGTTGGTTGTGGTGATTATGGTTTACTCTACCATAAAAATCATACAGCACACTCATCATCACCGGATATATTTAGTTCCACACAGCCCAGCCCAGCCCCAGTGTTGCCAACTTGGCGCATTTGTCGGTATATTTAGCTTTTTTTTTCCAGACCCCCCCCCCCTAGCGCCAAAATTTGTGAAAAGCTCCTGCATGGCAGAAAATCTGGTGCTTTTTTTGCTGGTGAGTTGGGGCGAAATTGGTTGACAGGCGCCGGAGATAAAAAGCCTCGTTTTTCACCATTTTCCACCATTTTTTTTTAGATCTGTGTTATATTTTTGGCCTGTAATGGTTACCATAGTTCTGTGAGCAATGCATGCTGGGTACCCGGAAGTACTGTGTTATTGTATGCATGCCGGTGTGATAATAAAGCCAACCAACCGAGTAGCTCCGTGCCCCGACTCGTCTATCAAACTACTGCTGTTCTAATACCGTTTCCAGACATAACAAATTGGCGACGAGGTTGTTTGAGCTCCCGCGCGCAGTGTGTGTCTACTGTGTGTGTATGGGGTGTAGTCACGTTCGGTTTTGTGTGACTTTGGGCTGATTAGCTGTGGGTGGCTAACACAGTTTAGGAGCGTCGCGTCGCGGCCGGGGTCTAAAAAAAAAAAAAAAGAAAAAAAAAAGAAAAAAAAAAAAAAGAAAAGAAAAAGAGGAATTCCACCGAGCGGGACGTCGGCTTGCGAGGGGGGAGGATTGTCATCTGAATGTCATCTGAGGAAGATAACGCTGATAATCAAGAGCCTACAAGGAAGATGGCGGGAGTTATTGGTAATATTGGCCCATTTGATGAGCATGTGGAGCAATGGAGTGCATATTCGGAGCGTTTTGACTACTTTGTATCGGCCAATGACATTCCTGATGATAAAGTGGTGCCCACATTTCTGTCAGTAATGGGTCCAAAGACATTCAATTTGCTGCGGGACCTGCTGCAACCCATCAAACCAGGGACTAAGACTTATAAAGAGATTGTGGATGTTCTGGCACAACACTATTCCCCCAAGCCATTGCTAATTGCAGAGAGGTTTAGATTTCACCGGCGCAATCAAGAGGAAGGTGAATCTGTGACCGTGTTTGTTGCTGCGTTGAGGAAATTGGCTGAACATTGTGAGTTTGGTCAAGTACTAAATGATACACTGAGGGACAGACTGGTGTTAGGTCTAAGAAATGAAGCAGCACAGAAGAAGCTGTTGACCGAGAGTGACTTGACGTTGGAGAAAGCCATTAACATTAGTGTCTCCATGGAAATGGCCTCAAAGGAGGCTCAGCAGCTGAACTCTACAGGCAGAGTACATACTGTCCAAACAGAGAAGCAAGGTGGACAGGGGCCATGTTATCGCTGTGGCCGAACTGGACACCTGGCCACGACATGCTGGTGTAAGGATATGGACTGCCGCAGCTGCGGGAAGCGGGGTCACATAGAACGTGCCTGCCAAAGCAAAAGAAGCACAGAGAAAACTACAAAGTCTGGCAGCAGACAGGACGCTGGGAAATATAGAAAGAAAACATCAGTACGCACCGTAAGACAGAAAGAGCCAATGTCAAGCGATTCTTCAGACGGAGAACAGGAGATGAGTGTGCACACCCTGAAAATAATGAAAACGGATGAAGACACCGAGGGCTATTGGGTCGAGCCCTTGCTGGAGGGGCATCCAGTGAGTATGCAAATTGATACAGGTTCAAAAGCATCCATTATCTCAAGTGAGGTTTACAAACAAATCTTGAAACATCTTCCCCTGCGGCCCGCTGACGCTAAGTTCAAAACCTATCTAGGGGAACCAGTACCCATGGCAGGAATGACAGATGTCATGGTCCAAAGTAACAATCAAGTGAAGAAACTTCCCATATACATTGTCCAGGGTGATTATCCGGCCATCCTAGGACGTGTGTGGCTGGAGAAAATGAAGCTGAATTGGCACACGGTACGACTGGTGTCACAAACAGCCACACAGCTAGCATCTATTTTGAAAAAACATGAGGAAGTTTTCCAGACTGAACTGGGCAGTATGAAAGACATCACTGTCAAGTTGAACATCAAGCCAGGTGCAACACCCAAATTCATGAAAGCGCGAACAGTGCCGTACGCCATCCGATCGAAAGTGGAGGATGAATTAGATGCCTTAGTTAAGAATGGTGTCTTGGAACCAGTGACTACCAGTGAATGGGCCACCCCCATAGTCCCTGTACCGAAGAAAACAGGAGAAATACGCATCTGTGGGGATTTTAAAGTGACGGTAAATCCTGTACTGTCGGCAGAACAATACCCTCTTCCATACATCGACGATTTGTTTGCTGGGCTGAGTAATGGGCAAAAGTTTAGCAAAATAGACCTTAACCAAGCCTACCTGCAGATGCATGTCCACGAAGACTCTAAGGAGCTGCTCACTATAAACACGCAAAAGGGACTTTTCCGATACTGCCGGCTCCCTTTTGGAATCACATCAGCCCCTGCACATTTCCAACGTGCCATGGATCAGATCCTACACGGCCTTCCTGGAGTACAATGCTACCTTGATGACATTTTGTGTACGGGAACTACGGATGAAGAGCATCTCCGTAATCTAGACGCCACGCTACAAAGGCTGCAGGAGTACGGCCTACGGGTCCGCAAGGACAAGTGTGAGTTCTTTCAACTATCTGTTGAATATCTGGGACATGTGATTGACGCTAAAGGCTTACACACTGCCCCATCCAAGATTCGAGCCATAATGGATGCCCCGCCTCCTGAAAATGTGAGTCAATTACGTTCATTCCTGGGCTTGCTGAATTATTACGGCCGTTTCATACCGAACTTGTCATCCATGCTCAAGCCGCTACACGACCTGCTGTGTCAAGGCAAAACATGGAAATGGAGTGAAGCCTGTCAGAATGCTTTTCAGACAGCGAAAGAGACACTGGTCGGGTCAGAGGCACTGATCCATTTCGATCCCTCACTCCCCATTCAGCTGGCTTGTGATGCATCTCCATATGGAGTAGGGGCCGTCATCTCACACGTGATGCCGGATGGAAAAGAGAGACCTATAGCATTCGCATCGCGAACCTTGAACAAGGCAGAGACTAATTATGCTCAGATAGAGCGAGAAGCATTGAGCATCATCTACGGCGTCCGTAAGTTCCATCAGTACCTGTATGGAAGACGGTTTACGCTGCTGACTGACCACCGACCCCTCACGACTATCCTTGGTTCACACACTGGAATACCATCGCTCGCGGCGAGTCGCATGCAACGGTGGGCGCTACTGTTGTCGGCGCACTCGTACGACATCAAGTACCGTAAAGCAGACCTGCACTGTAACGCGGATGCCCTGTCCAGGTTGCCGCTCCCTGTCACCAGACCGGAGCCACGTGCGCAGAAATATTTTACTTCAGTCAGGTGGATGATGCACCGGTTTCGGCTGCTCAAGTGAGGAGAGCCACACGCACGGACCCCGTCCTGTCGGTGGTGTTGGACGTGGTGATGAGGGGTAGGTCGGGAGGAGACGACCCCGCCATTCAGCCGTATCTTTCCAGGAAAGCGGAATTGTCATTGCAATCGGGTTGTCTGCTGTGGGGAAGGAGGGTGGTTATTCCACCATCGCTACGCAAGCTCATTCTGCGACAGCTGCATGCAGGCCACAGTGGAATTGTTCGAATGAAAGAAATCGCCAGAAGCTACTTCTGGTGGCCAGGAGTCGACAGAGAAATTGAAACAACCGCTAAAACCTGTTCTGCATGTCAAGAAGTTCGGAACGTCCCACAACCGGCTCCCCTACATCCCTGGGAATTTCCCGAAGAACCATGGCAGCGTGTACACATTGATTTTGCAGGACCAGTGGAGGGGCGTATGCTCCTGGTGTGTGTGGACGCACACAGCAAGTGGCCGGAAGTGGCTATAATGAAGTCGACTACTACTGCAAAAACTATCGAGAAACTTGGAGAGATGTTCAGCCGCTTCGGGCCGCCCCTGCAGTTGGTTTCCGATAACGGACCACAACTGGTGTCACAAGAAATGGGCACATTCCTGCAAGCAAACGGGGTCCAACACATACGATCTGCCCCGTTTCATCCGGCCACTAACGGCTTGGCTGAGAGATTCGTGCAAAGCACAAAGAAGGCGTTAAAGACATCTCAAGGTCAAGGAACACTTCATCAGAGGTTGCATAAGTTCCTGTTGAGCTACCGCAGCACACCTCACGCCACTACAAAAGTTTCACCCGCAGCCCTGATGTTCAAAAGAGATCTACGAACCGACTTTGACCTCCTGAGGCCGGCGACAGTGAAGGAGGCTGTTGAGAACCAACAAAAGAAACAGATACAACACCGACTGCAAAGGGCTAAAGACAGAACCTTTGCACCAGATGAAGCAGTGTTGGCAAGGAATTACAGTTCCGGACCCAAGTGGGTTCCTGCGATCATCATCAAACAGTCTGGACCCGTCTCTTACACTGTCCGGACTGCTGCTGGTTTGATGTGGAGAAGACACGTCGACCAACTTCTGCAGTCAGCGTCCTCGTCTACTGATCAACCTTCGGTGGACGTCCTGGATGAACCAGAGTTCAGCGTACCCCATCAACGGCCGCCATCAGAGTTCAGCGCACCCCATCATCTACCGCCATCACCCCGAGTTGTCCCAGAACTCAGCGGTGAGACCTCCGTTCCTGTCACTCCACCACGAGGGACTGCGGTGGATGCCGCAACACCTGTGGCTGTTCCGGGGTCCTCTCCACAATACAGTAAGACTGAACATGCTGTTGAACGCCGCTACCCGGTAAGAGAGCGTCGTCCTCCAGATCGCATGGACTTGTAAACTTTTGAGTGTTACGATCAACCCAAATAGTTGGGGCAGAATAATCCCCTGGGTTGGTCATGGAATGAGGTAGTCTACCCTCATTCCATCTCTTTAAACACAATAAGTGAGTAAAGAGGCTGTGTAACACGTTAGTTCTGTTTTTTGGACAATACTTTATTTAGTTGTTTGGTTTTGGTGCCTTTGAAGATTTGAGTTAGGTTGGTGTGTTTTCCTTGGACTTGGACTTTGGTGGGGGTGGGTTTGTTTCTAAGGGGGGAGGAGATGTTATATTTTTGGCCTGTAATGGTTACCATAGTTCTGTGAGCAATGCATGCTGGGTACCCGGAAGTACTGTGTTATTGTATGCATGCCGGTGTGATAATAAAGAAGCCAACCAACCGAGTAGCTCCGTGCCCCGAATCGTCTATCAAACTACTGCTGTTTTAATACCGTTTCCAGACATAACAATCTGTAACTCTTGGGAGCGTAAAATGAAACCAAATAGACCCTTACGGATCCATTTGGTTTCATGTTACGATCCCAAGAGTTAAGAAATTATACGTAAACATCTGAATTACCTAATTTTCTAGAATCTACACATTTAGAAAATGTAGAAGAATTGCAACATTTTGCCAGTCATTTCTCCTAAATTAGTCTGAGAGACTAAACTCAACATCAAATGGTGGTCCTCCATGGATAAAATGCAGAATAAATAGTGGGCCCTGGTATGAAAATGGTTGAAAACCACTGCTCTAGTGCATTCTAGTGCATTTTGGATTTTGGCAGTTGGCAACACTGCCCAGTCCTCCTGTAGTACTGTAGTTACAGTGCTTGTGTTTATAGGGAGAAGGGATCGTATTTTACTTGAATATTTAATATGTACAGTAATTGCATCATTTACATGATAACTGGATTGTCCTTAGTCCAGTACTCGGTGTAATATTCCTGCTGAGAGGGTGCCTAATGGAGAATTATGCAGACTTGTCATAATGTACTGTACCTTCCTACCATAGTGTGCAGCTGTCACAGAGCGCTGTTGCACCTATACTGTTGCATTACAACAGCATGGACACACCCAGGCCCCGATGTAACATTTCCCAATTGGGGGAGCAGGCGAAAATGCTATGGACGATGAAGCCGCACCCATACTATTTTCGGTTGCAGGACTTATATTAGTCAAGTAATTGACAGGGGGATAAAAGTGTTTTTTTTTTTTTTTTTCACATAAGGCTCAAGTTGTTTCTCAAATTGAAAATACTTTGATGAATGTTAACTCTCACCCATGTCTGTCTACTCTGCACCATGTGCCAACACTAACACCAAGAACTACAATGTGGACGTGAACATGCATGTGGCAATGTGCTTGTTAGTGCTGCGTCTATGCCCAAAGCTTCTGCAGTCATACAGGAAGAGTGTTGAACAGAAGTTACATTACTTATGGCTGAACTGCTTCAATGACCAGCAGCAAATGCATTCTATTGACAAAGGTTTTTAAATGTTACCCGTCCCAGAGAATAACTTTTTTTAGTAGGCTGAGACCCACTATCCATTCCCCTCAGAAATTAACAACTGGAAGCAAACGTAATGATGGCACAAACTTTAGGTAAGAGAAAAACAGATTCAGAGTGTTTTGTATTTAACCTGCAGGAGACAGACGTTTTTTTGTTCTGTGCAAAGAAAAAGCTGTTGTGTCTCATCTGTCAAAAGACGGTGTCTGTATTCAAAGAATAAATCTGCACCAGCATTATGAATCCCATCACAAAGACAAGTATGGTAGCTTGCAAGGCCAAATGCGAGCAGACAACATTCAAAGTTTAAAAAGTGGACTGTCAGCAGACTACATTGTACGCCAAACTCAGCTGAACCAATCATCACTTGGGGGCCAGCTTCTGTGTTGCTCAACTGATAGCAAGTTTATTATATATATCCTTTTTTCTGTGAAGTACCCAGAGAGGGTTATTTGATCTCGACCCTCGAAAAAGGGTTATTAATATTTGGCTTAATGTTTGAATTTCTGGAAAGCAATAAATGTTTACATTTAGGCGGTCCTGCGATTGTCACACTTACAAACTGACCCTGGCCCCCGATATCGGAGAAGGAAAAAGTTATGTGGCCCTCATTCAGGGGCGGATGTAACATGCCCCATTTGGGGGGGCAAGAGAACATGTTGGAGGGGCAAGAGAAAATGGTATGGGGGCGGCTTCATCGCCCGTGTCGCTTCGCGCCACGGGCGATGAAGCCGCCCCCATACCATTTTCAGTTACAGGACTTTTATTAGTCAAGTATAAGCATCAATAATAACATCAGTTGTTGTTGAAGTTGCAACAGACACGCAGCATGCATAAAGCTAAAGGTCTGACTCAGAGAGCTTTCTGTTTTCAGTGATGAAATGCTGTTGGTTTAGTGGTGACACAGCTGTAGTTAGTTAGTAGCAGTAGTAGTGTTTCAAATCATTTTAAATATAAGCACTTTAATTTGAAATATCTTGGGTTGTTTTGCATGGCATCGTGTTTGGGGGGGGCAGACTGGATATTTAGGGGGGCATTGCCCCCCCCATGCCTAGATCCGCCCCTGCCCTCATTGTAAAAGTTTGGGGACACCTGCTGTAAAGGCTCAAAGTCATCACAACAGTGAGTTTGGTGTTTTTTTATAAGGTTTCACCCTGGAGGCTTCACCTTAGAGGGAGAAGTGCTGAGAAGACTGAGACTTAAAAGTTCTTAAATTCCGAGACATACCCCGTACAATATTTTGTATGATTTAGGGCTAATGGATTTTTTTATGGCACCCCTGGTGATTTAATTCTGGATAAGTCATTATTCATAATTAAATAATATACAGAATTAAACTAGGGTACAGGGACTATAGGGAGTCTCCAACACCACTTCAATATCAATTAGTTGACAGATTGTCCATCGGAGCAGAGGGTAGGAGATCGCAGAGAGCAAGGAAGTGCATCATTGATCCACAGGCTGTGTCATAGCTAATATAGATGATGCTGTTGGCAATTGGACATGACAGGACAAGGTTCAGGATGATGGCACATTATCAACCTCACAATACAGTAGAAACCTGAGTGTCCGTTTAACTCTGAGAGTGTAATTCATTCCTCAAAGAATGTTCTTGAAATAGCTATATATAATATAATATATTAGACCGAGGGCATTTTTTGCTCCACTGTGCTGCACCTGAGTTCAATTAAGTGTCACTTTTTATGATAAAGCAAATACGGTTTCATGGATCAAACAAGATGACATGAAATTGCTTTCTCGCCCACACAATGCACCTGCAGGCAAACATGGGACTGGAGTTGTCTGGACTATACTATGGTAGTGTAAGCTGTATGTACCTGTATGTGTGCTCCATTCATTATGTTATAATGGGACACAATCAGCAGTGAAATCCATACTAACAATACTTTTCCAGGTGGCAGGTTCAATCTCGGGGGGAAAAAAAGTAAGCTGGAGAGCTAGAAAGCTAGAGGAAAAAAATCACTATTGGAGTAGACAGGAACAAATGTGGCATTTGCAAAATAGGCAGTAAATAAGAAATGCAAAACATGCTCCGATGCTCGAGGGGTGTGAGGAAATTGGCCATTTGTCAGCCTGGATAAGGTCACTGTGTAACTTGAGAAAAGGCCATTAATTGACTGCCGTTGGGATGTGCTGACTGATAGTGGCCATGGAACCTGTAATGAAGTCGTACGCTGATTACCAAGCCAATGAATATGATCGTTGTTGTTCTGCTACTCACACAGCTAGGGCAGGATTCAGGAGCCAAATGCTGGAGGTGGTCTTTCTGGGTGGAATGGGAATGATGTACTATTAAAGTTTAAAACAGGCTGATTTATAACTCATTACTGGATTTTAGGCTTGGTGCGCTGCATCAGTTTTTATAGCCTGTGGTTGTCACTGTTTCCTCTGTTATGATTTAAATAGCCACATTGAGGCATTTTACTGGTTACTGGTTTTTACTGGTTACTGTTTTTTACTGGTTGTGTATATATATTAGAGCTGTCAATCGATTAAAAATTTTAATTGCGATTAATCACATGATTGCCCATAGTTAATCTTTGATTAATCGCAATTTAATCGCATATTTTTATGAGTTCTAAATATACCTTAAATGAGTGTTTTTCAACAATATTCATATCAAAGTCAATTATTTATTCTTCATTTGAGCCACAGACCACCATTTGATGACATTTATTTAGACTTCCAGAGCAGAAATGAAAGAATTTGTCAACAATTTGATGTTGGTGTCATTAACAATTTGATGTTGGTGTCATTAGGAGCGAACATGCACATTTTGTAGAAAGTTTTCTACATTCTCTAGTTGTGTAGACTTATTTTAAAGTAACTTAACTGATGCAGATATTTAACAATTATTCACCTGCATTTGGCGAAATTGTACCAAATAGTTAATCTCGCACTAAAAAAAATAATCGAGTTTAATCAAACTCCTGCATGCATGCCACTTTATGATAAACAACTTGGGTGGTGTGTCGTTCAATTTTGAAATGTAATATAGTGGATGATTTTTTTTTTAATTCATCCACTGTATTCCATTCATTATGCCACATCCATACAGTGGGCTGCATATAATTGTGCCATAATTCATATTACTTGCGTACAGTCCATCCAGAAGGAAACATAATGAGATGTGTCAGAAGGGAAGTTTGAAGGAACATCATTCATCCCTGTAGTTGCTTAAAGGAGCTTAGAGTTTATCACCATGTACACAGGGAGTGTACATGTGGAGTATGACCTATTGTCTCACATATAGCCTCAGGGGTGCAACTATTTATAATGATTATTTATTTGTTTATTTATTCTTAGTATATATTCTATCAATAATCAAGAATCATCTTTCTAATAACTGTTCCATTTATTGATTCATCTTTTACATGAAACCAAACATGAAACCAAATGATTCATGTTTACACTCTGAATTAGTTACATTTGGATAATCAGCTTTCCATCATTTATCCTGCAGACCAGCTGAAATCCTCTCAGGGGCCACTGGTTGTCCCCGGACCACCTGTTAAAAACCCCTGTTTTAAACCATAGCTGGTGGAATAGCATACATATATCTGCTACTTTTGAAACATTTTGCACATAATATATTATATTATTTCACTTACTTTCCTTTCGGGAACGTTTTCACATTTAGAACATTTAGTAGAATTGATCTTAGGTCTTAATGGGTTTTAATATTTTATATTTCACTGTACAATGGTGTTGCATTATTTTCCATAATCGAACGATGGTCGACTTCTTTAATCAACTGCAGCATGCCTACATCTTGGTTTTATTAGCTGAACGTAGCCTTGCAGATGTAGACCACATAAAGGCGCTGTGCTGTAACGCATACTTTATCATGCATAGCATGTTCATTCCCTCTTCAGTAGTAGGAGGTACAACAAGTGTCCTAGTAGTGGCAACTAACTGGATGATAACAGACTTGGTTCTACAACATTACATCCCAGATAGTGTTTGAGTGCTGAATGCCGCGGCTTAGATGCATTATGCACACATGAGGCTTCTTCAAAGGCGCTGCTCACAGCACGACACAATCCATCTTTTATCTATTTCAGCCATGAGCTTAGTGATGTTATTTTTGTTATGCTTCCTTTTATGCTATCTCACGGAGAGGCGGCGAGATCACTTTGCGACCGCTACTTACGTCAAAGCGGTCGCGACCGAAATTTGTCTGGACCGATGAACCGTCGCGGTCGTTTTACAAATAAAACAGTCAACCTTTTTGGCCAATTGTTTGCCAAAGAGTCGCGATCGTTGCCCCTAATGGTCGCGACCGATCCCTACCAAACATAACCTCAGTAAAACCTCTGCCTAAACCTTATCCCTCGACCGTTGTGCCAACCGGTTTGTAACGGTCTCGACCATTATGAAAAACAGCCGCGACGTATGCCGTGGTCGCAACATGATGTCACGAAAGTTGAAAAATAACTAATTTGTCGCAGCCGTTTTGGCCAGAGGTCGCGGGCCGCTTCATAACGGTCGCAACGTATGTCGCAACGTCCGTCAAGGTCGCAAATTCATTTCGCCCCTCCTGATCTCGAACTGAACTGAAACGGCCCCAAGTAATTGCCCAAACAGTAAGATTTTAATGATAATATAACATCCACTTTTAAAAAGGCGTGCCAATAATAATGATAACGCTTTTAAGTATACCGTTAGTTCCCATGCTACACCCATTGACTGATTGATCGCTACTGTATACTAAACATGCTCTAAAAATACATGCGGCTCAGCCCTACCTGACACCATAATTCGGCAGCCCAGCAGTAAGTGGTCCAGATGGGTCAATTTCAGTACATTCAAGTGGGCCCTGATCCACAAAGGCGGCATGAGAACCACTGGTTTGCACTGACCTTGCAGTCAATGCAGCAGCACTAGACCCTGTAGATAAAGTGGTTATAAGTGCTGTGTTTATTATATAGAGCTATAATTTCTGATTGTGACATGATGAGAGGACGGCCCATTAGGCTGCTTAACTCCAGAACGTAGTCGGTATGATGATGAGTCAGCCGGCTAGCGCCGGTGCTTTGCTAAAGTAAACCCTATTGACTGCTCTGTGAAGGTCTGTGTGCATCATCACACAGTGAACCATCACTGTGTGATGCATCCAACCTTCACTATTATTCGCTGGGCTTAATCAATCATTTGACTATAATTAATGCAACAGTCGGCACTGGCTAGTTTACCCATCTTTTTTTCTTTCCCTTCATTTTTTTTGTCTAAACTAATGGATTGTTTGTTGGGGAAAAAAAGACTTATGATAATGCTCATTATTTCAAATTAGTCCTGTGCTGTCATGCTTGGTTGTACGTTTGCAAACTCTATTATTGGACAAAGTATTCACATCATGGCTCCACAATCGTATTGCGATATTTTTTTTCCAAGCGCAGACAACATGGCCGGTGAACTATACCAGTATATGGTTGTAATAGATGTCCACACTAGTGCGTCACTAGTGCGACTTCATGCAACTTCATCGGGCGATGAAGTCGATACAGGTCAAGTAAAGCAAGTAAGGCAGAGTTTTCTGTTTTCAATGAAATGCTGTTGGTTTAGTGGTGCCAAATTGTAGTTACTTAGTAGCAGTAGTAGTGTTTCAAGTCATTTTAATTGTAAGAACTTTAATTTGAAATATCTTTGAAATTTGGGTTGTTTTGCAGATCATCATGTTTAGTGGTGGGGCAGTCAGGGCATGCCTAGTTCTAGCACTGCACAGAAAGCGTTTTTTCTTTTCCAACCGCACCTGTCTGCTATTAATTTGCATAGTAAAGACAGTTTGTGCATCCAGCATGTTTTGATGGAGCGCCCTGGGCAGGTGCAACCAGCACGGCACTGCTCAGCAAAGGTTGATGGGTTTGAAGTTGAGCGTTGCAGGTGTCAATAAACGCTGCGTGTGAACGCTCTTGACATGATATGCAACGCGCTGCTCTGTTCATAAAAGGCTTTCTGTGGTCGCGGCCCCCCGTACGCGTACGGCGGCGGCAGTGGAATTGTTTCATGTGCTCTCAGATCACGGTGCAATGAATAAATACATCACCTCGGAGCAGCAATGTTTTGTAGCATCTGTTGTTTTGGTTTATGGAGGCTTTGTTATGGTAGAAGTCGTGGGGGAGCTTAACATCGTCACCTCTACATAAAACCTCTCTCTATTGGCGGAACGGAGCTTTCGCTTGAAACAAGCAATCTGTGGCACACTTTAAGACTCATCCCTGGGCTTCGTGACTCATCTGGAATGAATAACTCAAATGAAAAAAGAAACGCATGGTGATATAGGCAGCAACATCACTGTTGTATGCTGACAGTGGGTGCAGGTAGTAGTTTAGTTTAGTTTAGTTTATTTCATGTACACCACCATAAAAAAAGAATAGAAAATAAAAATCAAAAAGCAATGTCTTATTTCAGGGGTTTTGAACCATTTTTATGCCAGGGCCCACTACTCAATCTGCTTTTTAGCGACTGAGGACCAGCATCTGATGTTGAGTTTATGTAGTCTCTCTGACCCAAAACGAAGGATTTTCAAGTTTGACCGCAATTTAGAAGCGATAAGTGGCAAAATGTTGGCAAAAATAACAATTGTGTACATTCTTGGAAATTAAGTATTCAGATGTTTAAATATATATTTTAACTCTCGAGAGTGTAAAATGAGACCAAATGGACTCTCTAGGGTCCATGCTTTGTTATCATTTTATGATCTCAAGAGTTACAAATCGATAAGGGTCCATTTGGTTACTAACTGGTTTCTAACATAGCTGAGGACCACCTGGAATCCTCTCAGGGACCACTGGTGGTCCCCGGACCAGGACCACAGGTTGAAAACCACTGCATTAGAGAAACAATAACATAGAATGAAATAAAAAGCAGTAGTACAATAATTGTGTGTGTGTGTTTTCACACATACAGACACACACCTGGCATGTAACAATAGTGCTAATGGGTCCATTAGCCTTTTGATTAAGAACAGCCCCCCAGGGATGCCCCCCAGGGAACAGCCCCCCAGGGATGGGACTTCAACTCCTATTGGTTAGAATCTAACCAATCAGAGCAGCGCTGATTGCCACGTAGAACACAGGCGCCGGTAGTACGCAGTGTCTGTAGTCCCCAGTACCAGTGCCCTGTTAGCTAACCTAGCTTCGAAAAACTACAAACTGGGTCTCTGCTGATTTGCGTCATTTGTTTTTATGCGGAAACGCGCTCTGATTGGCTCGCCAGGGTTCGTGCCGAGCCAGATCCACCTCTGATTCGGCGAAGCCAGAGTCTTCCGCGCCCACGCCATTACGCCAGTAGGGGGCGCAGGGAAGACTCTGGGCCCAGGGTAACTACTTGCACCCCCGGAATTGACACACCTGGATATAGGGGCAACGGTTATGACTGCAGCAATAATTGAGAGAGGCTTCCAAGGGAAATGGACAACCTTTAAACTGTATAGAACAGTGGTTTTCAACCAGTAGTCCGGATGTAACTCATGAGAATGTAAAAATGAAACCAAATGGACCCGCAAGGGTCCATTTGGTTTCATTTTTACACTCTCAAGAATTAAATTATTCATCATCTGCATTAACCATTTTGGAATGTATGTTTTGCTTGTTTTGTTTCCCCAAACCCAGCCAGGAATTGTGGACAAAAGCAAAATAAATCTTTAGATTTGGGGCCTGTGGGGCTAAAATATCCTCAAATGGTGGTCCGTGGCTCAAATCCTGAATAAATGGTGGTCCCTGGGATGAAAAAGGTTGAAAACCCCTGGTATAGAATACACTATGTATGGTTAGACCAGATCCATCCAGATCCATTCACCTATTCCATCACTACACAGCTATCATTACAGTATAACACACTAAACCGTAAGCGCTGTGCATTCTGCAAGTTTTGATGTACTGCAGTCAGTGAACATGAGCTTGTATTTGGATACTTACACTTAACTTAGTTTTACCACGACTTTTGGAGTGATTGATTATTCTGTTGTCTGCTTATCACATGAAGTCCTTTAACTGGTGATTGCACTACGAAACCCTGAAAACACCTCACACACTTTACAACTATAATTAATAAATGATAGAACTTATGTACTTAAAAAGATAGAACTTACTGGTGTACTTATCTGTATCGTTACTATTGAGCCTAATGGCAGCACACCTAGCTTTTCTGCGAATCTGTCAAAGCGTTAAAAGAACACTGAGGTACTAATATACTGTATTTAGCTATCAGATGTTTTAATTAAAAGCACAACTAAGTAGATATTAGAAATGAACCCTAAGATACTGTAGCTACAGGAACCGCTGTTACTGTATGCCAGAAAGAGATGGATCATCAGTGATAGCACATTGTTTTGAGGTTTAGTAATCTTCAGTAAAATCATAGTATTTTACTATTGATTCGATTCGATTGATTCTGCCCCACCAAACATGATGGCATGTAAAACAACCCAAATTTCAAAGATATTTCAAATTAAAGTGCTTATAATTAAAATGATTTGAAACACTACTACTGCTACTAACTAACTACAGCTGTGTCACCACTAAACCAACAGCATTTCAAAACAGAAAACTCTCTGAGTCAGACCTTTAGCTTTATGCATGCTGCGGGTCTGTTGCAACTTCAACGACAACTGATGTTATTATTGATGCTTTACTTGCCTAATAAAAGTCCTGTAACAGAAAATGGTATGGGTGCGTCTTCATCGCCCGTGGCGCGAAGCGTCACGGCGATGAAGTCGCCCCCTTACAATTTTCGCCTGCCCCCCCCCCCCCCCCAATAGAGAAATGCTCCATCCGCCCGTGTAAGCCAGAGTGTTAATTGACCTGTCAGTGTAAAACTGGACTGGAGTTCCGTGCCGCTCTGCTCTGCCCTCAGAACAGTCTGTGTGGTGACAGTAACCAAACACACCCCAACCACCAGTGTGTGCAGAATGCCTAAAGGCACACAGAGTACTAGACTTTGTGTAGAGACTGTATCTTTTGTTTTTTGGCTCCCTCTATTCTGGCCTGTCGGGGAAAAAAAGAAAAAAAAACTCAACAGAGATAGATTGCCCCCCCCTACCCAACCCCCCTGTTCCCATGACTAGTGTCGCTGTGGTGATTAATTGCATTGTCAATCTGTGGCGGTCCACAGCTGTCAAACTAAGCTCCTCTTTAATGCCGTCACTTGGCGTACTGCTCCTGACCACAGCATACAGACACTCTGTCGGAATAAATAACTAGCCGTAGTCCTGCTGCCTTGTGGTGACGGTTTCCACGCCGGCCTGTACTACTCCCCTGTATCATCCTTATCTCTCAACTGGTCTCTCTCAGACCCTGTTTTAATTAGATTAAAATTTCTTGTCTAGCCCGCAGGAAGGAGTTTCATCATCATGTTTTTTTCAATGTCCGTATTTTGAGCATTGGAGGAGGCTGGCATGCATGGCATCCCTCAACATCCAGTTTCCCAACACCCTTCACATGGATGGGCTTCACTGAACTGAGCGCAGGGGCGGATTGGCACATATTTTCCCACCGGGACAATTTTGCCTTTGCCAGGCAGCTGGCTGCTGGGAGCAGCTGGTTAACCAGATGTAACTCTTTGAGAGCGTATCCATTTGGTTTCATTTTTACACCCTCAAGAGTTAAAATATTCATCATGTGAATTAGCCCAACTTAGTCTACACATCTAGAGAATGTAGAAGATTAATGGTCATTTTGATCTGTATGTTCCAGGCGAGCATCTAGCGCATTCTAGTGCATTTTGGAAGTGCCACTAGTGCATTAGGTGGCGCAGGCCACCGGGAAAACTCCCTGTACTCCAGATGGCCAATCCGCCCCTGACTGAGCGCATGTCAGAGTTATGCACACTCCCGGGAAGTGACAATGTGTTGGTGGATGACTCAACTGCTGAACTAGGTGCAGGTATAGCAGCAGCAGCAGCAGACAATGTTTACGTTATGAGTTGTCTTGGCAAATATAGGGGAGCATTTTGAAATACCCAGATTACGGCAAATGCACATCAATCACTTAGAACCGGGGTTATTAAACCAGTGGTCCTTGAGAAAGTTCCTCAACTAAATGATGGACAGTTGGTTTACCAGAGAGCATGTGTACACTCTCAAGAGTTCAAATATTCAACATCTGAATTAGCACAAGTCTACACAACTAGAGAATGTAGAAGATTATTGGTCATTTTGATCTATATGTTTGCCTGTCTGTTTTCTCTGAAATCCAGCCTGGAATTGTGAACAAAAGCAAAAGGAATCTTTAGTTTCTGTCGGGCTAAAATGTCATCAAATGGTGGTCTGTGGCTGAAATTCTGAATAAATAGTGGGCCCTGGTATGAAAAAGGTTGAACGCCATTGATTTAGAAAGAAGCCTATATCCCAGTTTGTTTGTTCCTTATTGGGTGAAACCCTAATCTCTTCCTCTTTATCTCCTATTCCGCAAATGAGGATGACCTTTTTCCTTGTACCTTTTCAACTGCTAAGTGATAAACATTCTGATTAAACAGGGACATTAAAGCCTAATTGGAGAACTTGAGTAAGAGAGGATGGAGCTCAGTTAGTTTGTCTTGATACAAAGACAAAATAAATAGGCTATGTGGACATCATTAAAAATCTACAACAGAGCTTTTCCTGAATTATTTTCACTGATGGCCGAGGCATATTGATGAGGCCATGGAAGAAGTGACTTGCAAGTTGCAGTCTGTGAACTTGAGATGATTCCACTAGTTAGTGCCTTGAGAGAACACTAACTTTAGAGTTTATGTAGTTGCCCCTCGTTTTAAATTAGAATGATATGTCTGACATGTTTGCCCCTATTTCAATGAGGACTTAGAATTATTTATCTGAAAATATCCCAGTTATTTATCTGAAAATATCCTAGTTATTTATACATTATATTATTATTCATTCAAAATATTGACCCATCCTGCAACCCCCAATGCAGTTTCAGCCCGAGGGCTGATTTGTTATTTGTTATATTTGTTATTTGTTATATGTTATTAATACAGCAAGTGATACTCAATTGAGGTTTAGAATATAGAATATAGAACATAGAACAGCAGCTTAGTGCAAACCTACAGCAGTTCATTTAATTTACATGTATATGTTTTTAGCCATTTAGGATCCCATTACTTGTATTTTGTTGTGGTTGTTTGTTTGTTTGTTTGTTTGTTTGTTTGTTTGTTTGTTTGTTTGTTCGTTTTTTGTTTGTCTATATTTAATCGCTGTGCTTACTAAATTCAAGCTTATTCTACTTGTTCGCATTGTAGATGTCTGTGTTTACTTGCATGCCAATAAGGCCTCTAAATGTTTGACACTCCAAATTACAAATTTTGCTCATACGATGCTGACATTGTTTTCCTGAAGAAAAATGACTGTGTTTCATTATCAGGCTGTTCAAAACCATAATGAAAACAGAAACACACCACTGGAATTTAACTTTCTATCAAAGGAGCAGCACAGCTACAAAGGCCTGTCTGGTACACTATACCACTCTGAAACACGTGCCTGGATCCCGTGCAAACACTAACAAAACAAATAAAAATATAGCTGAAGTTATGAGGGATTGCCTTCTGAGTGGTGATGACAGCCCATACATCTAAACAGAAAAGTCAGATTGCATTATAGGCAGTGTTAAATTGCATTAAAATCACTCTGCCACTTACTTTGCCGCTCATTTTATGCAAGAAATCATAGTTCTATAATTTAAAAAAAATCAACAAATGCATCATTTTCTTCTCCAGTGGGTTTCAACATGTAAGAATCTCAACCTTTGCTCTTGCCAGCTGATACAAAGCCAGGACTTGCAGAGTTTTCAAGGTCCAGTCTTCTGGTTTCGCATTTGTTTATGTGGGAAGTCCGATTAGAAATTGTATTAATTGCCTATCCACCAGGCACTTTGTCTCTACTATTCAAAGAGTTGTTTGTATCTGTATACCCAATAGGGATACTTGCATAACCATCTTGTGCATTGGGAAAATGACTTTCACCTATCATACTAATGTGTGATAAGACCTACTTTACAGACCTACTTTTAAAAGGAATATACCGGTACTGTGCCTATTTTATATATTTTTTAATGTGGATTGAGAAAGACCAAGATTTGTGGAATTGACAAAATAGCCTCTCATTGGCCATTCAACTGGAAATGTTGGCTAATAAAGACAACATTTATTGCACTCTGGCAGGGGATAATTTTGAGGCATAGCGAAGCACCTTTTTTCCCTTCAAATGCATTTCATTTAATACATGGGGGGACTCTCCATCTTCAAAAGCAATTAGGGGCAGGTGAAAAGCTATAATAAAATAAATAGAAGGTTTGAAGATAAGTGTTGAAAGTGCCCAGAGAGTTTTTTAAAAGGTTAGCCACGCTGAATACAAGATTGAGGAGCCTTGGCATACTTTTACGTCCAACTTGATGATTAATACCTTGATAATGCAGCCCTTGCTGCTCCCTTCACTCCCAGATATGGCGCTGACGGAGGGGAAGACGTGTGTGCCAGTTAAAGCACTTTGAACGAAGCTGGTGACAAAGCAATATTTTATTTTATTTATCTTAGTTCTCCTGCTATTCATTGCTGCTATTCATTACTGCGGTGACAGGCAGAGCCATGCTGTACAGAGATATGTGGGAAAATGAGCTGTGAAGTGCAGGGAGAATGTTCCCAGCCAGGCACCTCCATTCATCCTGAAGAGGAATCCCATCACACTGGAAGTTAAAGGGAGGAAAAAGATAAATATATGAATGTGTGTGCACCTGCATATACTGTATACTGTATGTATTAGGTGTGGGTCTCGATTAAAATTTGTGATCTAATTAATTTGAAGCTTTGTAAATAATTAATCTCAATTAATTTAATCTATTCAGCATTGCACTGGTATGCTTAGATTAGTTAGGCTAAAGAATTCTGATACATGGGATGATATGTTAGGCAGCCAGTCAGAAGTTGTAATACGGCTAGAGGTGTCAGTCTGTTTTGTAAGTTTCAAGGGCGATGTGTTGTGTAACCATCTTACTGTAGCTTGTTACCAAGCAGCTGGTAACAGAAATTGTGAGGCGCACTCTTATCTTCATACATAATACAACACATTCTTTCTGGGGTAAGCCAATCAATTCATCACACATTTAATGTGGCCAATCACTTTTGGCATCTTAACTTTTCTACCCTCACTTTTTATCCTCAATATGTGCTTTGCTCAGCCTATCAAATCATCACTATGGATTGATCAGAAAACCCTAGCTTATTACGTACTAATCATTCTTGTTATACTGTAAATAAGTACCATCTGCTGGACAGATTTTGCTACCAGATTTTGCTACCAGATGTAACTCTTTGAGAGCGTAAAAATGAAACCAAATGGACCCTTGCGGGTCCATTTGGTTTCATTTTTACACCCTCAAGAGTTAAAATATTCATGTGAATTAGCCCAACTTAGTCTACACAACTAGAGAATGTAGAAGATCTCTCCTAGGCTCTGGTGTAGGACACCTTTTCTTTTTTGAAGGATAGAAACACTAGTTTGCCTGGCCTGGGCCTGGCGCCCTGGCCTGCCCTGGACTTAAAAAAAAAACCTGTCCAGGCCACTAGGTGGCACAGGCCACCGGGAAAACTCCCTGTACTCCAGATGGCCAATCCGCCCCTGTTCTGGACCCTTGTCTGTCACTCGTGCATATATCAGAGCACAATATAATAAACTGTCCATGGTTATGAGGGGCACATGGAAACTTTTCTGACCTGCAATTAGCCCCATATTGATTTGCATAAATGTAATAGTGGGGGGAAAGGACTGTCTGTGTGTCCTCTTGTGTGTGAGCGAACTGAAAAGCGACCTCCAACTGGAGTTGAAACAATGCTCACAGATGTGGCTTTTAGCTCCTCGCCACAAAGAGGACAAGATAATGAGTTCTGGGGGGAGAGAGAGAGAGAGAGAGAAGGTTTTTGGCACAGAGAGCTGAAATCACTCTTTCCAAAAATGAGGGCTTTTGGCAGCTCGCCTCTCTTTTTCTGAAAATGTATCACCACGGCAACAAAGGGGAAAAAAACAATAACGAAATTAAGCAATCAATTGAGGAGTGAAGTCTGTCTTGACCTCATGCTGTGTCATTGCGACTGCTGGTTGTTCATCGTTGTGCATTAGGCGTGGATTGAGAGTGTTGTTTGCTTGGATTATTGCCGGGTCTGTTGCGGGTGCAGCTCTATACACAGTCTGCCCCCCCCCAAACATGATGCAAAACAACCCAATAGTTTCAAATTAAAGTGTCCATATTTAAAATGATGTGAAACACTATACCACTGCTACTAACTAACTACAGCTGTGGCACCACTAAACCAACAGCATTTCATCATTGAAAACAGAAAACTCTCTGAGTCAGACCTTTAGCTTTATGCATGCTGCGTGTCTGTTGCAACTTCAACAACAACTGATGTTATTATTATTGATGCTTTACTGGACTAATAAAAGTCCTGTTATCGAAAATGGTATGGGGGTGGCTTCATCGCCCGTGGTTACATCCGCCCCTGCTCTGAATGCTAACTGTGATAATGTTTCCGTTTGAGCCAAATGGAATTGTAAATCCCTTAACAGATTACGAGCAGCGGCTGCATCTGACAAGGCTGGCTGGCTCTAGCTCTAACGCAGAGCAGCAAGCCAAAAGAGCTAGCCGAGGAATTCCCACCATTATAAAGAGACAGCAACGCAAACTTTATAGCGGGCGGCCCTCTGAAAAGCATCTGGAATCCAGGGCCGGAGGCAATGTATGCCCCCCTAAATGCCCTGACTGCTCCACCAAACAGGATGGCATGTATGGCATACACTACCCTACTAACTAACTACAATTGTGGCACCACTAAACCAACACTGTTTCATCATTGAAAACAGAAAACTCTCTGAGTTAGACCTTTAGCTTTATGCATGCTGTGTGTCTGTCGCAAACTTCAACAACAACTGATGTCATTATTGATGCTTTACTTGCATAAGCCCTGTAACCAAAAATGGTATAGGTGCGACTTCTTCACTTTTTTCTGTGTTGGCCCGCTGTCTATTTGAGTTTGACATGCCTGCACTAAGGAAACATTACAATAGCTCATTGTTACGGTCATCTTTTTGAAGTGGCCATGAATGTGCAGGTTATGCAGAGTAAGAGAAAGCGAGAGTCTGTAAATGACAGGAGTGAATATACAAAACGTGCAGTATTCAGGGTGCATAGAGGGAAAGGGAAACTTGCAGCATGTGTGTATTTTGTCCATGCATGTAACTTACCATGTGACTTTAAAAGGATCCCTGCATAATGAGATAAATATGGATAATACATTATACTTGCCATTTAAAACACATACAATAAACTCCTTAGTTTAAAAATAGTTAATGTTTTTATCCCATGGTGGCCGCCATTTTATTAGCCTGTCACATGACCTGTCACTGTGATGACATCACAGTAGATCTGTTGTATAGAACATAGTATGGAACGTTAGATGATATACAGGATTAAAACGTAAAACATCAACTGTTCTGTTTGTAATGACAATGGTGATTGGCGACCCCCGCTGGTGAAATAAAGCAAGTGAAAAATGTAAAATGAACCATAGGAAGAGGAAAATGTATCGTTGTTTACATTCCATTCCATTCACTTCTACTGCGGAGCAATGCAATGTGACGTCATCACAGTGACAGGTCATGTGACAGGCTAATAAAATGGCGGCCACCATGGGATAAAAACATGAACTATTTTTAAACTAAGGAGCTTATTGTATGTGTTTTAAATGTTCAATTCTAGTCATAGAGGGCAAGTATAATGTATTATCCATATTTATCTCATTATGCAGGGATCCTTTTAAGGCAGGTGGGGAATGGTGGGGAATGGACTGGTGGGGGGGTGGGAAAGCTAAGATAAAGAGCACTTTGGACAAACGCAGGGTCCACCCGCAGATGGCTTGTTAAAGCCACATAGAGTCACGCTGAGTCAGAGTCTAGGGCAGATCCTGAACAGAGGCCCTGCTTGTTTCAGAGACCAGTCTGGGTTCATCTTGTCAGACTACTCGCTAGTGAGTTTTTTAAAAAAGGAAGGAAAGGAGAAAAAGAAAAGAGTAAAATCCTCTCCTCTGTGTCGTCCTGACATTTCCCTCTCCACTGACTCATCCCAGAGCTTCAGAACAACCACTTTTTTATATTCACAAGTAAAATGAGAAGGAAAAAAAAGAAGACATTTTGCACTCAGTCGGTTTCAATTGAATTATCTTACTAGACTGGCTAACAGGGCCCTGATTAAAATTCATGTCCTGTCAATTTGACAAATTATACACCCACATACAGGGTTTTTAAATCAAAATATTAATCTAAATTCATACCAAATAAATCCAATCGTATAAGCTGTTTGAAGGCAAAAATTGCTCAACTAAGCAATATCTTGCATAATCTTAATTGGCTCAAATATGCCCATACATACAGTAAGAATGTAGCTTGAAAACTATGATGCAGTTTATCAGAGAGTCGAATATGATGCAATTCATCAGAGAGAAGATAAAAGACTTAATCATAGTCATGTACTCACTCGCATGTGAATGTTCAGGCAAATGAGATAATGATAATTCACCACTACTACTAGTAGTACTATCCCAATAATAATTAAATGAATATGCAAATAATAGTATGAAGCAGGAAGAGTGATTATAATGATGATGATAATGGTAATAAAGGTAGAGGGTCCTTGAGTTCTTATGGGTACTTGAAATGCAACTGGCTGTCTGCTTCTAGTGCAGAGGTTTTCAAACTTTTTCATCCCAGGGCCCACTATTTATTCAGCATTTGAGTTATGGACCACCATTTGATGACATTTTAGCCCTACAGACCCCCAAAAACTAAAGACTTATTTTGCTTTTGTCCACAATACTGTAGGACAGAATGACCATAAAGGCCTGTCCATACTCTCTGCAACTTCCGAACTTTTCAGAAAGTTGTGTCGGAAAGGCGAGCCGCCAGATTGCTGGCGTTTATATTCCTCATCAGCCCTATGAGGATGTTATACAGCAGTGGTTCCCAAACCTTTCCATGTCAGGGACCCCCAAAATGATACTAATTAGCCTGCGGACCCCCCATTATGTCAGCAGCTCTAGCAGTGTTTAACCAATATATTGAAATATATTGAGACAGTCTTGCTTTTTCCCAAAAAGAACGGGTGAAGTATGGACGTAATCTGTGTACAGAAAGTTTTTTTTTAGGAAAGTAAAAAATAAAATAAAAGTGTGATCTTTCCGACGAAAAGTTTGGACGTCGGAGAGAGTATGAACAGGGCTTTAATCTTCGACATTCTAGTTGTGTAGACTTGGGGCTAATTCACATGATAAATATTTTAACGGACGTGGGTCCAAATGGACCCACAAGGGTACATTTGGTTTCATTTTTACGCTCTCAAAGAGTTACATCTGGTTAACCAACTTTCCGTCATTTAGCCTGGGGACCACCTGGAACCCTCTTCTACCCTGTTCTATGATGCCAGTAGTGACAATAGGGAATCCGCAATGCCTTTCCATGCTCTGAAAACGCAGAATCTACTTCTTGACAGAAAGTATCATAACATGTGGATTTTTTTTAGGCAACAACCACTTTGCAGATAGAACGAGGATAATTCAAGCCTTTTGTACAGCTGCAAAGCTGATGAGTTTGACATTGTATAATACAATCAGTTAGCACTTCTCTGTTTCAATGTATGGGGTGTCAATGGCAAAATTGCAGCTAGGTACGTACTTGCAAAAGCTGCACAACACAAGTACTAAGTACTACAAGTACTATTTTTACTACTATTACAGCATTTTATGTACTCCTACTGTACCTCCATTACATTAACTTACAGTAACAGTGAAGGGCATTGTGCAAGATGTTGGAAGATGTTCTGCTGAATTGAACATTTACCATTGGCTGAATCCATTAGTATGATGTAGAACGGAGTTGATATCACTAAACAGTTTCATTGTATATGAGAGATGGAGAGTGTGTGTGTGTGTGTGTGTGTGTGTGTGTGTGTGTGTGTGTGTGTGTGTGTGTGTGTGTGTGTGTGTGTGTGTGTGTGTGTGTGTGTGTGTGTGTGTGTGTGAGTGTGCATGATGCATGCATGCATGTGTGCGTGCATCATGCATCATGGTTGGGCTCATAGCTTTCTCTTTTGCCCTCTTCTGCTGTTTGCGAAATTCTCATCTCCACAGTTGATGCATGTAATCTCCCGGGGGCATAAAAACATCAATAATAAGTTAATGCAATTAAATGCAAGGGTTCCCAGCTTGCACATTTTGTGCTACACGTACAGTATCACCAATATCACCCATTATGATCTAACGTTACTGTAAACGAGGGCTCAGTGTTATAATATTTCAGGCTATATTGCAAATCAGCAAACTTCACAGTATTGAGAGAAAGCCACTCTTCAGTGGTGGAAGTTTTGGCAACAAAGAGCTGGCGATACAGAGGGATGTAAGCAGCTCCTCCGATCTACGAAAGTCTGTGTAATAGCCATCTGGAGTACAGGGAGTTTTCCTGGTGGCCTGCGTCGTGGCACTTCCAAAATGCACTAGAATGCGCTAGATGCTCGCCTGGATACATGCAGATCAAAATGACCATTAATCTTCTACATTCTCTAGTTGTGTAGACTAAGTTGTGCTAATTCACATGATGAATATTTTAACTCTTGAGGGTGTAAAAATGAAACCAAATGGACCCGCAAGGGTCCATTTGGTTTCATTTTTACGCTCTCAAAGAGTTACATCTGGTTAACCAGCTGCCCCCTCCCCCCTTCCCCCCAGGGTGGCCTGGAAAAGGCAAAATTGTCCCAGTGGGAAAATATGTGCCAATCCGCCCCTGGAGGGATGTAAGTAGCTCCTCCGATCTACGAAAGTCTGTGTAATAAACTTAAGAAGCATTATAGTAACCCAGATACAGCATAGCATCAATCAATTAATCAATCAAACTTCATTTGTATAGCACTTTTCGTACAAAATTGTAACCTAAAGTTCTACACAACAAGATGATAAAAAGCAAGGCACACATGTCCTCACAAAACCACAAAGACAATAAGAACATCGGAGATAGATACAATAAACAATGCAAGTAAAGAAACACGGCAAAATAAGTTGATCAAATGCCACTAAACATGGGTGTTTTTTTTACCCGAATTTTTGCAAATATAAGGTTGCTGATGTCTGAGGTGGGCGGGTCTTTCAGTAGCTTCATGATGCTCAGTGACATCATAATGTTGCTGATGTCTGAGGTGGGAGGGTCTTTCAGTAGCTTCATGATGCTCAGTGACATCATAATGTTGCTGATGTCTGAGGTGGGCGGGTCTTTCAATAGATTCATGATGCTGAGATTTTAAATATTTTTATATATATCGGGTAAAATATACCCACGTTTAGTGATTGAGTAACAACAGTTAAGTGTAGTGTTCTAGGTCAGTGGTTTTCAAACAGTGATCTGAGGATCACCAGTTGTCCCTGAAAGGGTTCCAGGTGGTCCCCAGCTAAATGATGCAATGTTGGTTAACCAGATGTAACTCTTGACAGCGTAACTCTTGACAGCGAAACCAAATGGACCCGCAAGGGTCCATTTGGTTTCTCAAGAGTTAAAATATTCATCATCTGAATTAGCCCAAGTCTAGACAACTAGAGAATGTAGAAGAATGGTATTTTTTAATCTATCTTTGCCCTTTTCAGCCTGGTATTGTGGACAACAAGAAAAGAAATGTTTAGTTTTGGGGTCTATCTGTGGGGCTAAAATGTTATCAAATGGTGGTCCTCCATGGCTCAAATGCTGAATAAATAGTGCAGCCCAGGTATCAAAAAGGTTGAAAACCACTGTTCTAGGGTTAATAGGACCTCTCTAGGATCAGCTCATCACCAAGCTGCAGATGTGTCAGCAGGTTTGTAGTTTGATCGCTGCCTGTGAGCCAGGGGCAGCACACCGGCTTGTTTTCTGACTTCAGAGCCTCATGACATCCTGTGCATCTTCTTGGCAACTGGAATATGCCCTGCCAATGATGATCTGACAGCCATGTCTCTGAACACCTTAACCCTTTCTTTAATGAACGCATTTTGCTGTTTTAGCTGTTGAAAAATAGCAGATCTACAAGCTCATATCGCGCCACCGAGTGGCGCGATATGAGCTTGTAGTTCTGCTATTTTTTTGAAAAAATGTGAAAATGTGCTGCAAATATCTGAATACATTATTTTGGAAGCAAACATTTTTACTCTTTTTTTTTTTTTCCTTTTGCTTCTGTGGGATCCTGTGGAGATGGGGTCTGCAGCCAAATATGGATAATTCTGTGGTCCTTGGCTTGAAATATGTTAGCATCACTGACACAGAACACAGATTTTTCAGAAAAATTAGTATCTTGTGTCAGGATAGAATCTAGTGTCAAAAACTCGATTCTAGCATCGGAAACTAGATTCTAGTGTCAAAAAGTAGATCATAGCACCAGAAACTATCATTTAGTGTCAATAACTAGAATCTAGTGTGGGAAACTACTGTAGAATCTAACGTCAAAAGCTAGAATGTTGCTGCAGCTGTAATCTGGTGAAAGGAACTACTGTATAATTTGGTGTCAGAAACTCGAGGGTCAGGACAAAATGGGTTAAATCTGATCTGACAGAGACCCAGAGGGGCTGTATACTGTATATATACTGTATATATATGGTTGCCACGTTTGAGGTTGTCACCTCAGACTTGCTCAACCCCCTGAGGAGGAAACCCAGTTTGGTGTTGGTCTTTCTTGACCATGACAGCACTGTGATGGCTCCATTGGAGCTCTGGCTCTATATCTATACATCATGCAGTCTTACAGTGCAGTGGTTTTCAACCTTTTTCATACCAGGGCCACTATTTATTCAGAATTTGAGCCGTGCACGGACCACCATTTGATGACATTTTATCCCCACAGTCCACAAAACTAAAGATTTCTTTCTGTTTTTGTCCACAATTCCTTGCTGGATTTGGGAAACAAAAACATGCAAAACATACAGTAGATCAAAATGACCAGTTTTCTTACATTCTCTAGTTGGGTAGACTTATTTCATGAAGTGGTGGTATAATTCAGATGATGAAAATTTTAACTTTTGAGAGCGCAAGCACGAAACCAAATGGTTTCATGACACCATTTGGTTTCATGTTTACGCTCTCAGGAGTTGCATCTGGTTAACCAACGCTCTGTCACTTAGCCTGGGGACAAACCTGGAACCCTCTCAAGGACCACTGGTGGTCCCCGGACCACTGGTTGAAAAACACTGTTCTCTAGTACAGTATATGTGTTGGCCTCAAAGGGGAAAAATAAGGAATGGGGGAGGTGGATTTCTCCCAAGTGTCACAGACCACGGTAATTGTTTTTCACTCAGATGGATTTAGAACCATTTGATCGCCGAGAGGACCCACGTTCAAGGTTGTCAGGGTTGGTCTGGGGAGACCAGTGCAGTATGGGAATCTGGAGTATACTACTGCGTGCATGCGTTTGGATGCCATGACCTTCATTACATTATGTGTTCACTCTTGCCATTTCCTCTTGCCTTTTCCAACTCTCTATATTAAAAATTACTCGGTTGACCTGCTTTTTTTTCCACGACTATGCTGAATGGGTATTTGAGTGTGTCTTTAACCTTCAAACAAGAGTTACTTGGCGTCTTTACAGACGGTGAGTAACAAATCGCACATTCTAGTTCATTTTCAACGGGACTGACGTTTTGTGCTCAGAAAACGCCAGTGTTGGGAATATTACTTTACCTCGTTAATATATTACTTATTAATTATTACCTTAATTTTAAAGTAACATATTATATTACAATATTACTGTCTGAACAAGTGTAATATATTAATATTACTATTACATATTACTGTAAAAAACCCTTTTTTTTCCTTTTTTTTTTTTTTTACAAAATATATATTGAAATATTTAGTATCACTATTAATCAAATAATGCGTAGACCAGTGGCATACCTACAAAGTAATGCAGTAATGCAGAAAGAAAAGTATAATATTTTAGACTGTTTTAGTTAAGTAACATATTTATATTACAAGTTACTGCATTTTGGTAATATATTATGTAATATATTAAGTTACGTAGTGCACATGTCCCAACACTGGAAAACGACGTGCGATAAAGAGAGCGCGTGACTCCGGGCGTTATTGCACGGCGTCCAGTGTTGTTTATTGTGCGCATGATCGTTTCGTGCACACGTTTCGTGCACACATCGGTTTTTTTAGAGCTCTATCCTGGGAGCTTTTATTTTTCTCGCTGCACGATTCTCGTCTGATACGGTGGAATCTCCACGATAATGTGTGCGTTTCAAGACTCGTCGTCTGGAACGCCCTTAAAATATTTTTTGGAAAGACATCAAAGTTTGAAATACATCGTTTCTAGAATGATGAGAAAGAGGAATAAATCTCTTGCTTTACCCGCACCTGAATGAATGCTTGAAAATTCGGTGAAGCAGCCTTTTGTTTTTACAGCCCAACGGACTGGAATAAACTTCCAGTATCAATTAGGCAGACCACCTCGTGGATGCCTTCAAAACCAAACTTAAAAGATTTCTATTTTCATTGTTCTAGGGTTAAAAAATGAAATTAAGGGTTTGCAGTAGCAATTCATCATTGCTGTCAGGTGAAAACCTTCAACGACTTGAAGTATATGGGAGAGTCCTTACTCCCTCTCTCTCTCTCCATACCATAGGTCCTGCTTTTATTACCACCAAATGAGTAATGGACTTCAGTTCAGATATTCATGACAGTTGTACAACAGACATTATGTCATTCATATTTCATACATGTTAGTTCAGCCATTTTTAAATTATTCATTACTTTGTTAATAATTGAACAAAACATTTGACCTTCATGTGCATAGCATTTGTTTGGAAACACCTGCATCTGAAACCATATGGGGATAGATATTCTACATATAGTTTCACGCCATAATTTAATGCCAACCCGCAGAGTGACCATGTTGTGCTGCCGCCATAACGCTGTCACTGATTGCAGTGGGTTAATATTTCAGAGGTCGGGAGCTGCATTTGGCCACTCGCTCTGGAATAGGGTCAGGTTAACAGGGCCATTGCGTGCCAGTGCCCAAGAGAGGCTTAAATATTTAAAGGGCTTTTTTCCCGCCGTAGCTCCTTCCTCCTCCAACATTTTCTTTTCTATCCTAAGCACTTAGCCATTCAAAACCTTTCAAAACTAGCCAATCTACTAGCTCACAAATGTGAAGAACAGGGTAGAAGATGAAAGTGCTTAACCTTTACGTTTGTAATTGTACAGATTTAGCGCGGCTAAAGCTAGACTGAATCAGCTGTTGGCAAAAAAATGCCTGTGAGCAGATTGGTCAGGAATAGCTCAATTCTACACTCATTTCCTACTCCAGAATTCCTACTCCAATCAGGACTTCAGTATTGAAATATGTTTGCACACCCCACCACATTTTCTGGAGTAGGAAATGAGTGTAGAATTGAGCTATTCCAGGCTAGTAAAGGTTGGCAGAGACTCCATCCTTCTAGTTTGACGATCAACGCATAGGAAACTGCATTTTTCGAAAAACTTTGTTAGTCTACATCTTGTTTTCTCTTTTTTTTTCGTTTTTGTCTTTATTGGGGTGAAATTGTTCTATTTCCATACGTGGGTACAGAAGAGAAAAAAAAACAATAATCACCATTTTTTAATTGCCATAAAACAAATTACAACATTATCCCAGAGACAAAATGTGTAATATGTTCAGTATGTGCAGTATATGAGCAATATTGCGCGATTATTAAAAAAAAATGTTAAAAGGTTTGAAATGGCTCACAACCCATAATTGTCATCAAATTATGCATTCCAGCATTACTGATATCACTTGGCCGCTGGTACAATACACATTTTGGAATTATTCAGGTGTGAGATGAGATTTCTGTCCACCTCAGAAGCGGCAGATAATACATGATTTGCATATTAAACCGGTACAGGTATAAAGGGATTTGTGGTTGGATGGCGCTGTGTGGCGGTGCTTGGAACGCTCTTTGTTTGAAAGGAGCTTTTATGGAAAGTGGAGCTTAGGGAGATTCCTCAGAAGGCAAGAGGGTCTCTGTACCAGACAAGTGCTCTCCTGGTACAAGGCTGTGGTGGAGAGGAACTAACTACAGCTACAACATTAAAGTCTAAATTTTACTAGAGTACAGTACCACATGTAACATTTTGATTTGCACACTTTACACAGGGTATGTCCTTTGATAACGTAGGCCTGTATTTCTACTCCACACAATCAGAGGCACTTTTTACTTTCTTACTTTTCACTTTAATTTTGAATTATGATAAATCTTTAGTTGCGAATTTCTTGAGAAACATCAAAATTAATTTGCAACCACAACATACGTCGTGTTGGTTATGAAACCGTCGGTTTCATAACCGGCGTGACCATTTTTGTGGCTGTTTTGCATAACGGTCGCAATGGTTTTGAAACGGTCGACCGTTTTCCTTGTGTAACCTAACTCTAACCCTAAACATGACCTCAGTAAAACCTAACCTAATAACAATGGCTGCGGTCATGAAACACTCGTGACCGTTATAATGTACAACATGCATTGCGGTCACAAATTGATTTCGTCCCTCCTGCGTTTCTTTGTAGATTTTGATTATAAGTAGCCTTGCCGAGCCATGAGGCCCATAGGGCAGGAGGCAGGGGCGGATTGGCCATCTGGAGTACAGGGAGTTTTCCCGGTGGCCTGCGCCACCTAGTGGCCTGGACAAGATCCAAAATTCACTAGTGGCACTTCCAAAATGCACTAGAATGTGCTAGATGCTCGCCTGGAACATACAGATCAAATGACCATTAATCTTCTACAATCTCTAGTTGTGTAGACTAAGTTGGGCTAATTCACATGATGAATATTTTAACTCTTGAGGGTGTAAAAATGCTCTCATATCTCTTACATCTGGTTAACCAGCTGCTGCCCCCCCCCCCCCCCCCCCCCCCCCCCCAGGGTGGCCTGGCAAAGGCAAAATTGTCCTGGTGGGAAAATATGTGCCAATCCGCCCCTGGCAGGAGGCTATCTCCTGTTAATGTATTGTGAGGTACTGTAGCTTGATGTACAAGTACACTTGTATGTCACAGGGACTTACCCCCAATCACTGAGTGCCAAGCAGGGAGGCACTGGGTCCCATTTTATAGCCTTCACTATGACCCGGCCAGGGATTGAACCCCCGACCTACCAGTCTCAGGGCAGACACTCTAACCACAAGGGGCTGATTCAGCCTCGCAAAAACCTTGGGATGCTGTGCATGCTGCCTGCCATACAGTACATGATTTGAAGTGGCCGACCCCAATATGTTGAACCCCAAGGTTCAACAGGGAGGGTCCATTGCCGTGTGGTAGTTTTTCACCTTTGACACGATCTCCTGAATTCCGTAGTGATGGTTTTGGTCAGGCAACGGCCTCCCAATCACCCTTCCAAGATGCCAGGCGCAGAGGACACAAGTGTTTTGTTGTTTACCTCTTATATAATCATTTTGGGAGTTAAGACAGGATAATCTGCTTCTCTGCAGTCGCACCCGTCGAATTATTATCCTTGTGGATGTGCGTGCAACTCTTATAAAACACTACTAGACTACTATGTCAATTTACGAGAGATGCTGACATTAAACATGAACAAGAAAAAGCATGGCAATGGATCACACACATACAAAGTAGTTGCTGTTGACATAAGCTAACAACATAACAGAAAATAAGCCTAAATCAGGGGTTTTCAATCAGTGGTCCGGGGACCACCAGTGGTCCTTGAGACGGTTTGAGGTGGTCCCCAGCTAAGTTGGTTAACCAGATGTAACTCTTGAGAGTGTAAAAATGAAACCAAATGGACCCTTGCGGGTCCATTTGATTTCATTTTTACACTCTCAGTTGATCTGTATGTTTGCCTGTTTTGTTTCCCCAAATCCAGCCTGGAATTGTAGACAAAAGCAAAATAAATCTTTAGTTTTGGGGTTTCTGTGGTGCTTAATGTCCTCAAATGGTGGTCCGTGGCTCAAATGCTGAATAAACGGTGGTCCCTGGTATCAAAAAGGTTGAAAACCCCTGGCCTAAATAAACAATGCACACATGCTATATAGTGCTATGTTTACATGGAAACTACATATGCCTGTATGAGGCCAAGGGACAAGTACATTTTGTTTTCATCAGTCAAGTGACTTTTCCTGATTCTAATTCAGGACATGCCCCCTGATGAGAGGAAGATTATCCAAACTGTCTAGCTCTATCTTTGTACTTCTGGTGTAAATGAGCCACCTCCACCGGTGTCACCACTGTGATCCAATTAGCAGTACTGAGTAGGCTATATAATGTCGCATAGGTGCAACATGTCATGTACCGTTGTCACATGCATAGTAAGCACCGCTACATCAAATATTTAAATAGATAGATGTACAACGAAATTAAAAGTTCCAACCAATTAGTGCATCACTAAAAAAACATGAACATGGAGCTAAAAACAGTGCATACACACGACACTACGTCTTGTTTTTGCACAACGCCAACACAGCCTACGTATATAACGTAACGCTAATAATGCTAAGTAGTACTGAGTAAATAATGTAATTATTGTTAATAATGCAAAGTAATATAATGCTAAATAATGCTATGGCTAAGTATTGCTAATAATGCTAATTGATACCAAGTGATTGATGATTGATTCCAAGCGAGTAATGCATTACTCACTATTAATAATGCTAGTAATGTTAAGCAATTATAATGCTAAGTATTGTTAAGAATGCTAAGTAATGCTAATAATGCTTTGGACACCAAAAGGCATTCCGACCGAATGTGTGTCAAATGATCTGTGTAATTATTTAGTGATATTGTAGTAGCAATGAAGTAGGCCATTAATTAGTGAATGAGAGAAATCGCAGGATGTCTAAATGTGGAGATACGTGGTTTGTGCCCGGCATGGAGGCGATGTTTATCAGCCTAAGCGTCTGATCAGAGTCCCATCCATTCTCCTCAGAGTTCCATTTGTCCTGGCTCTTCTTTGTTGTTCCTATCAGTGTCTGGAGCCAGGGGCGGATCTAGGCGTGGGCATGGGGGGGCAATGCCCCCGTAAATGCCCTGACTGCCCCACCAAACATGACGGCATGCAAACCAACCCAAATTCCAAATGTATTTCAAATTAAAGTGCTTCTATTTAAAATGATGTGAAACACTACTACTGCTACTAACCAACTATAGTTGTCACCACTAAACCAACAGCACTTCATCATTGAAAACAGAAAACTCTCTGAGTCAGACCTTAAGCTTTATGCATGCTGCGTGTCTGTTGCAACTTCAACAACAATTGATGTTATTATTGATGCTTTAATACTCGCCTAATAAAATAACCAAAAATGGTATGGGTGCGGCTTCGCTTCGCGCCACGGGCGATGAAGCCGACCTCATCCCATTTTCTCCTGCCACCCCCCCCCCCCCCATTTGGGAAATGTTAAATCCGCCCCTGTTTGGAGCACAAAATAGATCTCCTCCTGGTGGAGGACACATCAGGAGATGAAGAAGTGAGGAGTGACCAGAAGGTTGCCACTTAAATTGCTTAAATCGATTTGAACCATTTAAGCCATTTTCACTGAGAGGTTAAGCTGTAAGCGTCCTGGGCTGGAGTTCAAAGCAAAAAGGAGCTACTAAAACTATTTCATAATGTTGCATGTATACATTAACCCCTGCTACAACTGAGCTAGTCACTGTGGATCAGCAAAACAATTATTATTTATTAGGGCTTTTGAATGATTACATTTTTTGAATCAAATTAATCACTGCTTCAAAATTAATTTTAATCATGATTAATCACCATTCGAACTATGTCCAAAATATGCCTGTTTGCCTTTGCAGCAACTGAACAGTCAGAAATAAACAAAACATGTGTTTATTTTTTAAATATTAAACACAATAATGATCTACAAGCCCCCAATGCTTGTAGATAGATCCCTCCAGCTATACTCTGTGGCTCTGGAGACACACAGCCTATATGCCTCTGTGAAACCGTGCTATACCCATTTTTGTCAATGACAAAATGCTCAGTGGGTTGAGTCATTGTGCATAATTTAAAAAATTTAATCAGATTAATCAACAAAATTAATGTAACTAATTAAATCGTTATTCAACAGCCTTTATTAGCATTATGCAATATCGTAACTATGACAGTCACAGTAAAATGCCGCTCCCCGAGGGGTAAACATGTGAACTTATGTTGAGGGGTGCCTCATGGTGCCCCAGGCAACTGCCTAGTCTGCCGAATGGCAATAAAAACACCCCTGTCCTAACTGGCTGAGTAGTAGCTATCATTTCTAATGAAAACATTGCTGTTCCTTTCACAAATATTGATACAAAGACATCATCAATTACAAATGTGACAACCAGTTATCAAAGCTTTACTGAAAGACCAAAGAAATGTCTGTGTGTTGTGGTTCCGAACAGAGTAGAGTGGACACTGTCAAATCCCAGTGATGGATTATGGCTTCTGATCAATGGGCTCTGAGCGTCAGCAGGATATTTGATGCAGTTTCAAAGTGATGAAATCCTCTAAACAGCACCGACGTCCGAACAGCACTTTGATTTATGTTAGTCCCGAGTCTCAACTTTGCTGTATATATATATGCATATTGAAATGCAGGTGGATGTGTGTAGTTGAATGGAGTTGAACTTATATGAGAGTTTTTATGAAGCTGTGGTGAAACAGGATGATGGATGATGTTTGTGTGCTGTGTTTCTTCTTTTTCTGTTTTAAAGGACAACTTTAGTTCTTTTTCAGTTCCTTGCTTTCTTTAGGTGCAGGTGGTCCCCGGACCACCTGCACCTGTGGTCCTTGAGAGGGTTCCCGGTGGTCCCCAGGCTAAATGATGGAAAGTTAACCAGATGTAACTCTTGAGAATGTTTCATTTTCACACTCTCAAGAGTTAAAATATTCATATGAACTTCTGTGGTCATTTTGGTGTATGTTTGAGTGTTTTGTTTCCAAAATTAAGCCTGAAATTGTGGACAAAAACAAAGGTGATCTTTAGTTTTGGGGTCTTTGTGGCTACAATGTCCTCAAATGGTGGTCTGTGGCTCAAATGCTGAATAAATAGTGGGCCATGGTATCAAAAAGGTTGAAAACGACTGGTGTAGATGCTTTTAAATGCAATTAAATACAATACAGAAAGCAGAAAATAAATGTCTTCAGTCCCATAGATCAGGGGTTTTCAACAGGTGGTCCGGGGACCACCAGTGGTCCTGAGAGGCTCCCAGGTGGTCCCCAGCTAAGTTGGTTAACCAGATGTAACTCTTGAGAACGTAAAAATGAAACCAAATGCGGGTCCATTTGGTTTCATTTTTACACTCTCAAGAGTTAAAATTATTCATCATCTGAATTAGCCCAAGTCTACACAACTAGCTAGAAGATGGACAAAAGCAAAATAAATCTTTAGTTTTGGGGTCTGTGGAGCTAAAAAGTCCTCAAGTATTGGTCCGTGGCTCAAATTCTGAATAAATGGTGGGCCCTGGCATCAAAAAGGTTGAAAACCCCTGCCATAGATCATAATGGATGTTCCACTGTTAACCAACCGTACTAATCAGTCTCTTTGAATATAATGCTTAGTGGCCAGCAGTAGATACAGGTTACTGGAATATTGTTGCTTTGAAATTAGAATGGGTCTGACAATGTCCTCCTGCTCCTCCAGCTTTGGATCAAAGTTTATACATATTCATAACACCTTTCATCCAGCGGTATAATAATAGCGAGTCAATTATCTTTATAATTGCTATCTCTCTGTTACATCCCCTCACTGTTTACCCTCTCTCTCTCTCTCTATGACCACTGGTGGCAAAGCACCAGGGGCGGATGTGACCTGTCCCATTTGGGGGGGGGGGGGGGGGGGCAAGAGAAAATGGTATGGGGGTGGCTTCATCGCCCGATGGGGCACCCACCCATACCATTTTCAGCTACAGGTACTTTATTAGTCAAGTAAAGCATCAATAATAACATCAGTTGTTGTTAAGTTGCAACAGACACGCAGCATGCATAAAGCTAAAGGTCTGACTCAGAGAGTTTTCTGTTTTCAATGATGAAATGCTGTTGGTTTAGTGGTGACACAGCTGTAGTTAGTTAGTAAGAGTATTAGTGTTTCAAATCATTTTAAATATAAGCACTTTAATTGAAATATCTTGGGTTGTTTTGCATGGCATCGTGCTGGGGGGGGGTGCAGTCTGGGCCTTTAGGGGGGCATTGCCCCCCCCAGCCCATGCCTAGATCAGCCCCTGCAAAGCACAAGGTTGAACAGATGGGGGGGGGGGGGGGGACTCTCTGTGTGCTCTCTGACTGTGACATTGCTAGGCAGTGCACCAATACGGTTTGGAAGGGAAAAAAAAGGCACAAATATTTTATCGCAAAGCCCTGTGAATGGAATCTGTCAACTTGAGGCGATTTGCATTTCTTCAACTAGGCGAGCTGCTATGCATAATGCAACATCGCATCGCAGCAGCGCATTCTGCATAATCCCACTTATTAGTGGAGAATCTAACGTCATGTGGATCCCGTGTTGTGTGTTTTTTTTTGCTTTCATGCACAGGTACTACAGCAACTTGTGCTGTTTCCTGTGAAGATTTGTAATTGATGGCGTATGTCACTTAAAATGCAGGACAAATAACCTTAATTCGGTGCTCTGGTAAAGGCAGTCAGCATGCCCAGAAGCAGTTAAAATGTAATAATTATAATAATAATATTCTGTCACTTTGCCATGAAATTGGCCATTACGTTTGCCAGTATTTTAAGCCTCGGCTTCACGTGTACGGCTAGCCACTAACAGGTATTAAATGCAGCCTAAATTGTGAGTGGAAGTGCAGTATGCATTCCCTGTCAGAATGTCATGCATAAACTTTTCTGCCTCTAAGTTCCGACACTCAATCTTCTCTCACTTCAAATTATAGTAGTACTGAGAAAATTGAGTTGACAACTACCAAAAACACATTTTTTGGGGGCTCTGCTGCACTGAAAATAATAGCATATAGACTTATAGAAGCTATAAGCGTAGTGTCTACAGCACATCTGTAGATCGGCTATTTTCTGTGCAAGGCACTGCCATTCAGATAATAACAAAAGCAAGACGCTGCACCAGAGTTAAGAGTCGATGGGTCCTTGAGCAAGACACTGAACCCCAAATTGTTCCTAAAGTGCTGGTTGTAGGCTAACTTGCATGGTTTCCGCTGCCATCAGTGTATGGATGTGTGTGCGAATGGGTGAATGTGATGCACAATCTATGTACTGTAAAGCGCTTTGGATAAAGCACTTTACCTTATTCTCTCTCCCCCTCTCTTTTTCTCCCTCTCTCCCTTATTCTCTATCTCCCTTTCCTTCTCTCCCTCTCTCCCTTATTCTCCCTCTGCCTCCCTCTCTCTCCCTCTCTCTCTTGAGCTTTCTGATCCCATTTAAGTGGAAGACAGTATGCTGTGTTCTATGGTTGGTGTCAGGCCTCTCATTGGAGAACACTGATCAGGTTATGGCCTCATGTTGGAGCGAGCGATGTTGAGGTCAGGCAGTCCTAACCTCCACTCGTCACCCAGCGGAAAGTACAAAGGCGATGAGGCCTTTTGTAGTGGTAACTTGAAGTGCTGCCTGCCTGAATGTGGCTGTCCCCCTAAGCTTTGGTCTGTTGTGTTGTGCTTAAATATCGCCGAGGCTGTTATTTGGCAGGTAATAACTGGCGATTGAAGTCGCGCCGCAGGATGCTGTGTTCTGCATGCCTGTGTAACCAACCGTATCTTGGAAACGCTCCTGTCCGATTGACTTCACACTTGGCTTATGTATTGCTTAGGATTCAAGGAAGTGAAGTGTATTGCTTAGGATCCAAGCAATTGAAGTGTATTGCTTGACATCCAAGGAAGTGAAGTGCACCTCGAGAGCGAATTTGTTTGGTGAGCGCTTCCCAAGAAACGGAGGCTATAAGCAAGCTTCCTGTTTCAAACAACATGCACATTTGACTGGCAATGGGCAATAAATATTAACACCTTTCGTCCTGACCTTGTAGATTCTACAAAACAATCGCTTTGAAAGAACATACTGAAAGATTTGTGCTGCATTCTCACATACTCCCCAAAAATAGCAGGTGTTCACGGCTCATATAGCTCATGGGCCGTGAACGCCTGCGACATTGAGGGGTGACAAACTGGAATTGGATATGTGTTTTTTTTCCATGGAAGTGAATGGAGATGTCATAACTCTGTCTATACTCTAGGCGCTAGCTGACCTCTGAGCCATGGGATGCTTTTTGTACCGGCTATCTGATTGGCTATCTGCCACGACTTCTGATTGGCTATCTCGTCTCTATGGCTCTGGTCAGAGCTACACTTCATTTCTTACTATTTAGTAGCAGGTATGACCACGATCTGTCCCTTGCCCATTTCTTAACAGGTATTTACATTTCATAGCCAACGATTCTGCAGAAATAATACAGCAGCTTTTTTCTTCTTTTTTTAGGTTTTCTGAGCTCATTTGCGCCCCCAAAAAACTGACGTGTTGGTCTGGAGGTTTTCTGGCTCAAACAAGTGCTCTGATTTTCCTGCAGAACGTGACATCACATTCTGCAAATCCCTTATATTATGTCATTAGGATTTGCCGGTAGATGTCACTGTTTCCACTGCTGGGCCTGTTCTCATCGCAGCTCAAAAGCTTTCTAAACCCAACAGAAAATTCCAAACCACAGAAAATCCATTGCACGTTCAAAGTTCAGGTTTTCTGGGTGAGATTGAGATCAGGAAACCTAAATTAAAAAAATAAAAAATTAAAATTAATGTCACGAAACCCATGTTCACATAAGGTTCCTGATGTGATATTTTTGGGTGATTTCTGTACTGAATTGCAGCATTATTCAGCAGCATAGTTAGTTATATTATAAATACGTTAAGCAGTGTTAGCATACATGCTGAGTGATGCACCCAAATACCAGTGACATACAGCTGAGTGATAAATCATCTTGCGTCGCGACTCTATCAGACTACCCATGGAATCGATTTAATTGCAACTAGTGTTAATGGCAAAAGCCTTGTGGGTGCCAGCCCTCCGTCGTCATGAATCTTCATCAATCCGTTCCCTCCACGGACCGCACATCAAAAAGGCTACGGTCATTACCGATGTCCCAGGCCATCGAAACTTGTTTAATCACCAGCCCTGGAGCTCATTACTGAAGCCAGGAGGCCTGCTCCCCCATATTCCCCCCGGAGAGGAAGGTGACACTTCACATCACCGGCAGGGCAAGTTTTTGCACCTCTCTCATCTGACCACCTTATAGGAAATCCATTAAATCCCTACCTTTAATGCAAAGGACCATTATAGGCACACGGGATCCTTTACGACACACCGCTGCCTCCTATCAACACTCCCCTGGAATCCACCATTGTTTCTTTCTCTCTCTTTCTTTCTTTTGCTGCTATTCTTTCACTCCATCCACTAACTGCTTTGTTACGTTTGCTCTCTAGACCAGGGGTTTTCCACAAAACAGGTGGTCCGGGGACCACCAGTGGTCCCTGAGAGGGTTCCCCAGGCTAAATAGAGAATGTAGAAGATTAATGGTCATTTATGATCTGTATGTTTGACTGTTTTGTTTCCTCAAATCCGACCTGGATGGAATTGTGGACAAAAGCAAAAGAAATCTTAATTTTGGGGTCTGTGGGGCTAAAATGTCCTCAAATGGTGGTCCGTGGCTCAAATTCTGAATAAATAGTGGGCCCTGGTATGAAAAAGGTTGAAAACCCACTGTTCTAGACTCTATCCAGATTGTCTCGCCAAACATTCATTTTTCTTAGTTCTGTATCTCCTTCTCAGCCTCAACCTTGAATCCTATAATGTTTCAACTGTATTATTGTTTACCTGATGGTACAGCACATGTTCGCTGCGGACAGTGACTTGTATTCTTTTATTGTGGTACTTGTTTTTCTCCTTTTGGTATGGTCTCTCCGTCTCCACCGCCTCAAGGACACATATGCCCTCTGCATGTTGAGAACCCTGAACAGAGAATAGTGCGTCTCAGACAAACAGAATGTTCTGTTCCTGAGAAGGATTTTTTGGTTATTCAATATCGGCACACAATGAAAACCGTCTGAAGGAGAAAGAAAGAAAGCATGGCATTCCTGTCTGTTCTATCTTCCACTCAAAGGCCTGACATGTCTGCAGAGTACATAGATGACGTCAATTTACGTGTGCCGCGTGTCCTTTTCTATTCTCAAACCGCCTCTGACAGATATCCCTGCTATCCAATATAACATCCAGCAGGTCCAATATTAGACTCCAGTCAAGATATTGTGGGATCCGAAGCTGTACGGCTGAGGAGAAGGAACACAATGCTTTAGAATTCTTCAAAGGCTGCTGTAGAGAAAAAGAAAAAAAATGACACTAGGTCTGTTGCCTTCAATGTTCCAAAAGCAAAGGCACAGGCAGTCGTGTACACATTTACTTGGATCAAAGAGTTGTTGCTGCATGAAAACATCTCTTGCTCAGATGGTGCTGCTGTTACTACACGCAATTGTGAAATTTGTTTCATCATAAATAGCATGTAATAATAAGCTGTTAGATGTTTTGGGAGATTAATTGCTCACACCCTTCTTACATCGTACCTGGTATTTATATCTGTGTTGCTGATGTTAAAAAACAAAAAAAAAATATTGCATTATATAGCAATTAGGCTTCAACACATTTTGCACTCTTTTTGCACCACAAAATCATTTTCTCAGATTTTTACAGTATGTCAATAAGGCAAATCCCTGTACATTTATTTTGATCTAGTGCAGTGGTTTTCAACGTTTTTGATACCAGGGCCCGCTATTTATTCAGCATTTGAGCCACGGACCACCATTTGATGACATTTTAGCCCGCAGACCCCAAATTAGAAGATTTTGCTTTTGTCCACAATTCCAGGCTGGATTTGGGGAAACAAAACAGTCAAACATACTTAGCAAAATGACCAATAATCTTCTACATTCTCTAGTTGTGTAGACTTGGGCTAATTCACATGATAAATATTTTAACTCTTGAGAGTGTAAACATGAAACCAAATGGGTCCATTTGGTTTCATTTTTACTCTCAGAGTTTACTCTCAGAGTTGCATCTGGTTAACCAACTTTCCATCATTTAGCCTTGGAACCACCTGGATCCCTCTCAGGGACCACTGGTGGTCCCCGTGCCACCTGTTGGAAACCCCTGGTCTAGTGAATAAATGCATTTTGATTCCAGTTAGACCCCAGCTGAAGAGCAGACCTTGATAGTAACAGAGAGAGCTACACCCCATTTGTGAGCTACTGTATATTCATACCGACTTTACATTTGACAGTGTTCTGTGGCGTGTCGGAGCTAAGTGACTTAGAGTGAAGCGATAATCTTCAGAATAAATGTATTGAGAACATTTCTTTGGGTGCATGGCCTCGGTGCAAAGAAATATTGACAGCCACTAATACTTGTAATTAATTATGTTCTAGTGGCGTCTGACACGTGCCTCAAGGACAGTACCAACAGTTACACAACTTCATCCTCATTTCAGACTCAGTTCTGCACTAATTGTTCAGTCGCACTCAAACTGGTGCGCATATAATAAGAGATAATTATACCCTAAACGCCACTATACGTTATAAACCACTGAAGGTATAGCGTTAGCACATGAACACTTCACGACCAATCTGAATAATGATATTTCACAGATAACGACGCTACATTATGCATTATCCACAATCTGACAGTCATCTCTGATTTATAATTTAGGTTTTGTGGGATTTAGTGAGAGAAGAAGATAATAGTGAAAAGTTGGAGAAACTTTATTTTCAATTATTCATGTGGGTGAAATTATTCCTCTCATAATATTGTCACTCTCTGGTGGAGGAGTGCCATCTAGATTTAATAGTTATAACCACGTGGTTTAATCTGCTAACCATTTAGATCCCAGATTGGATGTGTGTCACTCCTTTGCTATTGCACACAGTTCCTTGCCTTTGAATTGCAGTGTATAGTATAATATACTGCACATTTTAATATACCTGTATAGCCTGGAGCGTATTGATTTTAAGACCCTTCTGATTTAACAAGCTGGGTACAGTAAATGCTCATAGTGCTAGATTATTCTGAAAATGTTGATGAGTTGGTGAATCAGGTGATGACAGTGATAGCTATTATTGATCTGATCAGCAGTAACGGTAAGAGTCTCGCAGTGGCGTTTCTAAGCAATTTTGAGCCCCAGGCAAGATTTTCCCTGGAGCCCTCCTCACCAAATGGACCCGTAAGACCCTTTGGACCCTTACGGGTCCATTTGTAAGGGTCCAGGCACAGTAAAATGGCGCCCCTCAAGGGATAAAATTATGAACTATTTTTAAACTAAAGAACATATTATTATGTGTTTTAAATGTTCAATATAGAGGACAAGTATAATATATTTATCCATCCAGGCTTATTAGCCTGGGATCCTTTTAAACCATACCTGGGCATTATATACCGGGGGCCAAATGTGGCCCTTGAGAGAATTCCAGAGTTCTAACCAGGCGTAACTCTTTAAGAGCGTAAAAATGAAACCAAATGGAAACAAATGAAACCAAATGGACCCGCACGGGTCATGTTTACACTCTCAAGAGTTAAAATATTCATCATCTGAATTAGCCTAAAGTATACACAACCAGAGAATGTACTGTAAAAGAATGGTCATTTTTGACCTATGTTATCCTGTTTTGTTTGTAAAATCCAGCGTGGTATTGTGGACAAAATGTCATCAAATGGTGGTCCGTGGCTCAAATACTGAATAAATAGTGGGCTCTGCTGTCAAAATGGTTGGTCTTACTCTTACTTTTATCTTGACATTAGACCCCCCCCCCCCCCCCCCCCCCCCCCGGTAGTTATAGTACCGTATTGTCCCGAATATAAGACGACTCATTTATAAGACGACCCTCATTTTTCAAGACCCATTTACAGAAAAAAGAACATTGAATGTCAAATGGTATAGCCCCTGAATATAAGACTATTCCATTTTTTAGATATTTCCATTGGGAAAAAAACATATTCTTATATTCAGGCCAATAGGGTACTACTAAGTGATGGTAGTCGGCTTGTGATAGTAATAGCATCACTGGCAGCATAACACTCTCGATTATAAGGGACATGGTTCCAACCAAAAAGTGCACTCGGGTGGAACTAGCTCCGACAACTAGCTGCCAGGTTTGGTATGCATCTTTAAGCTAAAGTGGGGGAACGGAAGGGGGACAGGGATTGTCTTTGTACCTGACAGCTAACCTGACAGCCAGCAGAGCCTCAGTGTAATCAATGAGTCCTCCTGCTAGCCAGGGAACCGGCATGTCGGCTTCACTTGAAAGATGCCCACCAGCCAGATAGGGAGGGAGAGGAAAAAAAGGAAACCAGCCCTAGATGGCATTTTAAATGCCACACGTTACACTGACTGGCCAAATAAAAAAAAAGGCTTCTAAATCATGTTAAAAAAAAACATAAACATATAACATAGATTTTTTTTTATGTCAGTTGTTTTTCATGTCAAGGACCCGAATTATCTGTAGTTGGCCTTGGACCCCAATCTGAAAATATGTTGTTCCAGTGACACTGCACTCTGTGCAGCGCGATGAGCTTGTAGATCTGCTATTTTTCAATGGATAACACAATGCTTAAAACGCCTGCATGGGTTTCCATTCAGAAGTGATTCACATTTGTATTTGCTATGTATTGTGTACACAATACATAGCACTGTAAATGTATTTTATATTATATACAACATGATTCAAATCCCCAGAGGACAGGACATTTGAACAGACTTGATCATCTTCATTTTTTAAATTGTTAAATGTCTGTCAAATTCACATACTGCTTTGAACTAAATCACTTCAGTTGTGACACATGTAATAACATTGCATACTAGCATTATATAACTTCTTTTGACCACGTCGGCACTCTGACTTAACATGCATTGTCTGCATTTCAATATTTAATTTTTGCATAGAATACAATATTGGAGTGAAGTCTTGGCAACGCAGTGAGATAAAATAATTTATTTCATAGGAATGTCAGAGTGACTCACAGCTGCTCCGCCAGAGAGACAATGTATCTGAGCTGTTTTGTTGCTTGTTTAGAAGTGCTTGATGTGGGATAGAACAGACTTTGTTTATTAAACATTGTGGCATATTTTGGCTCTGGGGATTTTCACAAAGGAGAGGCTCAACTCATATTTAGTGTTTCATGTTCTCACAGTGTGCTGCAATATGTTTGCCTTCCTTTGATGAACATGAGTTTTTCGGTGAATGTTGTTGTGAGGAAACACTAAACTAAACTAAACTGATGTTCCTACTTAGCCCAGGGAATCATATTTTTGTTGAACTCTGATCAAAGAAGAAAAAACAAAACGGCTTTGCATTGCATTTTTATTATGATATATTTTAGTCTAATTGTGGCTGTTTTATGGCTTTATCGACACTGATAGTGAGGCAAGTTGACATCAAATGGAGGGAGCAGGAGATTATTATTGTGTAGAAGTTTAGCAGCCTAATAAGAGACTTGCATTCTCCAGAGAAGAATTTAAATGCTGTGTGACTGTTGTACTACCTCAGGGGTGCCCACACTTTTTGACTTGTTTTCACAATACCAGGCTTGATTTGGGAAACAAAACAGGCAAACATAGATCAAATAATTCAGATGATGAATATTTTAACTCTTGAGAGTTTTTACGCTCTCAAAGAGTTACATCTGGTTAACCAACTTTCCATATTTAACTTGGAACTCTCTCAAGGACCACTGGTGGTCCCTGGGCCGGTCAGAGTCGGCCAAAGGGCCGCATTTGGCCCCCGGGACGCATAATGCCCAGGTACAGTATGCTGTATACACTAAGTGTTCTTTATGGATGAAGACGGATGAAGTCCCGCACCCCCCCCCCCCCCCCACTCCCATGGGCCAGAGTAGGTTCCTGTGCCAATCAAGACAGCGGTGATTGAATTAGTGGCAGGTCTGCCTGCGCGGCTTCCGCTGAGCCGCAGACAGATCCCCAGTAGAGATTACAACAGTGTGAAGTTCATCCTCCCTCAGAACTCCTTCTCTCCTTACTCTCAAACAGGCCCGGATGTAATATTTCCCTATTGGTGCATGGGGCGGGTGAAAATGGCATAAAGCATCAATCATAACATCAGTTGGTTGTTGTTGTTGAAGTTGCAACAGACACACAGCATGCATAAAGCTAAAGGTCTGACTCAGAGAGTTTTCTGTTTTCATTGATGAAATGCTTTTGGTTTAGTGGTGCCACAATTGTAGTTAGTTAGTAGCAGTTGTAGTGTTTCAAAGTTTTAAATATAAGCACTTTAATTTGAAATATCTTTCAAATTTGTTGCTTTGCATGCCATCATGCGCTTGGGGCAGTCCCCCCATGACCATGCCTAGATGCGGCCCTGCTCTCCAAGGCATCTCAACATGGGAGGGAGGGGGAGAGAGAGAGAGAGAGGGAGAAGAGATAGGGAGAGAGCGGGGGGGGGGGGGGGGGGGGGGGGTTCTTTCCCTGACAAGCCCCTGGATTGTCCATCCTGTCTAGAATGCAAACTAGGCAGACAGCCCTTATCCTTATTCCTTCAAAGTCTCAGGGAAGAAGAGGGACAAGAATACAAAAAAAGATGGACTTAAGATGGACTTACTTGGCAGTTGATGTCCAGATATGCACAATGTTAAAGGAGCACTCAGTGATTTGGTGGGGGGAAAACACCGGTGTGTGTGGGTTTGCACAAGCGTGTGCATGTGGATGGTTACCGTAGTTCTTGCCTATTAATGGAGAATGACAATAGATACAGTGCAAATTGTTGGCAACACAGTAGAGGCGAGGAAGAGTTTTCAGATTGAGTTGAGAGGGAAAGGGAAGGAATCAGGGGAGAGGATATAGCGGAGGAAGAGGAGAGGTGGTGTTTAGAGACTTCACATTCAGTGGAGTAGTGGGTGACAGTTTGGGGTCGGGTATATAAGTTTAGGTGGAGAGAGAAAGGAGGAAAGCGAGATGCAGGGGAAGGTTATAAAGTTGTGGCCCTGATACATGAAGGCTAGTAACACAGAGGTGAGAGGGGGAGAGCAGGCTCTAGAGGATAATATGTCCAACATTACCTGCTCAATGGGAAAGAGTAGAGAGAGATAAGTAGAGGTCAAATGAAGACAGAAAGAGAGAAGTAACATACGTGTCTGCAGGTGGGTTAGTCTGCAGTCGCCGAGCAGAATGAGAGGAGCGGGGTGCCATCTTCCGGAAAGGAGCTGATAAGTGTATCCAGCTCTTCAAGGATGTCCCCCAGGAGCCTGGGGGAAAAAGATGGAGTGCAGTGATGGGAAGAGGGACAGGTTGTGTGATTAAGAAGGCATGAAATTCAAATGTGGGAAAGTGCAAGATTAGATGAGAAAGAATAAGAGACAGACATTCCACTTGGGAGATGTAAGTAAACCCCAGTACTATCGCCTCACCGAGTTGGTGAAATCATAGAGTTGTGGAGAGGGGCGGAAGCAGTGTAGCAGCGCGTCCTCTGGGGTTAGCAGAGTTTCGGTGAGAACCAGGAACTGCTGAGACTGGGTACCCTGATTATCAGACTGGAGTTCAGCTTCCTGAAGCTTGAGTCTCAAATTGTCCGCTGTCTGTGATATTTCAAGAGGGAGGGGTTTGGTTCATACCAAACAAAACAGAGGTTGTTGTCAATCATGTTGCTCATGGGCTAGCCTGTTTGCCAACCACACAAACACAGCCAATGAGTGCAGCTAGCATGTGAACAAAAGCAGTAAAATATGTCGGGTTATGATGTTTATACAACCAGACGCTTCATTAAAGAAACTATTTCTCATTGCGGTTTAATGGACATATTGGTACGGACGCGATTCACTGCAGTTGTGGCCGCCATATTTGTTGTTTGACACTGAGTGACGGGGCCGTTGGCCAATCAACTATGTGTTCGGATTTGTCGTTAGACCAACCGCCAACCCACCAAGAGACTTGGTCTGAACCAGCGCCGGATGGTGCTGTTCTGCACCAGGTCCATGGGTCTGAACCAGGCTAGTGTAGCAGAGTGCCCACTGGATCAGTGAGAACCAGGAATTGCTGAGACTGGAGGGAGGTATATAGGTTGACATTAATTCAGCCTTCTTGACGGCTGATTGGCAGTTCCCTCCTTCCACAAAGACGTGGTGACCGGCTGACCTAGAGCGATAGATGAGATTAGAGGGCTTTATTTTGACAGGAAAAGTTGTGCTTATAGGCTGTCGAGGAGGAAACACGATGCAGCAAAAGATAACGCAAGGTGATGGCCGTTCCTCTTGGGTTACCTCCATGGACTCCCACAGACTCTCTCCCTGGTCTTTGTGCAACTGGATCTTTGGAGATAATATGCAGAGAAACTGGGTTAATTGCTCTCCATTATGCACTGCACTACCTTGACTCACAACAAGGACAATAACATCAAGCTAGCAGAGACCATATACTGTAAAGCCAGTAATTCCTATTGAAAATCAAGCAGGCAAGAAAGATTTTTGGCAAGTCAATTATTACTTAAAGACAGTTCACGGACACAAGTAGGACAAAAGGCCATAGTAGCAGGGGTGAAAATCCTATTGTACTAATAAGGGAGCTCTTTGCCAGTATTTTTTTTTAGAATGATGTGATTTTGACATGTGGAGTACATGTCAAACACTTTTCACAGGGCGTACAGGCCATGAAGTGGGAGGTAGTAGACCTTTAGTCGAAAACACCTTTCAAAGTGAATCACTGGGTCGGCAGCATCAACAGTAGTCCATTAAAAAGCAAGTGCTGTGATCATAATAGCAGGTAGCATTTGGGTTTTATTTAGACAGATCTATCGGACATCCTGAATGTGAATTCAGATCATGCATCTGTATTGAAAATATTGAAGGTCAGTTGAGCCTGAGACCAGACAGGAATGCACATCTTTCAATTAACATTTTTCACAAGCTGCATAATGAGAGAGATGCTGACCAGATGCCCCCTTTTTGGTCAATATGAAGTAGCTCCAGTCATTTTGTGGTGGACACAACACTAACTTAATTTGTATTGTTGACTTCTTTCTCTAATACTTGAGCAATGCTTGCTCAACTATGACTTTTTGGGCATAGGGGTATGAACACAAAAAGCCGTAGTTTAATGTGACAGAGGGGTCACAAGTGAAAAAACGTTAAATATTGCAGGTCAACAATACAAATGACTTTCAGTTGTGAATTAACGTACTGTAGTTTTAATTCCTGGCCCCGTGGACTGCCTCACGAAATGACCAAAACTAGTTCACATTTCATACCAAAACCAGAGCAGAACTCTCAACACAGACAGTTGCAACCACTATATTAATGATCAGTATTTTATACACTAAGACAAAGGGGAAAAAGGAACTATTAAGCATGCATACATACAGTACATCCATAGACATGCTTTCCCTACTTTCATCTTGCCAGGGGCTTGGAATCATACTGTGGCTGTGAGATGCCAGACAGTGTGTCCATTCTATAGCCTATCACAGGTCTGTGGTAAAGGCATATCTGATTATCCTCCAATGCTCCCCCGCATCTCTCTCTCTCTCTCTCTCTCTCTCTCTCTCTCTCTCTCTCTCTCTCTCTCTCTCCTCTCTCTCTCTCTCTCTCTCTCTCTTTCTTCTCGCGCCAACGGAGGACTCCCAGGAAATCATTAAGGCTAGGTTTTAGTGCTTTGCCAGCAGTGGTCGATGATAGCCATGCTGATAATGGCAGTCTGGCCAGTATCACCCTGTCCAGAGTTAAGGGCATAAAATGTGATTACCAATCGCAAGTGCATGCCACTATTTAATGGTATGGCCGGATGCACCATTGTTGCTAATAAGGTCATTACCTTTTAATGGGTTTATTGTCGTCCCAATTTTTTCTTTTTTTTTTTTTTTTTTGAAAGCTTAGTAATATTTCCTCCACATTTTCAATTCACCACCAGGGTCGATGCTTCCGATTTGTGCAGAACAAGAACAAGCAATTTACAAAATAGGCATTTCTCTGTGATATTTCCCACTGATCTGACACGAATGACCCACATTTCTACTCTACCCCGCACAGAACGATAGTCTTAAACACTGCGCAGTGTGTATGCATTTAAAAGAGTATATTTGAAATGCTTGACTCAGTAGTTTTTCGACTACAACTTTTTGACCACAGGTCAATCACAAGATGCTCTTTGCAAGTTAACAACCTGTTTAAGGTCTGCTCTGCTGGACTGGACTGGATAATTAAGCCTTATAATGGAGGCTATGAAGTGGTGTTGTCCACCCAAGACTTTGATGCATAGAGTGGGTTTTCCCAAGCCCACTGTTGGGCCATGGCGATATAATATCCCAAGTGGGTCCCCAAATAATTTGCTAAACACAAATATTTTAACAATAGTAAAAGAAATAGACGTCAACATATACATATTGTTTCTTTTAAACCTTAAAGAATACAATGTGATGACCAATAAATGGAATCTTAAATATTAGTTCCACAAAACGGAACACATGCACTTGATTGACAATTAAAATCATGGCAAGTGGGCCCTGATACAGAAATCGTATTATATGCACCTGCATCAGGGATAAGTTGTCGTTGAATGGAAAACCAAGCATTTGGCAATTCTGATAGATTTTGTTTTACGATAATGAATGAGTTCTCGGTAGAGTCAATAAGCCTGTCAACGCAAAGCAGACCCTGGAAAAACTGCTTTATTAATAATCAAGCACATTCGTACATTGTTTGCATTGTTTGGATGGAACAACAATGCAACACCATTTGGATTTTCAATGCATTCAAAGTGGCGTTTTAAAATGGATACTATTATAGGAAGATGTCAGGGGCGGATCTAGGCATGGGCATAAATACCCAGTCTGCCCCCAGAAACACAATGCCATGCAAAACAACCCAAGATATTTCAAATTAAAGTGCTTATATTTAAAATGATGTGAAACACTACTACTGCTTCTAACTAACTCCAGTTGTGTCACCACTAAACCAACATGATTTCATCATTGAAAACAGAAAACTCTCTGAGTCAGACCTTTAGCTTTATGCATGCTGCGTGTCTGTTGCAACTTCAACAATAGCTGTTGTTATTATTGATGCTTTGTTATTATTGATGAGTCTGATGACTAATATAAGTCCTGTAACCGAAAATGGTATGGGTGCGGCCCCCATACCATTTTCTCTTGCCCCTCCAACATGTTATCTTGCCCAAAAAATGGGACATGTTTTATCCCTGGAAGATGTGTTAACGTATTTGGTTGGTATTTTGTGGTGTACATTTTGTGGCTCCTGTGCTTGTTTTTGAGGAGCCCTGATGAACAGGAAAAGCATTTTGGCTTAGTGAAGCGACACTTCCCTAAATTCATTCTGTCAAGCCAGAGGCTGTTTGTTGGTTCGTTCTCTGAAGCGACCCTCATCTGTGCTCCGTGCGCACGCACGCACGTACAAACTCACGCACACACATAAATTGTGTATTTTGACTGCATCCCTCTAGCTTTTTGCCAGATAAACAACACCCCCAGTGCCCACTGCTCAGAAACACACACACCATTTAGGGAGAATAAATACAATAAAAATGTTGTGGGTTTTAAGCGATGGTGATGAAGATGCTGGTGATGTTACAAACTGCATCAGTACCACTGTAGCCTCGACACCCAGACTTTCATTTTCATGTGCGCTGCGCAAAATGTGAATGCCTAGAATAAATAATTGACCACCGTGGCCAATGATTTACTCCTGTCCCTGTAGTTGGCACATCCTGTACATTTCCCAACCTGTGAGAATCGGGGCACACTACTGGGCAATGTCATGGTATTTTCCTTTGTGAAGACAAACTATAGAACTGCATTATGGTAGTTCCAATGATTGATCCAAGCTGGAACATGCTTGAAATGATCATTAAATGATCATTAAAATAAACAGAATCGGAATCAGAATTCTGATGTGACCACTTAAGACAGCAGCCTTTCCTATTGAATCTTGAATCACTCAGACATTTTTGAGGGGTGCTAGCCCATTCGAAAACTACTAGTCTTGGATTGCCTTGATCTGGACATAATCGAGATGCCACGAATTCGTCGCGGTTCTGACCGTGTTTACTGGGATTACTTTATATCTTATCCTAGAATATTTTTTATCCCAATAATGCCGTAACTCAGGGGTGTAAAACCCCAAATACAGAGGGGCCAGAGATACCGGTCTGTGTTTCAACACTGGTTTACCATGGTGCCCCTGTCAAACAGCAAAAAAGTAATTTCCCTTCAAAAATCAATGTCTCTTAATGGCAAGATAATTGTAAAGATGAAACTGCCTGCATTAAAAACTGTTTTAAGTTTCAATGAAAAATAGCAGGTGTTCACGTCTCATAGCGCGCCACAGAGTGGCGCGCTATGAGACGTGAACACCTGCTATTTTTCTGGGAAAATCTTGTTCTTCTATGATCCTCACCAAGTGATGAGTCAATTGAGAAAGTAAATGAGACTGGGTTGAGGAAGTAAAACAATTAGTTGCATTCATTTCTTATCACGGTGTGTGCAATATACCAGTTCTATTACTAATTCAATATCATCCCTGCAGCGGGCCAAAGATAATTCATTCACGGGCCTGATTTGGCCCCCGGGCCTTGAGGTTGACATATGTGCCGTAACTGAAAAGCCTTTTGTGTGTGCATTGTGCATGCATATGTTCTTGGCAGGGACCGTACACCAGTTGTCCAACTGCCTCCAAACCTGGCACACATATAATATTACTCATGGGCCTGGCTATTGGTTAGGCCACTTTACTGTAGTCCCTTTTTCATTTGCATACAGTTTGCATCATTTGCATACAGGGTAAAGTTTTGACCCAGATTATGGACAGCTAGCAGGGACTTCAGGGGGACAGATCTACAGTATACCATGCTACAGTCGCATCAACACGGCCAGTGGTGTTTATAAGCAATTTGGAGGCCCTAGGCAAGATTTTCCCTGGAGCCCCCCCCCTCCCTGGAGACCCTTACGGGTCCATTTGATAAGGGCGGACATATTATATGTGTTTGAAATGTTCAATTCTAGTTATAGGACTAGTATAATGTATTTATCCATATAAAAATGCCCGAAGGGTGCTCTACCGTACGTATAGAGTTGTATAGCCCACAATTCCAAACGATGCGTTAATAAACCACCATCAAAGCACCGACTTTATGTTTTATATACCATAGTAGCACAAATGTCATGTTCATCGCCCGTGTTGCTTCGCGCCACGGGCGATGAAGCCGCCCCCATACCACTTTCAGTATTGTTTCAAATACTCAAATATAAGTACTGAAATATCTTGGGTTGTTTTGCATGCCATCGTGTTTGGTGGGGATTGCCCCCCCCCCCCCCCCATGCCTATGCCTATAGATGCGCCCCTGATGTCAGGACTGACTTACAGTAAAGCACCGGAATAATAAAAAATAAAAAAAACGGATGAATTGTTCTTGTCGAATAGCAGCACGCATAAATCTCTCTATGGTGAATACATTAAATGGTAGTTTAGCCTTAGCCTCCATCTACTGTACATCATGTCTTTTCAGCCTATAGTTTTTGTCTCCACTAGTACAGTACATGTCAGCCAGCTGAAAGCATGCTCCCTGCATTGTGCTTATTGCTGGAAGGAACAGCATAACTGTAGCCAGCATGGAGAGGACAGGGGAGGGTGTATCTTACTAGCAGGGGTGGATTGGCCATCTGGAGTAAAGGGAGTTTTCCTGGTGGCCTGCGCCACCTAGTGGCCTGGACAAGATCCAAAATGCACTAGTGGCACTTCCAAAATGCACTAGAATGCGCTAGATGCTCGCCTGGAACATACAGATCAAAATGACCATTAATCTTCTACATTCTCTAGTTGTGTAGACTAAGTTGTGCTAATTCACATGATGAATATTTTAACTCTTGAGGGTGTAAAAATGAAACCAAATGGACCCGCAAGGGTCCATTTGGTTTCGTTTTTGCGCTCTCAAAGAGTTACATCTGGTTAACCAGCTGCCCCCCAGGGTGGCCTGGCAAAGGCAAAATTGTCCCGGTGGGAAAATATGTGCCAATCCGCCCCTGGCCAGCATGGAGAGGACAGGGGAGGGTGTATCTTACTAGTGTTGTAGTTCTCGAGAAACTATCTTGTCTCGAGACCAGACTCAAGACAATTTTTTGTTGTCTCGGTCTTGCCCTTGCCACGCCTTCAATTGTCTTGGTCATGTCTCGGTCTCGCCAGCCACTCTGCACTTCATTTGTCTTGCAGGTCTCACCCTCAATTTGTCTTGGTCTCGGAGCAAATGTCTCTGGTCTCTTTGACCATCGAGACCACGCGAGATGAGAAAATGCAAAGGAAATGTTCTAATCTATATCCATTGTGCGGACCGAGGAGCTCACTCATAAAGACAGCTGTCTTATACAGAGTGCAGCGCTGGATGACGCACGTATCGCTAGCAGTCTGGTATTGTACAGTAACAGGTCTCTGCAGTAGCGTTTCTGGGCTTTATGACGCCCCGGGCGAATTAGTAACAGTGCGCCCCTCCATGCACGCGCGCATAGCGCGCGTGCACACCAAAAATCGGTTATTCCCCAGCACACCAAAAATCGGTTATTTTCGGTTAGTTTTCCATTATATATCGGTAAAAATCGGTTATTTCTTTTCATTTTCCCACAACATATTTCACCAAATAGGTCTAATAGCCTGAGATGAGCCAAACACTTAGAATGTTTCCTTCAATGGACAACACTTTTCCTGCACAATAGCATGCATGATAGGTTGTCTGGTCAGGTGCACAAAAATAAAATAAGCTTGACTTGTACTCACAGTCCAGGGTAGGGTAGACTCCAACAATCCAGATAATCCGTTCAGTGGTAAGGTTTTAATTTGATTAGCACTGTTTCTGGATGCGACAGACGACATTTGTTTTCAACAACAGAAGCCTCGCCTCGCGTGGCGTGAGGCTGTGTCCCAGGCAGTGTCTGTCCTCATTTGAAAGTGTTAGTATCATAGTCTAACTGATAATGTACAACTTTGTCTTCACTTGGACTATTAAAGTACTCGCGCACCCAAAACTATTCTCCTACTTGGACCGCAGTATTTCCAATTTCCAACAACTTCCCCAATACAACAACCGCTACCTTTTCCGGTCTAAACTTCACAATAAGTGTCTCCCATGTGTACCACCCATTGAAACACATTTTAAACTGATAGAGCCCTGTTGCGGACGTATTGCCTGCATTCCCTGTTCTTACTACACACACACACACACACACACACACACACACACACGCACACACGCACACACGCACACACGCACAATCAGTCGGACTCGTCACAGGCTTCACAGCTGATCAGAGTGGAGTGCTCGGAGCGGGGGGGGGGGGGGGGTAGTTGGAGGGAATGAGGGCGCCTGCTGGCTGGCTGAAGCCCAGACTGCACCGCAGCACTGCAGTGTTTTTTTTTCTTTTAATTTTTCATCTCGTCCGGTCGTCCGACGCTGCCGCGGCCTCTAGGTGCCTCTAGGTGCTAGTCTCGTCTTGATCTCGCCTTGACCAAGTCCGTGGTTGTTTCAGTCTCGTTTTGGCCTCGACCCCCCTAGCTCTTGGTCTTGTCTTGGTCTCGATTTAGGCGGTCTTGACTACAACGCTATATGTTACTGTGATCCCTCCAAAAGACAAGGACGTCCTCTGGCAGCCGTCTGCAGGTGTAGTAACTCTGCACTTCATCTGGCTCCATTATACTCCATGCGTCTCTGTCTGTTCAATGAAGGCTCTGCCCTGAGTGTGAATGAATGAGTGGAACACATTCACAGGTGAAGCCCAGGCATGTAGTGGAGGGGGGACGTGGGGGACGCGGGGGGGTGGCGTCCCCCAACTTCTCACATCTAAAATATATTTTTTAAATGGAGGTCTGAAAAAAATCATTAGCATTATGGTGAAATACATCTTGATGACATCATCAAGATGTGTTTCACCATGTTAATGAGTTTCCTTTTTTCTGAGAGTGTACAAATGGAACCAAATGGACCCGCTAGGGTACAGTCTCAGAAAAAAAAAAAGAAAGTGGAGGGGGGACGCGGGGGGACGCGGGGTGGCGTCCCCCACTTCTCACATCTAAAATATTTTTTTTAAATGGAGGTCTGAAAAAAATCATCATTAGCATTATGGTGAAATACATCTTGATGACATCATCAAGATGTGTTTCACCATGTTAATGAGTTTCTTTTTTTCTGAGAGTGTACAAATGGAACCAAATGGACCCGCTAGGGTCCATTTGGTTCACATTTGTACAGTCTCAGAAAAAAAAAAAGAAAATTCCACTATAAGAGGTGTCCCCCCCCCCACTTCTAAAAGTACCACTACAACACTGAAGCCTCAACAACAGTGAATTGCAGAAAACACGTGCCGTAACAATTTTCTTTTTACCCGAACCTGTGATTAAATCGGCAGGACCTGCAGGTTGTGGGATCAACCCCATGCATGCAGCACGACTACTATCTGTTCCACTTTGTTTGATCGGTGCTAATCCGCTTTCCACGGAAAATATCTTACATTTGTACACTAGGAAGTTCGAACCACTTACTGATTTATGACACATGCAAAGCAATCTCTTCCCAAATGAGAATACCAGTGGTCCGGGGACCACCTGTGGTCCCTGAGAGGATTTCCGGTGGTCCCCAGATAAATGGTGGTAATTTCATTATACACGCTCAAGAGTTACATTATATTTAAACATCTGAATTACTTAATTTTCAAGAATTAGCACATAGTAGAAAATGTACAGTAGAAGAATTGTTATTTTGACCAACATTTTGCCAGTTTATTTCTCCTATTGTGGACAAAAAGTTTAAAATCCTTAGTTTTGGGTCCAAGAGACTAAACTCCGGTCCGTGGCTAAAATGCAGGATAAAGAGCGGGCACTGGTATGAAAAGGCTTGAAAAACACTGATCTAGAGCCCAACCCCGACCTATACAGTATGGATTTCTTTGTCAGAGATACCCAAACATGGAGTCTACACATATGTCAAAATGTCAATATGGAGACGGAGACAAATGCAGAGGCCTTTTGTGGCAACTTGGTCCGACTGGCTTGACTTGAGCTACGTGTATTACAGACGCACACACATACGTTGTACATACACACACAGAGAGAGATACTTGGTGCATTTATAGTTCCAATGTGGGGGGATGATATGATATGATGTGTGAGTGGGGGAAAAGAAACATTTTCAGGCATATTTCATATTTCTCAGGGCACTTTGGTGCAAAGAGAGAAACTGCGCTATCCAACGCTAGATACCGTCCTACTACCACAAACTGACAATCAATTTCTCATAGTACTGGAAGCACTTGAGTGATGGGAGTGCAAAAGTAGAGACATTTGGCCATCATGGAATGGAACGTACGGCCGCCTCGAAAGATTGGCTGGCGGAGAAACTGCCGTCTTCTGACTGCTGTCACTGAGAATATCTCCCATCCCCTCTCATCTTCTCCTTGTGCCTTGTGTGCCAGGACTTCAAGTCTTCAACCTGCGTTTTTTTTCCCTCTCTCCTTTTTTTTGACTTGCGTTATCAGTTTGTGGTTGAGTGCAATGCACAGCCTTGTGAGACGGCAATTTGGTCCTGTGGCACGCCCATCGCGGAAATCCCATTACCCTTTGTCAAGATCTGAATGCGAGATCTTCCTTCCACTGCTGGACAAGTTTTGAAACTTGACAGCACCAAAGTCATTCATGGACGCAGCTTTCTTTCTGTGCACTTGCTTATACCCAATCAGGGGCGGATCTAGGCATGGGCATGGGGGGGCAATGCCCCCCTAAATACCCAGTCTGCCCCCCAAACACGATGCCATGCAAAATAACCCAGGATATTTCAAATTAAAGTGCTTATATTTAAAATTATTTGAAACTACTACTGGTACTAACCACAAATTTGGCACCACTAAACCAACAGCATTTCATCATTGAAAACAGAAAACTCTCTGAGTCAGACCTTTAGCTTTATGCATGCTGCGTGTCTGTTGCAACTTCAACAACAACTGATGTTATCATTGATGCTTTACCTTGACTAATGAAAGTCCTGTAACCGAAAATGGTATACCATTTTCTCTTGCCCCTCCAACATGTTCTCTTGCCCCCCAAATGGGACATGTTACATCCGACCCTGTACCCAATTGTACTATTTTGACTTTGAATGCATTCAGCCGCCACAGACTGAACATCCTATAACCCCAAGGGATGATTGGCCATCTGGAGTACAGGGAGTTTTCCCGGTGGCCTGCGCCACCTAGTGGCCTGGACAAGATCCAAAATGCACTAGAATGCGCTAGATGCTCGTCTGGAACATACAGATCAAAATGACCATTAATCTTCTACATTCTCTAGTTGTGTAGACTAAGTTGGGCTAATTCACATGATGAATATTTTAACTCTTGAGGGTGTAAAAATGAAACCAAATGGACCCGCAAGAGTTACATCTGGTTAACCAGCTTCCCAAACATCCACAAAAGCATGTATATTCTTTTTATATTACAATTCAAGTTTCACCTATTCTGGTACAAATAAACATTAAGCTAAAAAAAACTTTTTTTTTTTTCCTCCCCAAACATTCAGTGACTCAGTGTTGACTGAAAACAGGAGAGGGAACTAGTACAAAGCCCTGGGGGACTCCTCCGTCCAAGGCAGTAGTGTTTGAATGGGGTTATGTGGTAAAAAAAACAACAAACCAACAGATCACAATAGAATAGTAAAAAAAAAAGAACCACTGTACACAGCGTGTCCATCTGAGATGAGCGCAATACCTTGACCTCCTGCATCTGAACCAAGACTGCAGAGCCAAATGTTAAAACCCTCCACCATGTCTGCTGTCAAGGCCATGAAAGGACTAATGCAGTGATTTAAAGCCCCCCTGCCCATGGATGACAGCAGCAGATCAGTGGCTCTCTCCCCCAAAAAGCACCCGGCCAGCCGCCGCCTCATAAATCATCTGGATTTACTTGCCACCATTAAAAATATAGAAGTTGGGGATCGCATTTTACAGCTTGATGGGCTGCCCTGCTGCCCGTGGTTCAGCCAGCTAGCTATATAGGCCCAGCCAGGCTGGAGGTCTGTCTGTCTGTCTGTCAGCCAGGGAGCCAGTCAGGGGCCGATCTAGGCATGAGCATGGGGGGCGGGGGGGCAATGCCCCCCTAAATACCTAGTCTGCCCCCGTGCCCCGCCAAACACGATGCCATGCAAAACAACCCAAGATATTTCAAATTAAAGTGCTTCTATTTAAAATGATTCGAAACACTACTACTGCTACTAACTAACTACAGCTGTGTCACCACTAAACCAACAGCATTTCATCATTGAAAACAGAAAACGCTCTGAGTCAGACCTTTAGCTTTATGCATGCTGTGTGTCTGTTGCAACTTCAACAACAAGTGATGTTATTATTGATGCTTATACTTGACTAATAAAAGTCCTGTAACCGAAAATGGTATGGGGCAAGAGAAGATGTTGGAGGGGCTGAAGCCGCCCCCATACCATTTTCTCTTGCCCCTCCAACATCTTCTCTTGCCCCCCCCCCCCCCCCCCCCAAATGGGACTTGTTACATCCGCCCCCGGAGCTAGTCCAGCCAGCCAGCCACAATCCAATGGAGAGGGATGGAGGATAGGGCTGTGCAGAGATAGGGTGAGAAATGACAGGTACATACAGTGTGCTGGACCATATATCATTCAAGGGGGGCAATTTCCTCGATGGAGTGTGAAAAGAGGGGATGGAGACATTGGGTGAAGATGCTGCATACAGTATATATATATAGTGTGTGTGTGTGTGTGTGTGTGTGTGTGTGTGTGTGTGTGTGTGTGTGTGTGTGTGTGTGTGTGTGTGTGTGTGTGTGTGTGTGTGTGTGTGTGTGTGTGTGTGCGTGTGCGTGTGTGTGAGTGAGTCACAGAGCTCAATACTTCATCACTTTTCTATACTGGAACATTTGCAAAAAAAAATCAGATCTGCAAGATTACAATGATACGCAAGGATAGGGGTGCCATGGTTCAAAAGATTGAATTATTATCTTAGTGTCGTGGTACTGAGTTTTCCTAGCTATCTTACTCAGGTATGCCTGGTAAACCTGGATAATTATTGTGTGTGTTGTCATGGAGGATAACTTATTTTCTATGACTCAGGAAGTTCATGACCTGTCCTGTAATTTCATAATCACTGAGATAATATTGTAACAACAAATGCAACCGAAAGACTTACTGTTCTGCAGTCTCTATAGTCTATCAATAGTGCTGACCATACAAAAACAGTGCACAGGACACTACAGCTTAATACGGCACAAAGGGTGCCGGTTCTGAATGAGTTGGCATTCACAAAACAAACAAATATATGAGAAATGGATTACCAGCCAAACAAATAACAAAGATTCCCATGGTACTTTCTCTCATTGTTGGATTTGTCTCCAACATCCACCTCCTCACAGGGGCGGATGTAACATGTTCCATTTGGGGGGGGGGGGGGGGGGGCAAGAGAAAATAGTATGGGGGCGACTTCATCGCCCGTGTCGCTTCGTGCTACGGGCGATGAAGTCGCCCCCATTTTCGGTTACAGGACTTTTATTAGTCAAGTAAAGCATCAAAAATAACATCAGTTGTTGTTGAAGTTGCAACAGACACGCAGCATGCATAAAGCTAAAGGTCTGACTCAGATAGTTTTCTGTTTTCAATGATGAAATGCTGTTGGTTTAGTGTTGCCACATGTAATAGCAGTAGTAATGTTTCAAATCATTTTAAATATAAGCCCTTTAATTGGAAATATCATGGGTTGTTTTGCATGGCATTGTGTTTGGGGGGGCAGACTGGGTATTTAGGGGGACATTGTCCCCCTCCATGCCCACGCCTAGATCCGCCCCTGCCTCCTCAGCACTAGTTGCCCTGGGCTGTTTCTACTACTTCCTGCATTTAAATGACACAATTTATTTCCATTTTATATCATTCCCCTGAGACCTATGATGATAGTGTTTTAAAAAAATATTCTCCGCAGCAGTAAACAATGAAACCGCGGTGCCTGTATAAATGAGTCTCTTTCACACGGCCCATAACCATTAGTTTCCTTCTAATGTGGTTGACTTTACAGGTCCTACTCCATTAAAAGATGGTAATATAACGCAGTGTGCCACTTAGAGGGGCAATACACAATTCATTATGGCACTAGGAGGACAATGTTGATGCTTTTCCCATCTCATTTGGAAATGTAGCTCTGCCAAAAAAAATAAGAAGAAAAGGGGAAAAAAGCAGCAGCACACTGGCAGATGAAATGTGCCCAGAGTCAATGTGAAATGATCCATGATGGAACGATGAAGTGAATTGCAATAGGGGGGTCTATCTATGTTATGGTATGCTGCAGTGATTCCTAGCTACAGAGCTGCTTGGATGGAGGGAGGGATGGAGGGAGGAGGAGTAGCCCCTCTCTATAAAGAGTCTCCTGTGGTCTGCATGGGGAACCAAAAAAAAGCGCCACACAGCATTAATTACCCAGGCAACATTGGGGAACAAGGTAAGAAGCGTGTTAATGAAATACTAATAAGGTTCCAATTTGAATCCTCCAGCTTCGCCATCCGCCTAAAGTGATCTCAAGGACTCTGATTCCTTCTGCGAAGACACTCTCTGTTATTGCTAATTACTGTCCCCTCACATGACGGGAAGCAGTTTGGAAACCATTAATTCTTTGGGGGGTGGTGGTGGTGGTGGTGGTGGGGGTGGATTCCTCTGTGCCTTGTCCTTTGATGGAGGACACTAAGGCTGGTTCCATTGATGTTGAACGGAGGAGAAAAGAAAAAGAAAGAAAAAAAAGAAAGGGAAAAAAGAACAAAACGTGCTCTGAAAAGAGGAACGGAGTAGTTCACTGTTCACTGTTTGCTGCGGAGTTCCTGCCAGTTAACTGCATGCTGGGAGAAAACCAAGCCAATTTTGGTTCTCAAGAGGCAGAACAGTGATGGTTGGATTTTTTTTCTCCCTAATTTACTTTAGTTACAGCTCTAATTAGTAACAAAATGAATCTAATGCCAACATTGAACCACTTAAAACCAGTGTACTTCATAGACAGAGAACCCCCCCAGGGGCCTGTACTCCCCTCCTATTTCTCTTAATCTCTACACCGAAAACAGCTGATTTACAAGCTCACAACACGTTGCATTTGCGACTAAGAAACATGCTGTACTATTCGCGACATTTCTGTTGCATATCTAATGCTGGTTCAGCCTGTCTGGTATTGTGTTTCTGGTTTCCCCTATATATTGTAGATTATATTTGTTACATGTGGTTAAATAGATAGCAGTTTTTTGTTGTGGTCACTGTTATGTTTTACTGCTTTATTCCTGCCATGGTGTTTGTTGAACTATTTTTCACTAGCAGTTTGGGTTTTAAAGTAGTCTGGTGAAGCATTGGCGTAAGTAGTGCTGCGTTATAACCTGTCCTTGTATTTATCATTGGGTTAGCACAGCGGTGTCCAAAAGGTAGATCATGATCTACCAGTAGATCACACAGGCTGTGCAGGTAGATCACATGACAGTCCCCCCAGCACTTTGACCCTTATCTCTGGAACCTTAACTCTTGAGAGTGTTAAAATGAAACCAAATGGACCCTTACGGGTCCATTTGGTTTCATTTTACACTCTCAAGAGTAAAATTATATTTAAACATAGTGTCCACTAGGGCTGGGGCGGTATGGGATTTTTAATACCGCGGTAATTGCAATGCGGTACACCCCCCCCCCCCCGTACGACGCAAAAAAACCTCCCGTTTATAGTGTTATTCAACACAGACTGCAAAATTCGCGACATGTACAGTATAGCGGGTGAGTGCACCCCGCCGCCGCTTCCCTTCCCTTCCTCTAAGTAGCCTACCTCTATACCACAGTAGCAGGCAGCGTCCTTTTAAAAACAGCCGGGCAACTTTTGTCCATCAGTTTACCAAGCTGACGTCCAGTGTAACATGCGTCGCTACAGTGAATCAGTGAATAAGCTGTGCAACATGACGAAACACCAGCTGTAAATAATCGTCCCTTGATTGTGTTTTAAACGGATTATACGAATCATTTTGGGACAAATAAGGGTAGGAGCCGGCGATCAGCTAGGAGGAGGTTTAATATCTTTGGCGTGTTTATATGAGGGACAAACATTGGGCTACACGCGCTATGGATTATGGCAAGTAACTGGTTTCAAATGCTGCCGAGTGAGGAAAAAGCCCTCTTCTCCTGCTGCGATGCGAGCGAGGCTGTCTGGCTGAATACAGGAGGGCTCGACCCGAATAAAACTCGGACCAGCCAAAATGAAGGGATTCATAAACACTAAAGTTTTGCTGTTGCCTGGTGTCTGATGTGTATGCTATATTATTACAAACCGATCTGAAATAAAGATAAAGAAGTCTATGTAGAACAGCCGCAATGAAGAGAACAGACGGCTTAAACTCAGGGCTGAATTGGGTCGAGCCCTCCTGTTACGCCTCGCTCAACGTCGCATGGACGAGGGAGAGAGGGAGAGAGAGAGCGAGAGAGAGAGAGAGAGAGAGAGAGAGAGAGAGAGAGAGAGAGAGAGAGAGAGAGAGAGAGAGAGGTGGTCCGTGGAGAGTATCGCACATTACAGGCAGGAGGACAGCCGCCCCATCGGCCACAACTATGATCTTTTGACTGACAAAACATTTAGAGTTCGGTTAGATCACATATGTCAAACTCAAGGCCCGCGGGCCAAATCAGGCCCGTGAATGAATTATCTTTGGCCCGCGGATAAAATTGAATTAGTATTAGAACTGGCCCTCTGGTATATTGCACACACCATGATAAGAAATGAATGCAACTAATTGTTTTACTTCTTCAACTTAGTCTCATTTACTTTCTCAATTAACTATGAAAGCAGCACTTGGTGAGGATCATAGAAGAAAAAAAATCCCTGAAAAATAGCAGGTGTTCACGTCTCATAGCGCGCCACTCTGTGGCGCGCTATGAGACGTGAACACCTGCTATTTTTCATTATACGTTGTAACTTAAAACAGTTTTTAATGCAGGCAGTTTCATCTTTACAATTATCTTGCCATTAAGAGACATTGATTTTTGAAGGGAAATTACTATTTTGCTGTTTGACAGGGACGTCATTGTAAACCGGTGTTGAAACACAGACCGGTATCTCCGGCCCTCGACTTGTACCAATTTTTCTATTTTGGCCCACTCTGTATTTGGGTTTGACACCCCTGGGTTAGATCTATCGAGCTGGATTAAAGCAGTCAATTGGAATTGCAACGGCTGCCAGTGCATGCATTCTAGCTCGGATCAAACGACCATTTAACGACCTTCCTTTATTGGCCCTGCATAATCATGCATAATAATCATTTTAATACTATTGTTATTATCTTAACATATTAAACAAATTCCAAGTTCGCCAGGCAAACGTGATAAATTATGAGAAAAGACTATGGTGCTGCCCTCTCCTCGGCAGATCCACAGAGTATAGACAGAGTTGTGACAACTCCATTCACTTCATGGGGCCAGTCCAATACATAGACTTCTATTGAAGAGGGACAACCGGACCCTATGGAGTCTATTGGCTCGCGCTCGCATTTTGTCGCAAAAAAGTAACAAACAAAAAAAAGTCGAAAATATTTTTTTATTATTTTTTTATTTTACCGCGGTAATGAAGCCCATACATACCGGCGGTATGGCGATATTGCGGTTATTGCCCCCAGCCCTAGTGTCCACACAATAAAAAATGGAGAATAATAATTATTATTTTGACCCACGTTTTGACCAAAATGTTGGGTGCAAGAAACTAAACTCAACAAACAACTCAAACTAAAAAAAATACTGTTTTCAAATGTCAGTAACCTTCCAAAAACCTTCCAATCCCCCCCCCTATATTTTTCATTATTCTTAAACACTATAACAGTAAGTAACACCATCACCACAATTTCAAAACTCAAACTTTCTAGGGGGCCTTGAAATTGATTTTCAGTAATGGAACAATCACATTTTTGATGTCTAGATCTTGTTGAGCCGGTCATTTTGAAAGTAGCTCTCAAGTCAAAAAAGTGTGGGCACCTCTGGGTTAGCAGATTCCGATCTTGGCTGTTATGGCAGCAAGCTATTGAACATTGAGGTTAGCAGGCACATGCGTTTGGTAGATGTAACACCAAGGGTTGGTCGATACTCTATCTGAACTACATAGGACTTAGCGCCCCGCCGTGTGTGCAGAGAGGAACCGTGAAGACATTGACCTGGCAGGTTCCCGCTGAAACTGTTGACAATATCAAGCCGTAGTGTAAACAGTGAACACAGTGAAGTGTCTCCATTCTCTTGTAATTTATGCATGCATCAATGTTATCTGCTTCTCCAGTTGGCCTTTAGCATAGGTTAATTAGGATGAGTCACCACAAAAATTGACTGGATTCACTCACGTAGTAACCAGGACCGGATATAGGCGTGGGCATGAAGGGGGGGGGGCATGCAAAACAACTCATATTTCAATTTAAAGTGCTTATATTTAGAATGATTTGAAATACTACTACTACTGCTACTAACTAACTGCAATAGATCTTTAGTCAGCTGCGCCCTCTTGTCCACCCTAGGACACAGCCAGGCACATCCATTGTAACTATCATGGACTTTACACAATACATACTGGTTCATTTTTGGAACCAGACCTTCAAAATCTCTTCCAAATCCATCAACAAGTCATGTCCTATGCAGTGGGAAATGTGTGTGTGTGACATTTATTTTTTAAATCAATGTTTTATCATATAGGAAAGCTATTGGTGGAGAGGTTTGTCTCACATAGCATAGCAGTTTGGAGGGGGGGTTTACCTGAAGGTCTATTGTAACACCACTAAACCAACAGCATTTCATCATTGAAAACAGAAAACTCTCTTGAGTCAGACCTTTAGCTTTATGCATGCTGCGTGTCTGTTGCAACTTCAACAACAACTAATGTTATTATTGATGTTTACTTGCCTAATATAAGTCCTTTAACCGAAAATGGTATGGGTGCGTCTTCATCACCCGTGACGCTTTGCGCCACGGGCGATGAAGCCGCACCCATACCATTTTCGCCTGCCCCCTAGTTGGGGAATGTTACATCCGGGCTTGTTAGTAACACTAAAATGCTTCTTATTTACTTAATTATGTACTGTAGGTACCTACTTGTGTACTTAGGTACTTACCTGCTTATTATGTACTTATTTTGTTTATTGGTGATTTACCCACAGCCACAGGCCTAACTATTATTCATATTCTTCTCTCTCTCTCTCCCCTTTCCATGCTGCTGCCATCCATCCATGATGCAGGTAAGTGTTTTTGTTCTTTGCGAATTATTATTTATTTATGTACATTCATTCGATCCATTTTCCACTGAATTTGCCCTTGGCAGAAAAAGGAAGCCATTTTTTTATACAAAAGAATGCATATTACCATTGCAGGGCGCGTACGGTGTGTGTGTGTGGGGGGGGTGGGGGGGGTGGCGGTATTGTTGACGAATAGCAGAGGAGCTCACATTAGTTGCTGAAGCGGTCCCTCTGTGGAAAACTTTCTGTAACTTGTAGAGATGGAAGGGTTTTTTCCATGCGGTTGGCTTTCCACTGGGTAAACCCCTTGAGAGACACATTCTGTCACAATAGAATGAAAATACAGGGAGGTGGAAAATAAATATATGTCAAAGTCAACGGCTAGTCTTCTTCCACATGCATGGAAGCATGATGAATACAAACGGATGGCTTCAGCCCCAGGGGCGGATGTAACTTTTCTCAATTTGTTCAACCCCCTAAAGCTTGTAATGAATGATGAGATCTTATATGAATGCCAAGTAGCTTTCTATCCACCACCATGTAGGCGACATTCTGCTCTGCTTGTAATTATTATCCCTTATAGCTTTATTTTATCTTCTTTGTCTTTCATGTTTCTTTTCAAGATGTCACTTTCACTTCTATTCATCAGCATGTGCGTTTGTGCGGGCACGTGCTGCACGCACGTGTGTGTGTGTGTGTGTGTGTGTGTGTGTGTGTGTGTGCGTGTGCGTGTGCGCCTGTGCGTGCGTGCGTGCGTGCGTGCGTGCGTGCGTGTGTGCGTGTGTGTGTGGTGTGTGTGTGTGTGTGTGTGTGTGTGTGTGCACTTGTAGTACTATACTTGTGAAGTCCAAATGTCCCCCGCAAGTAGTAGTTTGCGGGTGATTCAGAAAATATTGAGGTCGTTCTTAGAATTAGGCATTTTTTAAGGTTTAGTTTAGTGCTATAAGAGTTGGAGTTAAGCTTTATTAATCGTCATGATCTGTTGTTCTTAAATAGCAGATGGTGTTAAAGCTTGGTGTTAAAATGTTGATGTCCTCACAACTACATGTATAGTAATCCGTGTGTGTGTGTGTGTGTGTGTGTTGTGTGTGTGTGTGTGTGTGTGTGTGTGTGTGTGTGTGTGTGTGTGTGTGCGTGTGTGTGTGTGTGTGTGTGTGCGTGTGCGTGTGCGTGTGCGTGTGCGTGTGCGTGTGCGTGTGCGTGTGCGTGTGCGTGTGTGTGTGTGTGTGTGTGTGTGTCCGTGCGTGCGTGCGTGCGTGCGTTAGCCAGCCATGGTGACATCTCTGAAATGCTAATGTGCCATTAACTGTATGTATAGCACAGACTACAGTATATGCAGTAAATATCAGTCTAGTTTTTCTCACTCCAGACACTTATTAGGAAGAACTCTGTCCTTCATGTAGCTGCAGCAGCTCAGCTCAGCTCCGGCCCTGATTGGCAGGCCAGATAGATTGACTTGGGTCTCTGACTTCTGTTGCCATGGAGATTACGCCCCCCTACCCCACTATACCCCACCTACCCCCCCTACTCCTCCACCACCTCTGTGTTTTTTTTATCTAGCGACTTGCAGCCACCACAGATGTTGTTTAGGTCCCTATAGCAGCTCTGTGTTCCTCTGTATAGGGATGTCCATTAATCAAAGGATTTGTTGTTGTTCACTCCCGCAATGAATGATACAGCACAGAAGTGAGTTGTCAGTTTATACAGTTTGGAATAGGATTCATAAATATCTCTCTCTCTCTCTCTCTCTCTCTCTCTCTCTCTCTCTCTCTCTCTCTCTCTCTCTCTCTCTCTCTCTCTCTCTCTCTCTCTCTCTCTCTCTTTCGTGCACACAGGCACACGCAGACACAGACATACAGTATACAGTACACACACAATAACACCAGAACCAGCACACATACTGTATTGTGACGGATGAAATATGAAGATTTTTTATTGAAGAGCTGTGATTGTAAAACTTAGAAGCGGTGCACTGACTGACTTCAAATCAGAGTTACTGTAGCACCACTATTCATATAATAATAATGGACAGAGGCCATTATTATAGGACTCAAGGTCCAACAGCCCCTTCCAGTAAGTCACAGTTTGCTTGCTTGCTTACAAGAACAGCATACAGTATATCTTCATCACAACGCCCAATTGGAATCGCCTATTGAGGGTCCTCTATAGAGCTGCGCAATCCAGCCCCTGGGGGGGGGGGGGGGGGGGGGGGGGGGGGGGGGGGGGGCAGACTGGGTATTTAGGGAGGCATTGCCCCCCATGCCCATACCTAGATCCGCCCCTGTATGTTGCTATATAGTCCATTTAAAACAATTCTATCTAACCAAAACGCAGCCTCAATGGGCATTGAAAGTGCTCTGACATTGACGCACTGCACTCTACCTGTAATGAGATCAGGCCCTTGCTCCACAACTGTCCATCTTCGGCCAAGAAAGATTCCGGAACGGATTTATTTGCTACACCTGGAGTTTCCTTTGGCATATCTAAGGATGTCTCCCCAAAGCATGCCAAATCTAGCAAGCCGAGCCATTCTGCCCCAGGCTAGATCACAGACCCACAGCTCTCCCACAGTCCCAGCAATTGCGTCCCTTTGATAGCAGAACGCCCGAATCCTTTAACCCTTATAGTGTCCTGAACGCGTTTTGGTGTTTTATCTGTTGAAAAATAGCAGATCAACAAGCTCATGTCGCGCCACCGAGTGGCGCGACACGAGCTTGTTGTTCTGCTATTTTTGAAAAATTGTGAAAATGTGCTGCAAATCTCTGAATACATTACTTTGGAAGCAAACATTTTATCTCAATTTTTCGCTTCTGGGGAACCCCGAGAACAACATGTTTTCAGGTGGCGGTCTGCAGCCAAATATGGATAATTCTGGCTAGAAATATGTTAGCATCACTGACAGAGGAGCACAGTTTTTTCAAAAAAACTAGAATCTAGTGTCAGAAACTATAGAATCTAGTGTCAAAAACTCGATTCTAGCATCAGAAAGTAGATTCTAGTGTCAAAAAGGAGATCCTAGCATCAGAAACTATATCATTTAGTGTCAATAACTAGAATCTAGTGTCTGAAACTACTGTAGAATCTAGCGTCAAACGCTAGAATGTTGCTGCAGCTATAATCTGGTGTCAGGAACTACTGTATAATCTGGTGTTAGAAACTCGAATCGAGGGTCACGACACAATGGGTTAAATGTCGGGCAGACTTTGAGGAGACACTGCAGCTCAGGAAAATAAGCAGCCGCTTGCTGGGAGCTTACATGCTCCAGGGGGAGGAAAAAAGCAGCGTTTTCTCTGTCAGTGAGGGTGGGGGGGGGGGGGGGGGGGGGGTCAGGGACCCCAGCATCACTTTGGACAGCCACTTCTGCCCAGTGTTGCCAACTGCCAAATCCAAAATGCACTAGCGGCACTTCCAACATGCACTAGAATGCGCGAGAGCAGTTCTCAACCATTTTCATACCACAGGGCCCACTATTTATTCTGCATTTTAGCCACGGAGGACCACCATTTGATGTTGAGTTTAGTCTCTCGGACTCTTTTAGGACAGATAACTGGCAAAATGTTGGTCAAAATAGCAATTCTACATTTTCTAAAGTAGAAGTACAGTACCACTAGTGCATTTTGGATTTTGGCAGTTGGCAACGCTGGCTGTGGGTGGGTGGGTGGGGAGGGGGCGACGTGTCAGGGACCCCCAAGCAGCACTTTGGACGCTGCTGTAGGTAGCAGGCAGGTATAGGAGGATATTGGGGATGGTCCCCGGTGGTTAGTCGTCTTCTTGTTGCCTTCCCATCAGCGGCGGATTGGCCATCTGGAGTACAGGGAGTTTTCCCGGTGGCCTGCGCCACCTAGTGGCCTGGACAGTTTTTTTTTTCTTTTCTTTTTTTTCTTTTTTTTGAAAAGTCCAAGGCAGGCCAGGGCGCCAGGCCCAGACCAGGCAAACTAGTGTTGCCTGGTCTGTTGCCCCCCCCCCCCCCCCCCCCCCCAGGGTGGCCTAGCAAAGGCAAAATTGTCCCGGTGGAAAAAAATGTGCCAATCCGCCCCTGCTTCCCATCTCGTCTGAAGCATCACACGTATGAAGTGGTGAAGGCAGGGGGTCGGATCCAAGGGGATTTGAACTCACGCTGTGAAGGTGTCAGGCCCCACACGTAGTCAGTCTGCAGACTATAATGATTCCCCCAGAGTTTGAAGTCAGAATGTAAGGTGGTTAGATAGTGCTTGGGGATTTGGTGCATGAGGTACATGTACAGTACATGTTTGATGGCTAAATCGTATGCATAGTGGAGAGATATTATTGACAACTCGGACGCTCTTTGAATGTCAAGTTTACTTTGTTGTTACATATTGAGCACAGCAGGTAAATAAGACCTTTGGCTCTCTTTGCTCAGAGATTGTAACTTATTGTACAAAGTGTGTATATGCATATGCATACAAAAACAATATATACCAGTGGTTTTCAACCAGTGGTCTGGGGGCTGCCAGTGGTCCTTGAGAGGGTTCCAGGTGGTCCCCAGGCTAAATGACGGAAAGTCGGTTAACCAGATGTAACTCTTTGAGAGTGTAAAATGAAACCGCAAGGGTCCATTTGGTTTCATTTCACACTCTCAAAGAAAAATATTCATCATTTGAATTAGCCCCATGTCTACACAACTAGAGAATGTAGAAAATTAATGGTCATTTTTACCTGAATGTTTGACTGTTTTGTAATCCAGCCTGGAATTGTGGATAAAAGCAAAAGACGGTCCGTGGCTCAAATTCTGAATACATAGTGGGCCCTGGTATGAAAACCACTGGTATATAAATATACTGTACACAATGTCACAGTTATGAGGGAGAGACTTGGAGTAGAGCCACTGGTTGTACCCATTTATCCGTGGTCAACAACAGCATCCAGTGGATATACTGTTGTTGGTGCTGATAGCCCAGTGGTTTCACATGCTGCATACCACATGCCTGACAGCCAGTTCTGGGTTTGATTTCCGTTCCCGGCGGACCTTTTGCTGCATATCACTTCACTACACTCCCTCCCTATCTGCTGTCACTGTTCAGGGTAGACTATCGTTAAAACTGGAGGGTTGCGTTCATGTCCTTTCCCCTGGCTGCTTCGTTTGGACACCTGATTGACCAGGGGAAGTACTGTAGCTCAGGGGTTTTCAACAGGTGGTCCGGGGACCACCAGTGGTCCTTGAGAGGGTTCCAGGTGGTCCCCAGGCTAAATGATGGAAAGTTGGTTAGCCAGATGTAACTCTTGAGAATGTAAAAATGAAACCAAATGGACCCTTGTGGGTCCATTTGGTTTCATTTTTACACCGTCAAGAGTGTAAAAGTGCACTCTCAAGAGTGCTGAATTAGCACTCTCAAGAGTGCTAATTCAGATACATTTTCAAGAGTGTATCTGTCTACACTGTTTTGTTTGCAAAAATCCAGCCTGGAATGGTGGACAAAGCCAGAAGAATTCTTTAGTTTTAGGTATTTGGGGTGAAAATGTAATCAAATGGTGGTCCGTGGCACAAATGCCGAATAAATGGTGGTCCCTGGTGTCAAAAAGGTTGAAAACTCCTGCTGTAGCTGCTTAGCAATGCACCGGTACTGGCCTTCATGCTTCTGTGGATACATGGCTACAGTAGGAGCCACTTGGTGCACTGTAAACCCACTTGCATCTTTATTTATTGTAGTTTTTGCATCGTCAGCAAAGTCACAATCTATGATGGAAGGATGGATGGATGTGTTGAAAGATGTATTGATGAATGGACGGGCGATAAACGTGTTAAATTATATTATTATTAAGGCTGCCAGCATTAACTAGTTAATCGCGAGTTATCTCAGCCATGAGTTAACTCAATCAATGTTTTTTTTTGTGAGAGATTAACTCACAATAAAAACAAAAGCCATGTGGTTCCATTTGGTTCAATTTCGCCAAACGCAGGTGAATAATTGTTAAATATCTGCATTAGTTAAGTTCATTTAAAATAAGCCTACATAATTAGAGAACGTAGAAAACATTCTAAGATTAACATTTTAAGGTATATTTAGAACTGCAATTAAATTGCGATTAATCAAAGATTAACCGTGAGCAATCATGTGATTAATCGATTGACTTCTCTAATTATTGTTATATGTTGTATTACAACAGTTTTAAATTCCCAAAGATCAAAGATTAGAGTAATTTCAATGTAACAAAATGTCAGCCACTTCCCATTCCTACCAGCAGAATGCTTCCTTTAAGGTCAAAGGCACAGCAACACTGCAGTCAGAAGTGATTTGGAATAGCACTCTCTCATCATCCATCATTCCACACACAGCCATGACCCGTCACAGGGGCGGATCTAGGCATGGGCATGGGGGGGCAATGCCCCCCTAAATACCCAGTCTGCCCCCCCCAAACACGATGCCATGCAAAACAACCCAAGATATTTCAAATTAAAGTGCTTATATTTAAAATGATTTGAAACACTACTACTGCTACTAACTAACTACAGCTGTGTCACCACTAAACCAACAGCATTTCATCATTGAAAACAGAAAACTCTCTGAGTCAGACCTTTAGCTTTATACATGCTGCGTGTCTGTTGCAACTTCAACAACAATTGATGTTATTATTGATGCTTTACTTGACTAATAAAAGTCCTGCAACTGAAAATGGTATGGGTGCGGCCCGTGCCGCTTTGCGCCACGGGCGAAGAAAGCCGCCCCCATACCATTATCTCTTGCCCTTCCAATGTTCTCTTGCCCCCCCCCCCCCCCCCTCAAATGGGACATGTTACATCCGCCCCTGACCCGTCATCTCCTAGTCTGTTACATCTTAATTATACTGTGTTGTTGTTGAGAAGATCAATGGAATGTAAATATAACTGCTTGTTGTAGCTGATCCCCCCCCCTCTCTCTCTCTCTCCCTCTCTCTATCTCTCTAGGCACCGAAATACGAGTTGAAATAAGGAGAATAAATAAATGAATAATAAACAAACGCACTATTAATAATTATGCCGCCATCTCAGATGATGTTAGACATCTCTGACATTTCAATTGACTTCTCTCCGGGTTATGTTGTATTTTTTTAAACCCTACCAGGTTTTCAACCAGTGGTCAGGGGACAACCGGTGGTCCCTGAGAGGACTCCAGGTGGTCCCCAGGTTAAATGATGGACAGTTGGTAACCAAATGGACCCCTTATAGATCTGTAACTCTTGAGAGAGTAAAATGATACCAAATGGACCCGTAAGGGTCCATTTAGTTTCATTTTACTCTCTCAAGAGTTAAAATATATTTGAACATCTGTATAACTCAATTTTCAAGAATTTCCAAGAATCTGCACATTTAGAAAGTGTGCGGAAGAATTGTTATTTTGACCAACGTTTTACCAGTTATGTATCCTAAATTGTGGACACAAACTTCTTTCACAAATTCATTCACAAAATCCTTATAGTTTTATATCCGAGAGACTAAACTCAACATCGAATGGTGGTCCTCCGTGGCTAAAATGCAGAATAAATAGTGGGCCCTGGTATGGAAAAAGGTTGAAAACCACTGCCCTATAGTTGACTGGATTTCCAATAAGGGCTGTGTACTATCTTCCAGTTTTTCATCCCGCACTAAAACATCTCCACCGACAGGCACTATAGGCTTCCTACCGGGGTTGTTTTTGTCGACTAAGACTAAAGACTAAGTCGACTAAGGTTTTTGATATTTAGTCGACTAAGACTAGACTAACAAAAATGAATTTCAAAAGACTAAATGGGACTAAAAGATGTGTGTTTTCAAAAGACAAAGACAAAGACTAAATCGTAACCTAAGACTAATGGAAATAGAAAACATTTTTATCTTTTTTTTCGTTCTTTTTAAGTATGTGAACATATCTGCAGTATACATTGCATACCTTTTCAGGAAAGGAACTTATTACTATTGCAGTAATTTTATGCAAGAAATAAAACAAGACATGCTTCATACTAAAAACTCTGTAAACTACCAAGATTAAGACTAAAAGACTAAGACTAGAATAAATCCTTTTTGACATTTTGTCGACTAAGACTAGACTAAAAAATGAATTTCGGGAAAAAAAAACAACAACACTGCTTCCTACAAGCTCACCATGTCGTCTGCTTTATATTCACTGAATGGTAGAGTCAGAATAGGCATGCTGGGGTTCATTAAAGGTATAGTGTGCAAGAACAGGCCCCTGTGTAGCAGCTGATCAACCCCATAGGGGCCCTGGCTGTCCTGGCAGTGGATGACTGCCTCAGTGCCACGGGAGGCTGGGGGTGGTGCAGGGGCGGATGTAACATGTCCCATTTGGGGGGAGGAGGGCGGGGGGCAAGAGAACATGTTGTAGGGGCAAGAGAAAATGGTATGGGGGCGGCTTCCCATGACGCCGCTCCCATACCATTTTCGGTTACAGGACTTTTATTAGTCAAGTATAAAGCATCAATAATAACATCAGTTGTTGTTGAAGTTGCAACAGACACGCAGCATGCATAAAGCTAAAGGTCTGACTCAGAGTTTTCTGTTTTCAATGATGAAATGGTGTTGGTGGTGACACAGCTGTAGTTATAGCAGTAGTAGTGTTTCGATTCATTTTAAATATAAGCACTTTAATTTGAAATATCTTGGGTTGTTTTGCATGCCATCGCGTTTGGGGGGGGCAGACTGGGTATTTAGGGAGACACCCCCCCCCATGCCCATGCCTAGATCCGCCCCTGGGTGTGTGTGTGTGTGTGTGGGGGGGGGGGGGGGGGGGGGGGTAACGAATGCTGGAAGTAGGGAAAGCAGCCAATGAAACAGAGAGAGGGGGAGTGCATAGAGGGGGTAAACGACAGGTGGCGAAAAAGAATTAGGGTAATACATGGAAGAAGGAAGCGACTCGGAGGGGGAGGTGAGGGAAGATGGGTTTTAGATGAGTTGTAGACGATTTGTTAAGATGTGAATGCAACTTTACTGCACCCTAAAGGTGCGTTACTGGTTACTCCGTACGCTGCTTTGATGTTGTTCTATATTCACAATCATTTTCTCACACAGAGCTCAGGAAATCCAGACACAAAACTCCATGCCAGTATTTTGTTCCCTATAACTTCCCTTCCTACAAGAATGTTCTTTTCAGCTTGTGCAATCTTTGCATGTCACTCCTATTAACATTTATTTAAAGAAAACATACCATAGACTTTGACTTAAATTCCTATCATTCTAATTCTTCTCTGTTAGGCTGACATTCTGAATAAATAGTGGGGCCTGGTATGAAAAAGGTTACTATAGAGAGAACAGGAAATACATTAGGACTACAGAAAGCCCATATCTTCTGGTCTGGTCTTTTCTCTCTTCTCTTCTCTTCTCTTCTCTTCTCTTCTCTTCTCTTCTCTTCTCTTCTCTTCTCTCCTCTCCTCTCCTCTCCTCTCCTCTCCTCTCCTCTCCTCTCCTCTCCTCTCCTCTCCTCTCCTCTCCTCTCCTCTCCTCTCCTCTCCTCTCCTCTCCTCTCCTCTCCTCTCCTCTCCTCTCCTCTTCACAGAGAGGAAGTCTGAAGTAGGTTAGCACTTACACAGGAGAGGAAATTGAAATGCTGAAACAAGGAGTAGTCGGGGGGGAAGATGGACGAGCTATAACCGGGACAAAATTGCCCGGCCATGATGAGATGGAGAGTTGTATCACTTCGGACACAGGGGAGCTCCATGGATGGCCAATCACTGAGCTGCCCTTCCATCCTTTATTCTTCCAATCTTGCTTTAGTGTCAACACCCGCCTTATGAATACCTCCTTCCTCTTTCCTTCCATCTTCCCCTTCCCAGGGCCGGATATAGGAATTGGCATGGGGGGGCAATGCCCCCCTAAATGCCCATACTGCCCCACCAAACATGATGGCATGCACATAACCCAAATTCCAAAGGTATTTCAAATTGAAGTGCTTATAGTATATTTAGAATGATTTGAAACTACTACTGCTATTGAAACTACTACTGCTATTGTCTGCTATTAACTACAGTTGTGGCACCACTAAACCAACAGCATTTCATCATTGAAAACAGAAAACTCTCTGAGTCAGACCTTTAGCTTTATGCATGCTGTTGAAACTTGTTGAAGTTTCAACAGACATCATGCATAAACAGCATGCATAAAGCTAAAGGTCTGAGGTCTCAGGTCTCAGAGAGTTTTCTGTTTTCAATGATGAAATGCTGTTGGTTTAGTGGTGCCAAAATTGTAGTTAGTGCCAGTAGTAGTGTTTCAAATCATTTTAAATATAAGCACTTTAATTTGAAATATCTCGGGTTGGTTTTGCATGGCAACGTGTTTGGGGGTGCAGACTGGGTATTTAGGGGGGCATTGCTCCTATGCCTAGATCCGCCCCTGCTGCCCCTTCCTCTTTTTCCCTCTTCTTGTTGTATCACCTTCCCCTCCAAAAATTGCATTCTCTGCTGCACCAGTCAGTGTGTCGCTTTGTGAATGTAGGGGATTTAATACACTTAATGAAATGGACATGATCCTACTAGCCGTCCCTGCTCTGTTCTTATGAGAGATTACTCTGGGGACGTTGACAGAGTGAGGGGAAAATCACACGTTTCTGGAGGTTTGCTGCAGGGGCGGATATAACATGTCCCTTTGGGGGGGGGCAAGAGAACATGTTGGAGGGGCAAGATAAAATAGTATGGGGGCGGCTTCATCGCCCGTGGTGCGAAGCGACACGGGCGATGAAGCCGTACCATTTTCAGTTACAGGACTTTTATTAGTCAAGTAAAGCATCAATAATAACATCAGTTGTTGTTGAAGTTGCAACAGACACGCAGCATGCATAAAGCTAAAGGTCTGACTCAGAGAGTTTTCTGTTTTCAATGATGGAATGCTGTTGGTTTAGTGGTGAGACAGCTGTAGTTAGTCAGTAGCAGTAGTAGTGTTTCACATCATTTTAAATATAAGCACTTTAATTTGAAATATCTTGGGTTGTTTTGCATGGCATCGTGTTTGGGGTGGGGCAGACTGGGCATTTAGGGGGGCATTGCCCCCCCCATGCCCATGCCTAGATCCGCCCCTGTGACAGAGTGAGGGGAAAATCTCACGTTTCTGGAGGTTTGCTGGCTGAGACCCTATAAACTGCCCCTGTGTGGTGATCACCCACCCACACACATGCACACACACGTGCACGCACACACACACGGATGCATGTTGTACACACAGTTCACCCCACCCGCCTACACAGGTACACGCAGTTGCAAGCAGTACGCAAACGTACACAAATGCCTCTTTTGCTTTAGAACGCTTGAGCGGCACCATACTCTTGGCTTCTCCTCTCTCCACAGTTCTGTTATTAGAGTGCTCCCTTGTGGCACATCCACCTCATTTGTCTTGTCATGCTGCATCACTCACAGCAGCCTGCTTCTCTTTTGTATTTTTGCGCATGTACTTTGCATGATGAGTCTTCTTCTCGTTTTGTTTTTTTTGTTTTTTTTTTGTTGACATTTTTTCTTGTTAGTCACAGAGCAATTTAAATTTCCATGCTGAGGTGCCTTTTAACTGGACTCACGGGGGGATAGTAGAAGGGCGCTGTAGCAGGGCACATCCCAGGGAATCCGCAGCATGCATCCACCCGTTTCGATCAATGTTTGCGAAAACCCACGCTGAGATGTGTTGCCGACAACAACGTAGCATGGCGCTCCGGCTGGGGGAGCAAATAACCTTGTTGTTTTATGAGAGAGCGAAGGAGACATGGTGAGAGTGACATGGAATAGACACAATGCCCTTGCAGCCAGCCATTACTCGTTTCAGACTCCACGCTTTTCACTATTGTTTTCCAAGCTTTGCCTATTCAGTGCATTCTTGACGCATTTTCTCAGGTCGCTCGACTGTAAAGCCAATATTGCCAGCTGCCTAGACAAAAACACCATTGTCTGCTTTTAGTGCGCAGCATTGTGCGAGCTGTTTTTGTTTTGTTTGGAGGCAGAATAGCTTGTGTATAAATTTGCAAGAATGGAGAGAATCCGTCTTGGCGCCAGGGTCAAATATAGTTCCAGAAACAGAAGATGTGGTTGCTATATCCATCCCATCAGGGAGTATAAGCTCATGTAAATATCTGAATAACCTTTATGATTATTTTACAGCTAGGGGCAGGGCACTGCATCCACTTCTTCCTGTGTTTGCCGTCTGATCAGCAATAGCTCTCCCAAATTGGGAAACAAAAAGCAAAAATGACAAAATAAAATAAATCACAAGTTGCTAAAGTAGACTACATAACATGGAGTACGGATGAATGCTTGTGAATGATGTGCATGCTTCCGTAACAAAATTGTTTCCACATGGGTAGTAATTTTCACACACAGAAGGCAACCACGCAGAGCTTACATTGTTATTTAGTAAAGTGCCGCATGCTTCCAAATCAAACTAAATGCCTACTCCTCCACCACCTCCACATTTGTCCTCCCCTTTTTCCTTAATCAGACACAGCACAGCGAGGCTCTTCCTGATTGGCTAAGAAGTAGTCCCGCCGGGAGTTAGCCAATGACAAAGCTTACAGGGATTTCTTTGGCGGCCTCCCGCAGCTTTTTGGAGGTGATCTAATTAAAGCAGTGGCCTTTAGAGGGTTCCAATTGGTCCCCAGCTAAATAATGGAAAGTTGGTTATCCTGACCCACTGAGCACAACACGGTTAAAACACGTATGGTCTAAATGTAACCCGTGATTTACACCGGCTAGATGGGGTGTTTTTTTTTAGACCAGTTTATTTAATCCGGTTTTGCAGACATATTGATAAAATATAACAACCGTACGTTGCATACCTGATCTCTGCATGCAGCCTAAACACATTTAAGGGTTGTTAGTGGGTAAATAAGCTTGGTGTTTATCACGTGTGTTGGGCTAGACGTGTTTTAAACTTTCACTTTTACACCATTTTTACCGATTTTTTTAGACGTGTTGTATAGCCACAAAAACACGTGTTATCAACGTGTTTTAGACCAAAAAATGCCCAGAGGGGATGTAACTCTTTGAGAGTGTAAACATGAAACCAAATGGACCCGCAAGGGACCATTTGGTTTACACTCTCAAGAGTTAAAATATTCATCATCTGAATTAGCCCAAGTCTACACAACTAGAGAATGTATAGAAGATTGACTGTTTTTATGTTTGACTGTTTTGTTCCCAAAATCCAGCCGGGAATTGTGGACAAGAGCAAAAAAGACCTTTAGTTTTGGGGTCTGTGGGGTTAAAATGTCCCCAAATGGTGGTCCGTGGCTCAAATTCTGAATAAATAGTGGGTCCGGGTATGAAAAAGGTTGAAAACCACTGATCTAATTAAAGGAAGACTTTAAAAAATCCTTAAAAAAAACATAAAAATGATGCAATTATTATTTTGACCATAAAAGTCCATATAGGAGCTTTAAACTCCTGAACCCTGGAGTAAACAAATAACCATAGAGCAGACAGATGCCACCCCAGCCTGTATGTGTGCACACTGTGCAGTCCTCCTCCACTAGTTCCCTTCTCACCAACACAGGTGTTCATAACGACGCTGTGGTGGATTCAAACCCCTAAGCTCTGCGGTGGTGGGCAGACTAAAGTGCTTTCTTTGGGACTTTTTAATCTGTAAGTCGTTTAAACTCGAAGTTGTGTTTGATGTCACTGCAACTTTTAGCTTAATTAGTCATGGTGTGAGTAATACAGAATCTGTTTTTATTACTGTACGAAGCAAAACGTAGAGCATGAATCATTTTGTTTGTTGTTGCCAACATTAGAAAGTTTGTATTGTATGCTATACAAGTCAGAATCAGTAGCCTATACTAACTCCTGGGTTTAAGCTATTTGCAAACTAAATAAGTGGGCAATGCATATATAGCAGGGTGTAAAAATGAAACCAAATGGTCCCTTAATTGCGGGTCCATTTGGTTCCCTTTCATTTGGCCTGGGGACCCTCACCTCTAAAGGGTTCCAGTCGAAAACCACTAATATATAGTATTGAAAACCACTGATATATTGAAAACCACTGACATATAGTGCTTTGAAAACCACTGATATATAGTATTGTACCACTAGTAGAGTGCAGTATAATGTATATGCACACAGAGAGTAATACCTGTATTGATCTCGTATGTATCTGCATTCTAAATATCTATTGTCAGCAGTAGTAAGTGCCATGGAGTTTCAAGGCAATACATTGTGTGTTTCTCTTTTGGGCGGTCTTAAGTGGCTCTTTTGGGCATTCTGTGTACCCATAGCTACATAAACACAGCGTATAAGTGAAGGTGGTGCAAACGTAATCTATCCCAAGGGAAAGGGAAAAAGACCATATAGCTTACTGTTTCTCTGCTAATTAGGTTGCCGTTAAAGATGCCGTTGAATAATCTGTTAAAAACAATCGCTTTACATTTCATAGCTGATTTATGGCGTGGTTTAGCATCAAGCTAATTCTCAGTCCTTCTTGCTGAGTGGGTGATTAGTTTCGTTTTTTTTGTTGAAATGCTCATTAACGGAATCAGGGCTTATACTTTCTACCCTTAGTATAGCATGCATGATATTAGTGTAAACAAGGCTATGCTATAAAACCCTGTGTTATGTATAATATTTGTATAAAGCCTCCTTTCAAAGTGCTGAGTGGCCACTGCGTGTGCCTGAGTGTGCTGTGCATGTGCCGCTGTGGGACTGGAGTGGGCTCTCCTACTCGTATGCAAGCCAGCCAATTTAAATATCACAGAAAAGCATCCTGTTTTGATGTATCAACCCGCGAGCCACACATTCCCTGTGTTCATATATGCACCGCGGGGAAAAGGATTTGAGGGCGCTCATGTGATCATGATGGATGCTGCTGAGCCTCTGCTGCACACAGAGAGTGATGAGACTCCACCGGTCCACCACTGTTTTCTAGCTGACTATGTACTGTACATTAACACTCCCGTCACGCTGGTGCGCACACACACAACACACACACGTGTGTGAGCATGTGCACATTTTCAGCTCTTCTTTTCCATGCACACATCCATGTGTTCTTGCAACCAACTCGTACTTTACAGTGTGAACTCGCATGTTGTCTCAAAAGGAGATCCACTGTGAATTTCCCAAAAGGCTCCAGCTGCAGACCTAGCCCAGGAGTGGACGTGCCTCACAGTTGATGTGATGATGTCACACATCAACCCACAGGCCGCTGTTGGCTGTTGCCATGTCCCACCTGCTTCTACCGTTATCAAGCGATAATTCCCAGTAGGCTGCTTATCAGCACCATCTTAGCTTGCAGTTAGGTTTAGGGGTAGGTTTAGAGAAGGGTGTAGCGATGTTTGTAGCAAAACCCTAGCCCGTAACCCTAAGCCTAAATCCCCGACGCTCAACCACCTCACAGACCTGACGGTCTGTGAGGTTAGGTTGAGGGTCGGGCATTTAGGATTAGAGTTACAGTTGGAGGGGTCTAGGGGTTTTGTGCTACAACAACATAGGCCTGTGGGTTGATGTGACGTCATCACATCAACTGTGAGGCACGTCCACTCCTAGGCTAGGTCTGCAGCTGGACCCTTCTCTGAATTTGACATTTTTCAAATTTGTGGAACAGGTGGGCGAGGGTGCCCCCTGAGTTGTGGACATTGAAGTGCATTTGAAATGGAATTGGAATAGCAATAACAGCGAGAGGACGAGAATGAATGTATAGCCTTTCTAAAGCCAGACCGGATCAGCTGTTGGCAAAAAAATGCCTATCAGCAGAATGTCCTGGAATAGCTCAACTGTATGCCCAATTCCCATTACAGAAAACCGGGCTGGCCAATCAGGACACGGTATGCAAACACATTTGAATACTGTGTCCTGATTGGTCACCCCAATTTTCTGGAGTGGGAAATGGGGGTATAATTGACCTATTCCCGACCAAACTGCTGACAGGCAATTCCATTGCCTACAGCTGACTTGGTCTGGTTTCATCCAGGCTGGAGTGAATGATCTGAGTCTTTGTTTCAAGGAATAGTAAGTGATTTGGGTGAGGGTTTGGAAAACCCTCCGGTCCTCCCCTGGTAGCATGATGTGCACATGCACACCCTCTGCGGTGAGGGGAAGTACAACACATACACCAACAATACCTAATGCAAATGTATTTGATAGTCACACGGCCATATTCTCGAAAGCTTGGTATGAAACTCCGGCCCAAATTAGTCACTCTTTACTATCTGCTCACCCCCACATGCCCATATATCTGTTCCAAATATGGGGGCGGGTTATTTGGTAGCAGATGTCTGAGTAGTACCTAATTTGTTTTGTTTGTTGCCAGCTGTAGTCTGTACACATGGAGGTGAGGCCTTGGGTTGACTCAGCTTAACAGCTTAATTCATTTGTTTATGAGTATAGAGGGCGTATTGACACGGGGCTTAACATGTTACACATCACACGATTACAGGTGTAATCGTGTGACGAGACATTAGAATGGATTCTACACAGTTAATCCCAAATTTTCAACTCAATCTAGTACTTTTTTGGTTTTCTGTGACTTGTTGGAGCGTGGAGTCACTACTGTAACTTTTTCAACTTTTTACACGCCTGGGTCCACTAATTATTATGCTGAATTTTACCCACGGACAGATATTGAGCTAAGGATTTTTGTGTCTACAATTTAGGAGAGCTAAACTGGCAAAGCGTTGGTCAAAATAACAATTCTCTGTGTAGAGTATTGACAATGAAGTATTTCAGATGTTTGTATATAAAATGAAACCAAATGGACCCAATCTCAAGAGTTACAAATCTATAAGGGTCCCTTTGTTTGCCAACTGTCCATCATTTAGATGGACCTGCAAGGGTCCATTTGGTTTTATTTTTAAAATATTCATCATCTGAATCTACAGAGAGATTCAGATGATGATTCTCTAGATGACAACTAGAGAATGTAGAAGATTAATGGTTATTGTGTTCTGTATGTTTGACTGTTTTGTTTCCGGAATCCAGCCTGGTATTGTGGACAAAAGAAAAAGGAATCTTTAGTTTTGTGGGGCTAAAATGGGGCTTTAGTTTTGTGGGGCTAATCCTGAATAAATAGTGGGCCCTGGAATTAAAAAGGTTGAAAACCCAGCTATATACACACACACATTGTAACACACTCACACTAGCCCACATAGGCACACATGAGTCTGGAAGAGACCATAATGGATTCTACACAAACACATACTGTATGTCATAGTATTAATATGCCAGACTTTAGTATCTACCAGTATAATCTGCAAACCCTATCCAATTATCCAGTGTCCTACATGTAATGTATATGTTTGTTTTCTAAAAACAGCCAGCAGCTATAAATGAGTTTGCTACTTCCATAATCAATGTGTAAAGGCACAGTAGCAGCCATATCCCCACCCAACATCTTTAATCTACATAATTGTGTCTACTGTATAGCAGTAAGGACCAGCAACATAGCAGCTCTTGTTAGCTCTAACAGAAGATGTGACTCTATGTTGGCCATGCAGTCACGTTTAACTCAAATAGATAAACAATGTAAGCATCAATAAACAATGTAAGCATTAAACATGGTAATATATTCGGCATCCTCTATCATTGCTACAAATACTGTGGGTTGTTATGTAATTCCTTTGCTATGGACTGAGATGGAGTCTGAAGAGGTGTGTTTTCAGACTGTCGCGGAAGATAGGTAGTGAGTCTGTGGTTCTGATTGCAGTGGGAAGTTCATTCCATAGTTTTGGAGTCAGGAGGGAGAAAAGCTTGGGGTGCGTGGAGCGTTGTCCAGGCGTTTTTAGCGGGGTACTGCCAGCTTCCCAGTGTCGGCAGATCGGAGTGCATGGGAGGGCTCCTATAGGGTTTTATAAGACCAGTGAGATATGATGGAGTCGAACCTTTGGTTGCTTTGAATGCAAGCGTGAGAGTTTTGAACTCTGTGCGTGCACACATTATTGTAATGACTCTTGTAATATGTGGATTGTTTTAATCCCCCCTTTATCCTGATGCTACTACTGCAGGGGTTTTCAACAGGTGGTCCGGGGACCACCAGTGGTCCTTGAGAGGGTTCCAGGTGGTCCCCAGACTAATTGATGGAAAGTTGGTTAACCAGATGTAACTCTTGAGAACGTAAAAATGAAACCAAATGGACCCTTGCGGGTCCATTTGGTTTCATTTTTACACTCTCAAGAGTTAAAATATTCATCATCTGAATTAACACCACTTAATTAAGAAGTCTACAATGTTTTGTTTGCAAAATCCAGCCTGGAATTGTGGACAAAGTCAAAGGAATTCTTTAGTTTTCGGTCTTTGGGGTGAAAATGTAATCAAATGGTGGTCTGTGGCTCAAATGCCAAATAAATGGTGGTCTCTGGTGTCAAAAAGGTTGAAAAAAAGGTTGAAAAAGGTTGAAAACCCCTGTACTACTGTATGTATAATCGACTCGTTTGGTTTGCATCTGCAAAGCGGCGCACCAGTCGGCGTGGGCATGAGCTGCGGAGTGAGAGCATCAGTGGAGCCATTTGAAGAGAGGTTAGCAGATCAGTGGCTCTGCTGCCAGATCGCTGCACTGTATCGGTGCATGTTCAAACACATGGCTTGACTCCACGCAGATCGCCAAAACGGCACGCAGACAAAATAGAAAACTGCTTCTCCTCGTCTGTATTTCTCAATGGTAGAATGGGGATGTTGTGCAGCAGTGGTTCCTAAACCTATTTTAAGGAACGCCAAAATGAGACTACTTATCCCGTGGACCCCCATTTATGTCAAGGACCCCCATAAGAGATCAGTACATCAGCTCTAGCAGTAATTATAATCTATATATTGTTTTTTTTTTGTTTTTTTTCCTGAACAAGAACGGATGAAGTATGAACATCATCAGTGATCGCAGGGTTTTTAACTCTTGAGAGTGTAAACATGAAGCCATTTGGTCCATTTGGTTTCATTTTTACGCTCTCAAGAGTTACATCTGATTAACCAACTTTTCATCTGGTTAACCAACTTAGCTGGGGACCACCTGGAACCCTCTCAATTGAGGACCACTTGTTGAAAACCACTGTTTCAAATAATAAAAAATGATTAGGCTGCATAAGATAGGGCTCATCTTGTTCAGGTACACTTGGACCAGCCCCAGGAAGCAAACCGGCGACCTTGAGATTTACCAGACGGTACCTCCACCCACTAAGCTACTGTACAGGGGCGGATTGGCCATCTGGAGTTTTTTTTTTTTTTTTTTTTTTTTTTTTTTTTTGAAAAGTCCAGGGCGCCAGGCCCAGGCCAGGCAAACTAGTGTTTCTATCCTTCAAAAAAGAAAAGGTGTTAATCTTCTACATTCTCTAGTTGTGTAGACTAAGTTGGGCTAATTCACATGATGAATATTATAACTCTTGAGAGCGTAAAAATGAAACCAAATGGACCCGCAAGGGTCGATTTGGTTTCATTTTTACACTCTCAAAGAGTTACATCTGGTTGCCTGGCAAAGGCAAAATTGTCCCGGTGGGGAAAAAATGTGCCAATCCGCCCCTGCTACTGTACATCCGCCAACTCTTGCTCAGACAGCACCTGCTGGTGCAGGAGCTCTGCAAAAAAAAAATCCTTAACGTAGCCTAGTTTTATTGACAAAATACAAAAAAAATGTCTTTAGCTGCTGCTGCCTTCATGCATTGATGACATATTAAGCCGAAATCCAGTAGCACAGCTTGGAATCTGTTCTTGAGAGATTAGCTTTCATCTACTATAGCTAGTGTGCCTCGTATGACAGCCGTTATTAGAAATTCTGTGCAGGCATAGTGTTGCCTAGATCCAGAGGACAAAATTGGCATCAGAGCAGCAGGTTATAAATTCTACCTCTGTTCAGGCTAACATCTCAATATTACTCACTCATAAGGTAGCGGTGTACGGCGCGCAACGCGGCGTTGGAAAGGCCTTCATTACACGTAAGTTAGAATGATTGGAGATCATGGCAGTAGAGGTAATGGAACCTATCTTATTGCCACGAACTCTCCTTGGCAATCTAGTCTTACTTAATTATTTGCAGGGGGGGTGGGCTCCAGCCCTGCTTTAATTTGCCACTGGTGCAGTGGGCAATTAATCAAGAGCCTCGCTAACTGACAGCCTTAATGGACACGCTTAGCTCCTCAGTGATTGTTTGCTATAGCTGGCTGCTGTCTGTTCCTCTGGAGCGTGCAGGGCAGGCTGGAAAACCCAGACAAGCATGTCTGTTTGAGTACTGTCGCACCAGGACATATCCGCCGTAATGAACGGTCGTGTGGTTGGTGGCGTTGGAACAGCCCCCCAACGCGTGGGCGCACGCACGCACGCAGACACACACACACACACACACACACACACGCACGCACACACACACACGCACACACACGCACACACACGCGCACACACACACACACACACACACACACACACACACACACACACACACACACACACACACACACACACACACACACACACACACACACACACACACACGCACACGCACACGCACACGCACACGCACACACACACACAGACGCACGCACAGTTGTAGGCACTAATGGTGCCTGATAGAAACATCAGCCCTTGATTGCATGATAGTGACGGGTTCATATCCAACTGAAGGCATCATCGGACGGTTAAACTATGATTCCTTTGCCTCAGGGTTTGTGCCTTATTCTACTGCATACAGTATATCTCATGTTGAGCCGGATGAAGTTTCATGATTATAGTAAAGTAAAAAAGGAAGTTGCAGAAGCAAGCATTTTTGCCCTTAGACAGAATGTATGGCCATTGTCTGTGTGTTATTTAGTTTGTGGACAGAATTGTGGCTACATATTAGGGTTGTGAACGAGTACTTCATATTCAAACAAATTATCAAAACAAAAAATAAAAATAAATGAATAACTGAATATGTGAAATTAAGGTTTGAACTGCATTTCCCGTTACATAAGTAATAATGTTATATAAGAATAATATATTACATATTATATTACTATATTACTTTCCTATAAGTCCCCCCTCTACTCGCAAAGGAATAGAGATGTACAACACAATCTGTTTAGTGACAACTTGCGACAACTGCAATAACTTGTGGTGTACTGTATGTTGAGTGTGCAAAATACTGTGGTGGATTACGATCTACAAACTTCTGCACATCTCTGTTGTCATCTGTTGATATACAGTAGCTTGTAAATCTGTTCTATTTTCACATCATGCACCAACAAGCTCAAAAGTATTAAGTAATGCATTAGGTTAGGTTTTATGAATCACCCTCCACCGACAACACCCACAGTCATGATATAATCATGGTTACATGTATTATTCTGCCCTATAGGACACGTGAACAAGCAAGTTTACGGGGTTTAGCAGCATCGTCTGTCTCCATCACATTGTGTTGTTCCTTGCAGCCCCTACAAGTGGCCACCCGTGGCAAATTACAGAAAGCAGATGGAGATGAGTGACTACAATAAGGCACACAAACACTTGCAGGCATGCTGAGAGATGGCATTAAATTAACATCCAGGCTTTTTACCACCTAGTGACAATACTGTGTAACAATATAGTCGATCACTGGTTGTCATTGTCCGCTTAACATTATAAACAACAGTGGTTTGGATCAGGAGATAGGAATGGTTCGCTCTGATTGAGAATTGGTATTAGTAAACTATGATGCATTGATGTTGAGCAGAAATCTTGTATCCTATGTTGAGCAGAAATCTTGTATCAGGGGTTTTCAACCAGTGGTCCGGGGACCACCAGTGGTCCCTGAGAGGATTCCAGGTGATCCCCAGCTAAATGATGGGCAGTCGGTAACCACGGGCCCTTATAGATCTGGAATTCTTGAGAGTGTGAAATGAAACTGGTCCATTTGGTTATTCTTATTTACATTTTGCAAGCGATGTCCAGCCAGGGGTGGATGTAACATTTCCCAATTGGGGGGGGCAGAAGAAAATGGTAAGGGCAGAAGAAAATGGCCATACCATTTTCAGTAGTGTTTCAAATACTTTTAAATATAAGCACTGAAATACTGCATATCTTGGGTTGTTTTGCATGCCATCATGTTTGGTGGGGCAGACTAGGCATTTAGGGGGGCACTGCCCCCCCATGCCTATGCCTAGATCCGCCCCTGTTTCCAGCCTGGAAAACGCAACTATAGCAAGAAAAGAGGCAACACAAAGCCATATATTAGGGCATTTGAACACTGATTACTGTTAGTCACAATGTGGGACAGAAATTTGTGGGACGTCTGAAAAGTCTTGAAAATGAGGGATTGTCCCACACAGAGAGGGACATCTGGTCATTATTTCCTACAGCACTACTGATTTCATGTTTTTGAAATCAGTAGCGCTTAAAATATTCATCAGAATTAGCCCAAGTCTACACAACTAGAGAATGTAGAAGATTAATGGTAATTTTGATTTCATTTTGATTTAAAGATTTCTTTTGCTTCTGTCCATGACCATTAGTCTTCTAGCTGTGTAGATTTGGACTAGTTGTGTAGATTTGGAATTCGCATGGATATGGATATTTTAACTCTTGAGAGTGTAAAAATGAAATGGTTAAATGAAATGGTTAAACAACTTAGCTGGGGACCACCTGGAACCCTCTCAAGGACCACTGGTGGTCCCCGGACCACCTGTTGAAAACCCCGGCTCTAAAGAGGTGGAAATATATATCTATCCATCTCAGCTCAGAAAGACACATTTCAGTGTGAGCCGACTATAAAGTATTATGTCATCTCCAATATAAAACCTGCATTGTCTCTTCTTTAGCGCTGCCTGGCTGCCGGCTATTCTCTTCTAGAGACAAGTCAGTGGGTAGTAGTACTGGTAATTATGTGAAATCATCACAATAGTTCTGCGGGCACTGTAAATATCCCACTACTTTATTGTTTTTCATTTATTTAGAAGTTATAGTTTTTCCTACGTAGAATACCCAATCTTTTACAGATGGCATGTGCTCTAGAGCAGTGTTTTTCAACCTTTTGGTACCAGGGCCCACTATTTATTTATCATTTGAGCCACGGACCACCATTTGATTACCTTTTAGCCCCACGGACCCCAACACTAAAGATTTCTTTTGCTTTTAACCACAATTCCAGGCTGGATTTGGAAAACGAAACAGTCAAACATCCAGATCAAAATGACCGTTAATCTTCTACATTCTCTAGTTGTGTAGACTTGGGCTAATTCACATGTGAATCATGAATATTTTAATTCTCTAAATATTTTAACTTTTTATAGAGTTACATCTGGTTAACCAACTTTCCATCATTTATCTGGGGACCACCTGGAACTCACTCAAGGACCACTGGTGGTCCCCGGACCACTGGATTGAAAACCCCTGCTCTTCGTGCTTGACCCTGCAGGAAAGAGATTGATGCACGCTTATGGAATTATACCGCCTGAAGCCCAGAAGGCTATTGTTGTTTACTGTAACAAGTCACGCACAAGCCGACGGTTTATTCTTACATTCATATTTCTCCCTTGAATAATAATGAGGGGAAGAATATGGCGTAATATTCTGTGACTTTCCTGCTGCCCTCCAGCACTATAGATTGAGTCATCAGAGAGGACTCTGTACTGGTTCTATTTACATGAAGAATAGCCTGATCCCAGGTCAGGTGCTTTTCATTATAGCTCCTATTATTGATTGTGGTTACGTCTTACTATTCTTCTTTTCACGATATTGATTAAAGATAATTTTCATTCCAGAAGATGGAAGAAGAGGTGGTGTATGTTAAATTAAAATGAGTCCCTCTGCCATTATGACCAGGTGGGGAGTCAAAATGTCTTGTACGGTATTTTCTCCAGCCCACAAAAGATGGTATTAAAAATGCTGTAATGTACGTGCACGGAAAATTACATATCTTGTATTACTATATGCGTGCTTACATTGTTATTCAGCGAGGTAAACAGCTGACCAAATTTGCAGGTTTTTTATGCTTGCCTAATGCCTATACACCAAGGCTTTCATCTTCGTCCGCGTTGCGCGAAAACTGAAAAGCCTGAACTAATTTGTCACCCACGGTGGCCTAGAAGTGGGAGGAGCCAATCTTTCGGGGTGGGCGTGGCTCCAAATGATGTGACGTAGCACAGCAGTGGAGGGGTGGTAAAGGGAGGGGCCGGGGATGATGACACGTTGGTGAGGACAAATCAGATCAGCTCATCTGCCGTCCAAATTCGGACGGCACCCCGCCCCCTCTAGGCCGAAATCATTTCAGGTTAGACCAGACTCATGCTCATCTACAGTAACTCTGCTGTCCTTGTGTCGCTGTGCATGTGTTCCTGGTTTGTTGTTATGCGGCTGTTTGCTCCCACCGGCGCCCCAGTGCTCCTGGGCACTAGCTATGCTTTAGAGCAGGGGTAGGCAACCTTTTTGACATGAAGTGCCATGATTTTTTTCCTTGACACTCCGAGTGCCACAGTAAAAAAATGACTATAAATTCCCTTATAGTCAATAAATAGTGCATTTTCACGGTCATCACATATTCAATGGCCATTTACTGCAGTTATGTGATTATTAGGCCTTATTTTATTTATCAGAACAGGCAGACTGGTAGATATTTTTCACAATAGATTGATCAATCAGACTTAAGGTGACCAAAACATCTGAGGGACAGAAGTATTACTTGAGAGGGACATTTAATTGCAGGGTAGCAACACATTATGGTGGGTATTAAAAATGCCTCATGTCAATAGTCTTAAAAGTGCCCAGCCATCATTTTGTTATTTATTCATGTTAGTATGTATTTCTCCTGTTATTTTAACAGGCTTAAAACACATCTAGCATGAAAAGAGACAGTGAGAAAACTTTATAACAGAAAACATAAGGGGGGCAATTGGGACAATTGACCACTGTAGTCTGTCAGTCAAAATGTGGGACAGGGTCTCAATTTGTGGGATTGAAAAGTCTTTGAAATGAGAGACTGTCCCATGCAAAGAAGGACTTCTGGTCACCCTGTGACTGTCCCATAGAAACGGGGATATCTGGCCACCCTCAAACTACCCCGCTTCGACACACACACACACGCACGCACGCACGCACGCACGCACGCAGCAGCAGCACACACAAGCTACAAGCTAGCCTCAGTGCTAATAATATTCAACAGGCAGGGAGAGGGAGGAGGGAGGCTAAAGTGAAGCCATACACCAGTCGAAACGCAATCATTTCAGCGTGGATGTTGTCTGGTTAGGTTGACATGACGGGGGTCCGCGGGACAGACGACATGCGCTGGCTAGCAACCAGCCAGCCACCGACGCGACTTTTTACTGTTTGGGAGCAAAACAACTTGCTCCACTGCTCTGCGCACGTGCACAGAGCAGAGGCACTGCAGGCGCGGGCGCACTGGGCAGGGCTGCGCGCAGCACAGAAGTGTCAACACTGGATCAGAGTCGCTCCGGTTGAATATTGATTAAATTAATGAATAATCGCGGCCGTTGCGATTTGCTAATGACATGGTTTCAAATCGCATTTTCGGTTTGAAGCCTTAGTGCAGATAACTTTATTTTATAACATGCACATTCAAGAGAAATGCACTTATTTTTATTACCAAAGGGGGGGAAAAAAACGTCTTCCAGAATCTGGCCGCGTGCCAGCCGATGCCACCCGGCGTGCCAACGTTGGCACGCGTGCCCTAGGTTGCCGACGCCTGCTGTAGAGCATACCTGGGCATTATGCGGCCCTTTGGCTGACTCTGACCGGCCCGTGAAAGGGTACCGTGGTTATCAACCAGTGGTCCGGGGACCACCAGTGGTCCTTGAGAGAGTTCCAGTTAAATATGGAAAGCTGGTTAACCAGAGTTAACTCTTTGAGAGCGTAAAAATGAAACCAAATGGACCCGCAAGGGTCCATTTGGTTTCATTTTTACGCTCTCAAAGAGTTAAAATATTCATCATCTGAATTAGCCCAAGTCTACACAACTAGAGAATGTAGAAGATTAATGGTCATTTTGACCTGTATGTTTGCCTGTTTTGTTTGTGAAATTCAGCTTGGAATTGTGGACAAAAGCAAAAGAAAACATTAGTTTCTGTGGGGCTAAAATGTCACCAAATGTTGGTCCTCTGTTGCTCAAATACTGACTAAATAGTGGGCCCTGGTGTCAAAATGGTTGGTCTTACTTTTACTTGTATCTTGAAGATTAAATTAATATTACACAGACTTTAGTTCAGCCTTTAGTCTTGGCCCTTCACAATATTCTATGTATCTCATTTGGCCTTGGGAAAAATAATTGCCCACCCCTGCTTTAGAGACTATCAACGGTATTTGCTGACGTTGCTGTATTTACAGTCCCCCAGCAAAACAAACCTGTCCAGTCCTCACTACTGTCTTGACTTGATCACTCTTATTTTCAGAAAAAAAGAAGAAGAAAGAAACGATTTCAACAAACAAAGCAGTTATAGAAGTGTGCAACGTGCACACGATTTCATCTTTTAAACCTTTACAACGGCTTTGCAAGCACAAAGGGAGAAATAAAATGTTTTCGTGGGGTATACATTTTTAAGGAGCACCGCGCCGCGATTGGCTGAAAAATGTCAACTTCCATGGGAAGTTAAAAACCAGATGTCCCACTTTTTGATCGTCTCTCTCGGGTACGCTGTCCCCAGGTCTCCCCCTGGGGAGACCCAGGCTACCCCAGCACCTATTAGTTCTGTTCCCCAAGGGGTGTTGTTATTGTGTATCTATTTCTCTGCTCTAAATGGTTAATAATGGCTAATGTCTAATTGTGCTGAGCACGGAGGAAAAAATGTCGCAGAGCCTCTGAACGCCAAGATGAAATATTGTACCCACACTAGTGTTCTCATTTTATCTATAATATACAATTGTTTGAATCTATTCATGAGTTATCTGGCTGAACTATGAATCAGTCTTTCCGATACGGGAATCAGAATTCCTGTATTGTCTTTGAGACTGCAGTGTAGAATATTGCACATTAGCTGAGTTGCAGTACTCCATTATGTACGGTTCCATTATGGGACGGCTGTGGCTCAGGAGGTAGAGCAGGTCGGCCAATGCTCCGATGGTCGGCGGTTCGAATCCCGGCTCCTCCTGTCTACATGTCGAAGTGTCCTTGGGCAAGACACTGAACCCTCCTTGCCTCCAGTGGTTGCCAGTGCCACCACTGCTGTGTGAATGTGGGAACGCTATAGTGTAGCCAGGTATGGCGTAAGGTTTCTCATTGGCTGCATGGCAGCAAATCAGGTCTGGGGTCTTTTGTGTGGGCCAAAAGCCTGTACCACCAGACCTGGGCCAAGGCTTACCAAATAATTACCCAGAATAATTAAAACCTGCAATTCAAAAAGTCCAGAAATCACCTGACCCCTAATTAAGAATTTTACTGTACTGCCCTGCTTTGTTCATCATGAGTTGAAGCTCTTGATGGCTGGTTTTAATTATTATGGGTAATTATTTGGTAAGTCCAGGCTCAGGTTTGGTGGTATAGGCTTTTGGCCTACACACAAGGCCCCAGACCTGCCATGCAGCCAATGAGAAGACTTACACCATTCATTCATTCATTCATTCATTCATTCATTCATTCATTCATTCATTCATTCATTCATTCATTCACTCACCTGATTTGCTGCCATGCAGCCAATGAGAAGACTTACACCATACCTGGCTGCACGGCAGCGTTCGAGAATTCCACCCAATGACTGTTAACCGTACTCCACAATGCTATAGGGGCCTCGACAGTTACTCCCACCCATAGAGCGGAGGAGAGTGAGTAGCATTATTTTCAAAGAGAGAGAGAGAGTGAGAGAGAGAGAGACTGTATGACTTTGGAGGAGATGAGATGCCCATCTCTTCCCCATGGTGTGGTCCTCCACCACCACCCAGAGAGGAGAGCAGAGTGGTTGGTTGGGGGAAAGACCCAAGAGGTCACAGAGATATTGTGCTGCTACTGACCTTTAGCAGGGAATAAATGATAGTAATGGGGATGGTGTCCCCGGGGGTTAATGGACTCAGCATGGCTCTGAGTCTGGATGGAGCTGCTCACTGACGGATAGATGTGGCAGACAGTGTGACTGCTATAGCTGCTGTTAATGCCATTCAGGTGAATGTTGCATGAATGAACGGTGACTGACTGTGCAGAATTCCTATTGCTTTTGTCCTTCATGAGGAGGCAGAGGAACAGGGGCGTTTTTGCCATTAGGCAGACTAGGCAGTTGCCTGGGCTGGGGGTGCCAGGGCGACCACCAGACATGCTTTAAAATGATCCCGGGCTAATAAGCCTCATATGGATAAATACATTGTACTTGTCCTCTATAACTAGAATTGAACATTTAAAACACATATATTCTTAAAAATAGTTAATTTTTTGTGCACCTTTTGCGGTATATTTTGTCCACCTAGTAAGTTTACCCTGTTCGTTTTATTGTCCTTTATGTAACCAGTGGGGGGTCGCCATTTTCATTGCAAACAGAGCAGTGGATATACATTGATGTTTTACGCTGCAATGCTGGGTAATCATGGAACCAATGGAATTCATTGAGCCCCCCCCCCCCCCCCCCCCCCCCACACCACACACACACACACACACACACACACACACACACACACACACACACACACACACACACACACACACACACACACACACACACACACACACACACACACACACACACACACACACACTGAGATGGTATGAGTTGGACGCTATATGCAAGGGTGGCTGGAATACTGAAATATTAATGAGGTGTTTACATATCTCGCTTATGTAACATGCCATGTATTTCTGTCTTAGCACAGTTATGCTTACTCAAGCACAGATTATTAGTTGTGTGTAAAGGGCTTAAAATACTAATGGAAAGCATCGTTAGTCGAGCACTCAAGTGCACTGAGACAGTATGGTCCAATGTACATACATTATTTGCTAGTGCTGCATGTTATTAAAAGAAACTCAAGTTCATATATGTGGCCACTTCTTACTGAGGTTTAGTGATTGGGGCAGGGCCGGATATAGGCATAGGCAAGGGGGGCAATGCCCCCCTAAATGCCCAGTCTGTCCCCACCAAACACGATGGCATCCAAAACAACCCAAGATATTTCAAATTAAAGTGCTTATATTTAAAATGATTTGAAACACTACTACTGCTACTAACTAACTAACTACAGCTGTGTCACCACTAAACCAACAGCATTTCATCATTGAAAACAGAAAACTCTCCGAGTCAGACCTTTAGCTTTATGCATGCTGTGTGTCTGTTGCAACTTCAAAACAACTGATGTTATTATTGATGCTTTACTTGCCTAATAAAAGTCCTGTAACTGAAAATGGTATGGGTGCGACTTCATCGCCCGTGGCGCGAAAATGTAACAGTGAACGCTGGACTGCTCGGACTAGTCAAATCGCCCTTACAACACTACTCTAGTATAGGCCATGTAACTCTAAAACTGGAGAGCCAAACTGAACAACCAACATGACAAATTGAAGCTACTATTCTCTTGTTTCACATGACATGAAAAAAAAATAAATGAAAATTTCCCCATAGACTCAACGCTGGTTGCGAACTGTCACATATTGAATAGACCTTTCAGTAAGCAACTCCCAGTGTCCACCCAAGGCTAGGACACTTTCTAGCCGGTCTCATTCATTCCAATGTAAATATCATGGACATTACACATTAAACACTGGTTCATTTTTGGAACCAGACAATCAATATCTGTTCCAAATCCATCAACAAGGCATGTTCTATCCCATGGAAAAAATTGTGAGTGACATTTATTTTTTAAAACAATGTTTTATCATATAGGAAAGCTATTGGTGGAGAGGTTTGTCTATCACATGTTATGCTTATACAGTAGCTGTGTACCATAGAAGATTGGGTAGGGGCTCACTGAACGGTCTAGTGATCTACACATCAAAAATGTGACCATCTCATTACTGAAAATCCATTTCAAGGCCCCTAGAAAGTTTTAGCTTTGAAATAGTTGGTGATGGTGTTACTTACTGTTATAGTGTTTAAGAATAATGCACTTATGAAAAATATAGGGGTAGAATTGGAAGGTTTTCCTGTACATGCTATTAATATTTGAAAACAGTATTTGAGGTTTGAGTTGACAGTTTGTGAACTTTCACGTTTTGGTCCACAATTGGGAAAGAGAACTGGCAAAATGTAAATAACAATTATTCTCCATTTTCTAATTGTGTGGACTCTTGAAAATTAGGTAATTCAGTTGTTTACAAATAATTTAACTCTTGATCAACCTGATCTACCTGCATGGCATGGCCTGTGTGATCGACTGGTAGATCACGATCTACCTTGTGGGCACCCTGGACTAGTGCAACCAGGAGAGCCAGCGAAATCCAAAAGCGACCTCGCCCGCGGGCGCCCGGTTTCAAAAGCGGGCGCCCGCTTTCACAAAAACGGGCGCCCGGTTTCACAAAAACGGGCGCCCGTTTCACAAAAACGGGCGCCCGTTTTCAAAAGCGGGCGCCCGTTTTCAAAAGCGGGCGCCCGTTTTCACAAACTAGGCTATGCCTAAACCTAACTCTAACCCTAAACTTAACCTTAGTAAACCTATGCCTAAACCTAACCTAACCCTAACCATAACCTTTTGAAAAGGGCGCCCGTTTGTGAAAACGGGCGCCCGCTTTTGAAAACGGGCGCCCGTTTTCAAAAGCGGGCGCCCGGTTTCACAAAAACGGGCGCCCGTTTTTGTGAAAGCGGGCGCCCGCTTTTGAAACCGGGCGCCCGCGGGCGAGGTCGCTTTTGGATTTCGCCCCTGCTTGCAACCAGTGTATCTACACTTGTACAGCAACAGATGCTGACATGTGGGAGGATCTCTGTGTCTGAAATAAGTATTGCACGAAGGGAACTGTGGTCAGATATTAAACACAAAATGATTTGGTCAATTTTTCTTCTTTGATTTTCTTTTTTCCCCCCACTGCTATACCATCTCCTACTGCCTCACTGCCCCTTTTTCTGGTATAGGCCTATATATACTGTCTGAACTGATACCCCCAAACAAAATGGATGTGTTTGAGATGCTCTCATATTCTGATATATTTTTGTTGGAGCTTTTTTTTTTGTGTGTGTCACCGGGCAGGAAGATAAATAGTCCAGATGTGTTTGTGCTTGTACAAGCAGTTTGCAGAGGCCGGTGCATTTGTCAAAATGCAGCTGACACTGTTACGGAGCAGTGCTCATGGATCATTCGCTTTATACTGGAAGGAACACAGGGCTGGAACGGACTGAAGTTATTTTAAATGGAGATGCCACTCTCACACATTCCTTGAAATACAGTGTCAGGCCACCCAGCTATCTGCCAAACACAGACTGCATTATGTGTGCTATCAACCTCGCCTCGAGGGTGTGTGCGTGATTGCACGCGTGCATGTGTGTGCGTGCATGCGTGTGTGTGGGTGGGTGGACTGCCTCCAACCCATGGGGGGAAATGACGGGGCCAGGGGTGAGTTACAGTGTCAGCAAAGTCATTTTCTCTTAGTTTTTACACTTGGAGGATGTGAGTCTCCAGGGGAGGATCTAGGCATGGGCATGGGGGGGTGGGGCAATGTGCCCCCTAAATGCCCTAGCTAGCTGACTGCCCCACCTAACATGACGGCATGCAAACAATCACAAATTTCAAATATACTGTATTTCAAAGTGCTTATAATTAAAATGATTTGAAACACTACCAATGCAACGAACAAACTACAGCTGTGTCACCACTAAACCAACAGCATTTCATCATTTAAAACAGAAAACTCTCTGAGTCAGACCTTTAGCTTCATGCATGCTTCGTGTCTGTTGCAACCTCAACAACAACTGATGTTATTATTGATGCTTTACTTGACTAATAGCCTGGTCTAGCCCTCAATGATTTTGGCCTTGGGGGGCGGGGGTGTCGTGGGATCCACACGGCGGAAGTGCTGCGCTCTGATTTGATCTCACTAACGTGTCGTCATCCCCGGCCCCTCCCGCGCCCGTCCACTGCTGTTCTACGTCACATTATTTAGAGCGACGCCCACCCCGGAAGGTTCACTCCCACTTGAAGGCCACTTTCCAACGTGCGTTAGTCCAGGCTTTCCGTTTTCGCGCAAGGCGAACGAAAATGAAAGCCTGGGTGTCGAGGCTACTTGACTAATAAAAGTCCTCTAACTGAAAACGGTATGGGTGCGACTTCATCGCCCGTGCGCGAAGCGTCATGGGCTATGAAGCCGCACCCATACCATTTCCCCTGCCCCCCCCCTTTTTGGGGAATGTTATATCCGCCCCCTGAGCCTCTCTCTCTCTCTCTTCTTGTTCTGAATGTGGGAGTCTCTTTGAGAGCAGCTTGAGAACACAGTTTAACTGTAGGGCCCAATTAAGAGCCAGAGAGTGGGGAAAAAAGGAGAGAGGCCAAGAGAGGTTTAGGTTCCGAATATTGGTAGGTGGAGGTTGGTGAAAGGAAGGTGTCGGTCTGGAGCAGTCTGCATAATCCACCTCAAGGGTATACACTAAAAAAATGGCTCTAATTCTGAATCTATGCTGCAACTAAGTAGATACTTTTTGCACGGCAGCAAAAATGCAGTATGCAGTTAAAATTCTTTAGTTCTGTGACCGGCAAGGTTTATATCTTCTACAGGACTTATATTATGCAAGTAAAGCATCAATAATAACACCAGTTGTTGTTGAAGTTGCAACAGACACGCAGCATGCATTAAGCTAAAGGTCTGACTCAGAGAGTTTTCTGTTTTCAATGATGAAATGCTGCTGGTTTAGTGGTGCCAAAATTGTAGTTAGTATAGCAGTAGTTGTTACATCCCCAATAAAGCTAGGGGTAATTGGACATGTAACATATTAAATGGAGGAGGACAACCGTCAAATATTTAAGTAATTTATTAACAAAAGTGGAAAAATAAGGATGATTTACAAGACATGAGGAATGAACTAAAACAAAAGACAGATAAAGTGAACACTAACTTAACCCTAACACAACATAAAACAAAACTACAACTAAACCTAACAACACAAGTAACTTAAATCAAATCATGGCGGAAGCGGCTGGAGGAGAGAACCCTGATGGCTGTCTCCTCATCAGAGGTTTGGAGCAGAATGGCTTTTATAGTGGGTGGGACTGTGATCATCAGTCCACCCACTTTCCGGCAGCAAATGGCAGAGGCTGATCAGACCTCCACATCATCATGGCACCTGGACACACCCATAACCTCAGCAGGCAAGCTTCAAATGATTATTAGCTATTAGGCCACACCCAAAGGAGCTCCAATCTGCATTGGGAAAGAACACCAGCAAGCAAGCAAAACCAAATACATCTGGCCTATAGGGTGCCCATGGCATAGACACGTATGTAAGCTATATTGAGGAATAAATAATATTAATACACATCACAAATGATAACCTACACATGGAATATTGATAGGTATAATGCCGCCAATAAATAATAGTACTAATGATGCTAATAGTAATAAACAACAAATAATAATAAATAAATAATACGGCCACAGCCGTAACACCCCCCACCCCAGAGAGAACTTCTCCCCCAAGAAGTTCTCCCTCAGCATGGGACACCTTCATGCTGGAATAGAGTCAGCCCAGACATTTTCCAGCTCCCCGTGATGAACCTCAACACCGGAGTCCTGCCCAGGGCACAACCATCTCATAAGCTCTTGATTCAAAGTTCGGATCTGTATTAGAAACAATGATTATGAACAGCATAAACCAATCATAGGCAACGGGCTTAAGCCACGTAAACCTCATAAAATGTGCAATACAAATAATAAGGCAAAAGCCTCCTTCAACATTATCATAATTACCTTCAGCCAAATTGATTCTTATTAAATACTAACAAATGAGATGGTCGACCCTGGTCCTCTTCTGATGGAACCACTGCTCCGGCTTCTCTGGCATCGGCATCGACCTCGATCTGGCTGGAGTTTGGACGTTGCCAGACCTGGAATACTGTATCGCTGTAAAGGACTCAAAGCTTGTTGACAAGCACCGACTCAGCAACCCTTCCCTATTAGCTAACTCCCAAAGAAAAAATCCCCCAAAATACACAAGAAAAACAACCACCCCTAAATCCATCTGTCAGGCCTGTTCTGCCCCACCCATCTACTCTACACACCTCAGCAACTGGAACCATGGAAGCATATTTAAGAGATTAGATATATAAAGATGGGAGTTGTAAAGACAGGGCAACCCGTGGCTTGAGATAGAAAGACTACCAATACTTCACAAAATATAGTAAATAACACAAGTTGAACATTTTGTATAATCAAACTGCACACAAACCGCAGGCCTAAAGCCCACCTAATGAAAAGAAAAGGCAAAAACAAATAATCTCACATAGTAAAGGTGAACAAAAGACTAATCCAATATGGGACCACTGAATGGTAAGGGAAACGAAGGGAAATAACACCTTTAGAACCAACTTTAAAATGTGGATATGCTCAGACCAATGATATGCTTAGAACAATTTTTCAAAGAAACAGCCCAGATTATCTCTAATTAGAATTATCTCAAAATATTTCTGCTTGCACAGGTGAACCAAATTCAGATTGTGCACACATTTAACACACCCATGCTGTTACACACTTTGCAAATTCAGCCCAAAGGAACCCCTAGCATCACTCTTGGGGGAAAGAGCGATGACAAAGTTGGTCCAAGCACATGCACACACAACATTTTTGTTTCTACTATCTCTCACTAAGAGGAATTCTCTAATATCGAAATGCAACATGTCCAGGTAGGCTACATGACTTCTAAAAACTGCAAATCACACGCATACACCTAACCACATTCCTCTGTATAAGGATGTAAAGTGGCAAGTGCTAGAAAAACCGAATGGCCACAAAACACCTCTGAATTCTCTTTAGTACGTCAGGGCAAACAGGGACTAGCCAAGTACCCCTTCTCATTTATGAATTCACAACAAGTTTAAAAACCACCGGGAGTACAAAAACGGACATCAAACGTATTTTTAATCAACCACATTTCATATATACCTAACTTGAGGAAGCATCCTAATTGCTGCAAATATAAATTTAAAACCATACCTGAACATGTTAAAACACTAAGAAATGGGGACATCAAGAACACACATTTCAACTAACACTTAACTTGAGTATGCTTGCCCAGACAAAGACTTGTTGATTAAAATAATTCAATTTGGTACGTGGGGCTATACAAATAACCTTTCTCATGTTAGAATTCATTTTAATACGCCAAACCACCAAAATCTAAAACCAATTCAAGTGAAGTCATAAAATAACCTCTCTTTAGAACCAATTTTAAATAACACACCATAATGGCACAAGCATAACCCACCCAATACCTTCATCACAAAACACAACACTTCAAATCTCAACCCTCTCAGTGCATAACTAACAGGATATCCAGGAACAAATTGATTGACTACACAATCACTAAATTAGTCAAATACATGACAACTGAATGAGGCAAAATGAAACAAAATACGACTCTATTCTCCTGACATGTGTTGCCACACCAGCAGCACACGACAGGAGCTAAGCAACTGGATTGAGTCATTATGCATCAGGACCTCCGAAACTCAAACTTCACCTACGCAAAGTTATCAAACTGTGCATCAGAATGACCTCCCACTAATATAACACAGGCTACGCCACTAGTAAACGAGCCCATCACATAATCAGGGATGGCCACCTGAGCCTAACAAGTCTCACAATTAGAGCTCTGATTATCTCTACACAAACACAAAATCAAATGCTATTCTGTTGCAAAAAACACACAAATCTCTGGAGAGACACTACAATAAACTGACAGTGTTGTTGATTTGTAGACTGGTAGAATGGTTAGCAAATTCCACTTTTCGCGCGCAAAGTGAAAAATGGGACAGTACAAACTTTGTCAACGCACACACATCACATCCTTTAAATACCACCACTTAATTTAACCCCAAAATGTGCTCTGGAAAGCAATGATTACAGATCTCAACCTGAGCTTCACCCAAGTACATTGCTCGTTACAACTTTGTTGAATTGACTGGTCAATTTAATTTGAATAGCATAGTAATTTGGCAGAACAACTTTTCTGGCAATTTGCCTTAAGTGCCAAATTCATAACAAAGATTGTTAAACCCAATATAACCCCAAACTCTGTTAAATTTAATACAACCCTAAACTCTGATCAACAGGAGAATAACACAGACGTAAATGGCCGTGCTCATTAACTTAACCACAAGCTCCACGTATGCTTTGCCAATAACCCGTGGTAGCAATATCAATAAGAAATAAATCTCACCTCTGAGCGGGGCACCAGGGCAATAAGGTAGCCAATGTCGTACAGCAACCCAGGGGCATCAGAACCATAACCAGGAACAGCAGCAGCCAACCAGCCTCATGGTGTTGATTCCTCAGACTGGGGGTTTCGGGATCTACCCCAATACTCACGTACGATGCAACAGCATTCCACCTCTCAGAGGATGGAGGGCATCCCTAGGCCACAAAGCCCCCCCCAGTCACACTGATTATATTAACTGTCCTGAAGCTCTGGGCGTCCACACCCCCAGAGACACTCCCCAGGATACCCCCCCTTAAGGTCCTGTCTCGACATTCCAACAGCTAACCCCAACTTCCTAGCACCCACCAACCAGAGACTTAAGATTTTACTACTTAACGATTTGACTCACTTTTGGTGCTTTGTTCCAATTAACCAAATTGAGGACGTCTGTGCCAACCATGCTGCCAACCAGAGCCATCCTAACACACATCTACCAAAACCTGCTATTCAAACAACAACGAGCAACATACTTACTACTAAGCTCCTCCACGCCACCTCCCATTAACTTAGACAGAAAAACTTGACTTAGCAAAACTTAACTCAGACGAAAACAAAACAAAATTACACTAAATTGATTTCTCTATCAAACAATTAGTTTAGACGAGCCCCCATTATGTTACATCCCCAATAAAGCTAGGGGTAATTGGGCATGTAACATATTAAATGGAGGAGGACAACCGTCAAATATTTAAGTAATTTATTAACAAAAGTGGAAAAATAAGGATGATTTACAAGACATGAGGAATGAACTAAAACAAAAGACAGATAAAGTGAACACTAACTTAACCCTAACACAACATAAAACAAAACTACAACTAAACCTAACAACACAAGTAAATCAAATCATGGCGGAAGCGGCTGGAGGAGAGAACCCTGATGGCTGTCTCCTCATCAGAGGTTTGGAGCAGAATGGCTTTTATAGTGGGTGGGACTGTGATCATCAGTCCACCCACTTTCCGGCAGCGAATGGCAGAGGCTGATCAGACCCCCACATCATCATGGCACCTGGACACACCCATAACCTCAGCAGGCAAGCTTCAAATGATTATTAGCTATTAGGCCACACCCAAAGGAGCTCCAATCTGCATTGGGAAAGAACACCAGCAAGCAAGCAAAACCAAATACATCTGGCCTATAGGGTGCCCATGGCATAGACACGTATGTAAGCTATATTGAGGAATAAATAATATTAATACACATCACAAATGATAACCTACACATGGAATATTGATAGGTATAATGCCGCCAATAAATAATAGTACTAATGATGCTAATAGTAATAAACAACAAATAATAATAAATAAATAATACGGCCACAGCCGTAACATGGTAGTAGTGTTTCAAATCATTTTATACATAAGCACTTTAATTTGAAATATTTTGGGTTGTTTTGCATGGCCCATGCCTAGATCCGCCCCTGCTCTCCATATTTCACTAGGCAAGGTGTCACCACGGCTATCACTGTACACGTCTGTTCACCATCAGGGTGCATTACACTAGCCCATGCTTCCACAGCTGGCTGGGCAGCTCCCAGTGCTTCGTTCATTCCAGCAGATCATGCCAGAGGCAGAGCTGGTTGCAGTTAATTACATCCAGAGTTCGTTGGGAGGTAGCATGCAGCCTATCCTAGCCAATGGCAGTGTTGCCAATTTGGCGCATTTGTCGCTATATATAGTTTTTTTTTTTTTTTCAGCCCCCCCTCTAGCGCCAAAATTAGTGAAAAACTCCTGGTGGAAAATCTGTTCCTTTTTTTTGCTTCTGAGTTGGGGCAAAATTTGGTTGACAGGCGCCAGAGATAAAAAACCCTTGTTTTTCACCATTTTCCCTCTTAGGGTAGAGTCATCCTTCCTTCCTAGAAAGGACCATTGGTAACCAAATGGACCCTTATAGATCTGTAACTCTTGAGAGCCAAACGGACCCTTTCGGGTCCGTTTGGTTTCATTTTACGCTCTCAAGAGTGCTCATTTCATGCTCTCAAGAGAAAGGGTCCAAACGGTTTGGTTTCATTTTATGCTCTCAAGAGTTAAATCATATTTAACCATCTGAATGACCTAATTTTTAAGAATCTACACATTTAGAAAATGTAGAAGTATTTCTATTTTGTCAGTTATTTCTCCTAAATTAGGCTGAGAGACTAATCTCAACATCAAACAGTGGTCCTCCTCCTCCGTGGCTAAAATGCAGAATAAACAGTGGGCCCTGGTATGAAAATGGTTGAGAACCCACTGCTCTAGCGCAACATTTGCATTTTGGAAGTGCCACTAGTGCATTTTTGATTTCGGCAGTTGGCAACACTGGCCAATGGGAGCAATGCGTTTCCTTGGAATGCTTAGAGAGAGACAGAGGCAACACAGCGTCAAATTGAACATGTGGAATCTTTAGGCTGAGAACATGCTGATGGCTTGTGGTCGGGGAGAGACTGCTCAAGCAACTTATATTGGCTGTCCTGAGAGTGTCTAATGACGGTTCACTGAATGCCCCTCACATTGTTAGTAACTGGACATTCCACATGGCTGACATGAGCAATACTTAAAATGTAGTTTACAGACAGGGAAATCATTAAGCAGGGGCGGATTGGCCGTCTGGAGTACAGGGAGTTTTCCCGGTGGCCTGCGCCTCCTAGTGGCCTGGACAAGATCCAAAATGCACTAGTGGCACTTCCAAAATGCACTAGAATGCGCTAGATGCTCGCCTGGAACATACAGATCAAAATGACCATTAATCTTCTACATTCTCTAGTTGTGTAGACTAAGTTGGGCTAATTCACATGATGAATATTTTAACTCTTGAGGGTGTAAAAATGAAACCAAATGGACCCGCAAGGGTCCATTTGGTTTCATTTTTACGCTCTCAAAGAGTTACATCTGGTTAACCAGCTGCCCCACCCCCAGGGTGCCCTGGCAAAGGCAAAATTGTCCCGGTGGGAAAATATGTGCCAATCTGCCCCTGATTACTAGAACCCTGGTCTACCCTCTGTCAACAAAACAGGATGTGTGTAAGCGTAACAGACCCGTGCAGTGGCTCACAGACCTCCTTAGAGTAGTGGTTTTCAACCAGTGGTCCTGGAGAGGGTTCCAGGTGGTCCCCAGGCTAAATGATGGAAAGTTTGTTAACCAGATGTAACTCTTAACTCTGTGTAAAAATGAAACCAAATGGACCCGCAACTTTTACCCTTTCAAGAGTTAAAATATTCATCATCTGAATTAGCCCAAGTCTGCACAATAGAGATCTGTGTTTGTGTCGCACGTGTGTTTGTGTCACGCTGCGCTGACACCACCCGCCACCAGAGGGGTGCAGTAATGGGAAAATTAGAGATAAACACCAAAGGAAAAAATACAGAGATAATTAGAGTAGTGTTCACGTCACGTGTTTTGCACGTCGTACTTGTCTGATTACCACCAGACTCAAATATTCTGCTGACCTTGTGAAATTTCTCACGCTTCCCTAGTGGCTTATTTCCATAAAAGCAAAAAAAAAATTACAAAAGTTAAGGGACTCCACCAGAAGAAGACAAATCACACCTCTTGAAATTGAACACTTCAATTCTCACCCATCCTATTGGCGCCTTACTGTACAATGACACTTTGAAATGACTGATGTTTGGGCAGATATATATATATAGGCATCCTGGACAACAGAGTTTATTTATTTTTGGTCCCTCTTTCTCATGTCGATGTGACATGGTGGAGTGTGGGGTCCACGGGCGGATGTAACATTTCACAATCGGGGGGCAGGAGAAAATGGTACCATTTTCAGTTACAGGACTTTTATTGATCAAGTAAGCATGAATAATAACAGCAGTTGTTGTTGAGAAGTTGCAACAGACACGCAGCATGCATAAAGCTAAAGATCTGACTCAGAGAGTTTTCTGTTTTCAGTGATGAAATGCTGTTGGTTTAGTGGTGACACAGCTGTAGTTAGTTAGTAGCAGTAGTAGTGTTTCATATCATTTTAAATATAAGCACTTTAATTTGAAATATCTTGGGTTGTGTTGCATGCCATCGTGTTTGGTGGGGCAGACTGGGCATTTAGGGGGGCATTGCCCCCTCCCTCCATGCCCATGCCTACATCCCCCCCTGGTGGGGTCATGCCTGGATGAATACGGTTCTCTGTGGCATTTCTGTGGCGCAATCTCTGCCCTGCCACGGCTGATGGATTCACATTGAGCCAGGGCAGGCCTCTAAGACAGGCAGATTGAGAGGCATTTTATCTGGGCTTATATATTACAATGTGAGACCTAGCTCATATCCAGGGCCGGATTTAGCCAGCCCCACTAGGGTGGGCTGGTAGAATGGCAAGGTGGACACCAGGGCCCACTATTTATTCGGCATTTGAGCCACTGTGGACATTTTAGCCCCACAGACCCCAAAACTTTTGGGATTTGGGAAACCAAAACAGTCAAACATTAATCTTCTACATTCTCTAGTTGTGTAGACTAATTCACATGATGAATATTTTATCTCTTGAGAGTTACATCTGGTTAACCAACTTTTCACCATTTAGCTGGGGACTACCACTCTCAAGGACCACTGGTGGTCCCCATACCACTGGTTGAATACCACTGATATCACCTTTCATTGGGTGGGCAGGATGCACGTTTGGGTGGGCTCTGCCCACCCTTGCCCCCCTCTAGATCCGGCCCTGACGGACAGATTGAGAGGCATTTTATCTGGGCTTATATATTACAATGTGAGACCTATAGCTCATATCTAGCTCATATGTAGGTCTGGCTCAAAATTTGGGGTGCCGCAAAGAGGTATAAAGTCTCAGAGTTTTTATATATTGTATGACTTCAACCACAAAGGTGTGCTCAATTAAAGGACCACTTCAACACTTTTCAAAGTACCTTCATATAATAGGTGCTCACTAATGTATGTGATAAAATACCACTGTAAGGTTGTTGACTGACTCAACACAGAGGTATAGCTGTGTTTGTACAAGATCTACCTGCATTGGGGGCTTGTAGATCACCTATTTTGATGAATATTTAAAAGATAAACAGTCTTTTTGTTTTTAAATGTTCCTGTACAGGAAAACATGGCATATTTTGGACATGGTTTGGTTCGATTGATTTTGAAGCTGTGATTAATCTGATTAAAATTTGTTATCATTCAACACCCCCCCCCCCCCCCCCCCAAAAAAAAAAAAAAAAAAAAAAAAAAAATATATATATATATATATATATATATATATATATATATATATATATATATATATATATATATATATATATATATATATATATATATATATATATATGGCGAGAATTTGGGTGTGGGTATAGTGTAGCCCACTTGTAGTTTAATCAAACGGTTCTACAGTACGCTGATTAGTAACGACTGTGTCACTCCCTGTTGTAAGTGTTAGTTCAGAAACATGATTTATTCAACGCAATTAAACCAAGGAATGCCTTAGCTTTTGGAATCGCAGTGAATCGGAGTGCAAGTACGTGTGTGTGAACATTCTAAATCATTAATTGCAAGCACATCCAGCTTAGATCATGCCATCCCACCACCATATCGCAACAACTTTTTTTTTTTAACAGACAGCTCATTTGAACAGGGAAATCCCTTTGAGAACAAGGCTATCTTTTTACCAAATTGCTCAGTAGTGCAATGAATACAGTTGCAAAAAAACACTAACAGTGTGCCAAAATATTTTTTTCCGGGGTGGGGGAGCTAAAAAACAAGGAAGAAAAAAAAACAAACACATCAAAGTAGTCAAAAGAAACACAACTCAGCAATCAGTAGCAAACAGAAAACTTCCTCGGGCGGTCCTTTCATCATGGTTGACGTGAACTCAGCGTTGTGAGAGTATATACCCACGGTTTGCACGTGGGTAAATTTGATAGACACGTGCAGGTTAGCCAAGCAGAGCAGCACACTGAGTTCTACTGTATGTTATTAGAGGGATGAAAATAATGAGTACAGCAGCGATCGACGTACCGCAATGTGTCCTGAATGTTAATGTGCTCCAGGGTTTGATTTGTTGAAGAGAGGGAGGGGGATCCATCCATGCCCCCCATTATCGCCCCCTTTGGCCATTCATTTTTTTTTATTATTATTTTTTATTTTTGCGCTGCTGGGGTCATGTTTTATTTCTGTTTTTTCAGATTGAATTAAACACCTACTGCGTTGCCTTTTGAGAAATGTTAGCCGTGTATGTTTGGCTTTTATGACATATATCAGTGGTTTTCAACCAGTGGTCCTTGAGAGAGTTCCAGGTGGTCCCCAGGCTAAATGATGAGAAATTGGTGTAAACATGATGAAACCAAATGGACCAAATGGATCTGTATGTTTACCTGTTTTGTCCCAAATCCAGCCTGGAATTGTGGACAAAAGCAAGTAATTGTTTAGTGTTGGGTCCATGGGGCTAAAATGGGTCCCTGGTATCAAAAAGGTTATCACAATTTAGTTTAGTTTGTTTCAATTGTGTCATTATTAACCAATAACCACATGTTCCTGTAGCCTTACCTTCCTATTTAGGACACATTTTCAAAAGACGGATTGTATGAATGAATGAATGAATGAATGAATGAATGAATGAATGAATGAATGAATGAATGAATGAATGATTGTATGAATGAATGAATCTTTATTTTGTCTTGTCGGAGACCAATCCCTTACGGGATTATAAGACAGCAAAAACATAACAAACAGTAACACATAACCTACATGAATGATTAATTTGCTAAGACAGACCAAAAGTAAACAGAACAGAAATAAATAAAATAAAGCATAAAATAAAACATACATCAGGTATAGGTTTTCTTTGACCGTATATCCCAGGCTTTCTCTATAAAGTCTGCTAATGCAAATATCTTGTGTTCAAAAAGCCATCGAAGGCGTTCTGCATCACTTAACCGCATAAGCTCAATATTTTTACATCTACGAAATAACTTCTGACGTCAAACATGGTACAGTGGGCAATAGAAAACGAAATGGAACTCTTTCTCGACATTGTTTAAATCACAGTATAAGTACGTTCTTCCTCTATATCTACCAGTCTCCAGGTGCAAGGGCAAGATCCCACAACGAATTTGGGCACAAAGCGATCTTTGTCTTTTAGATATTGGGAGGCGAACATACTTTTCACTAGTGTAAAACAGCTTTTTATTGTTACAAATGTTCTCAGCTTTGGTTTATGTAGTATGTCCTGTATTATTTTTAAAAACAGACAATATCTACAATCTCAGAACATATGATACAAAACAGTGCGAACTTGCAGATCTGCTAATTTTGCTTGTACGACAAAAGTATATATATATATATATATATATATATATATATATATATATATATATATATATATATATATATATATATATATATATATATATATATATATATATATATATATATATATATGACGATGTACAAGAAAATGTATACCTCCCTCCTCGATGTGCTCACTTGTTATCGTAAAGGGCTTACAGTACAGTACATCATAATGTGCCTGCACTAGTCCCGACATGCTGTACTGTATGCATGACCAACTAAGCTCCAAATCCAATATTTTGATGTATGGAGAATGACTAGTGTGGGTGCATGAGAATTATGTAAAAAAAAAAAAAAAAAAAAGGAGGGAGGGAGGTAGGAAAAAAATGTGCCTGTCACCGAGCGCTTATTTCCAGACAGGTTTCTCTTTTATCTGCAGAAATGCATGTGCCGCGCCTGGCGCCTGGTCGCCCTCTCCTTCACCTCCTCTCTGCCTAGTCTTCAAGTGCTCAAGGACTCCACTGTTCTTGCTCTCCATCTAAAGCTCAAATCATTTATCATTCAAGAGTTCCCGCGTCAGAAAAAAATGGGGGCCTTTTAATTATTTATTTTTTTCGCTTGTGTCCTGGGTAATTTTGGGGCAGGACCTGGTGGTGATTTACACGAGAGAGAGAGGGAGGGCCTCGGTCGGTGATGAATGTCCCGCCCTGCACGTTGATATGACTGGAACTCCATCACCTAGTCTGATCTTTGTTTTTCTCGGTGCGGTTTTCTCAATCCACACGGGTGTTTTGCTTTCTGCTTTCAGTGATGTTGCCGATTGACTAGGAGCAGGGGAATAGGGCAGGGGTTTTCATGATAGGCCTGGGTTGTATTACATACCCTGTTTTGGCTATTTGTATTATTAGTGTTTTGCGTACTGTTTCCTTGTGCTTTTGTAGTATTATGTTCCTTGGTTTCTTTTTCCAGTTTGTGTTGTTCTTGCTTTGTATACCTTTATTTTGTAGTAGTATTTTGTGCCTTCCTGTCTAACTCTGTAGTTCGGTACCTGCCTTGTCTAACTAGTCCTGTGATTGCCTGTGTTTCCACCCGTGTCCCCTTAGTTCCTGCAGCCAACCCCTGTGCTGATTTTTGTTAGTTGTTCACCTGTGTCTAGTTAGTCCATGTCTATGTACAGTATATGTGGCCTTGTGTTTGCAGTTCCTTGTTCCTTCGTAAAAATTAGTTAGTGTTTTCCCCAGTTCCTTGTGTATTATTATCTTGCTCTTAGTATCTCCTTGTGTCCTCGAGTTTGCTTAGCTTTAGTAATTGACCTGCCCTGTGCCTGCCTCATCATCTCCCATTTTGGGGAATTGGGAAACAAAACAAACATCAAGATGACCATTAATCTTCTGGTTGTGTAGACTTGGGCTTATTCAGATGATGAATATTTTAACTCATTATGAGAGTGTAAACATGAAACGGGTCCATTTGTTTTCATTTCTATGCTCTCAAGAGTTACATTGGTTAACCAACTTTTCATCTGATTAACCAACTTAGCTGGGGACCACCTGGAACCCTCAAGGACCACTGGTGGTCCCCGGACCACTGGTTGAAAACCACTGGTATAGGGAAACCAGACTTGATCGGTAGAATGTGAATTGTCAGGTTACTCAGGTTACTCTATTTGTATGCATATACTGCGATGTTTCCAGTTTAAAGAAAATAATCATTGCCAAAAAGTGCAAGACGCAACAGTAAGCGGTTTTCAGAAATGGGGAAGCTTATTCGCTTTGATGTCCATTTATTTCCAAAATTACGAAGTTGGGGTTTTCTCCCTGGCAATTTAAATTGACTTTTTAATTGGAAAACAAGTTCCTACAACCTCCTTTCACAGAACCTGCCACTTTTTATCATCGCTCTCCCTTCCACTGAATTTGGGAAGATGGCTTTTCGTTTTTTTTTTTTTTTCACTCCATGGTTCTGGAATATGCCGGTGCAAAGCAGTGCATGTATCTGTGTGTGCCTGGCCCGGGTGTACACTATTTATATATCAACCAGTGGTCCGGGGACCACCAGTGGTCCTTGAGAGGGTTCCAGGTGATCCCCTGATAAATGATGAAAAGTTGGTTAACCAGATGTAACTCTTTGAGAGCGTAAAAAAGAAACCAAATGGACCATTGCGGGTCAATTTGGTTTCATGTGTACACTCTCAAGAGTTAAAATATGAATCATTCTAATTAGCCCAAGTCTACACAACTAGAGAATGTAGAATATTTATGGTCATTTCGATCTGTATGTTTGACGGTTTTGTTTCCCAAATCCAGCCTGGAATTGTGGACAAAAGCAAAAAGAAATCTTTAGTTTTGGGGTCTGTTGGGCTAAAATGTCATCAAATGGTGGTCCGTGGCTTCAATACTGAATAAATAGTGGGCCCTGGTATCAAATATGTTGAAAACCCCTGCTTTATGGCCATGAAATTGACACAGACATGCTGTATTAAATGGGGTGGGGCATGCATTTCCAGCTTGCCTCGTTCCACGTAGGCCTTGCCCCAGGGGGCATATAAATATATAAAGACACACATGATTATTTGACTAACCTAAATGTGCAGGATCATTTGTGGTAGAACGCCTGTTTCGATAGTATTTGCGGCTAGTCGGCCGGATCTAAAACACATCTAATTATGTCATCCCTGGGATGCAATTTTCTCGCATCATTTGACAGGGAACAGGCACCACTAGAGAGATCCCTGCGGTTCTGAAACGTCACAGGGGAGTTCTGGTGAACAGGCCAGGATGTAACGTTTCCCATTCGGGGGATCATACCATTTTCGGGCATCAATAATAACATCAGTTGTTGTTGAAGTTGCAACAGACATGCAGCATGCATAAAGCTAAAGGTCTGACTCAGAGTTTTCTGTTTTGAATGAAATTTTGAATAGTGTTGGTTTAGTGGTGCCCCAATTGTAGTTGGTTAGTAGTAGTGTGGTAGAAATCATTTTAATTATAAGCACTTAAATTTGAAATATCTCTGAAATTTGGGTTTTTTGCCTGCCATCCTGTTTGGTGGGGCAGTCAGGGCATTTAGACGGACATTACCCCCCTTATGTCTATGCCTAGATCCGGTCCTGCTGGTGAAAGGCCAGTGGGGGGAAGACTTTTTGGACGTTTGTCCACGTGCAAATCAAGCACTGGTGGCGACTCCTCCTCCTCCACGCACCGATTCCTTTTGTCTCCATTCTTCTTTCCTTCTTTTCTTTCCCCTTTTCTCTTTCTTTCTGCAGAGGCATCATCATTAGTGCACTGTGGTTTGATTAAGAGGTCCCCAGGGTCTGGCAGTGTGGGGAAGAGAATGTGTTTACTACAACATTTTCTGCACCGGCGTATATACAATGTTCAGTTTGTGGCCCCTGATTGAGCCCAGTAGGCCTATCACGAATGCAGCCTCCGCTGTTCACCCGCTCCTCCAGGGGTTAATTAACCAGACTAGGTAACTAGCTAGAAAGCCCCTGATTATATTAGCAGGCAAACATGGCTTTTCCCATCGTCCTTCTTTGTTCCCGATTATTGGCCTCAGTGGCTGTTGTTTACTAAAATGTCACGTTTTTTTTTCTCCTGTGAAACCATGCAGGATTCCGGAGTTTTAATTTCTTTTTTGTCCGTCTTGCACGCGTGTAAAGAATGTCCAGCTACCGCTGTTATGTTCTGCTGCCTCCAGCAGCTGTCTGTGATGGCTCCGGGGAGATTTTTTTGCCCATGCATGCATGGAGAGGAGAGAGAAAATACACAGGATGAAAGCCAAGGTTTCTGCTATCTCAGGGACTGAGTACTTTGTGGCTTTGGCTTGCGTCACACATTGCCGCATGGAGGTATTAGTCTTTCCTCATTGTCTACTCTGCGGTAAGGACCTACTTTTCTCTCACCCCCTCCGAAAAAAAAATATTGAAATAATAAACGTTCTCCAAGTTGCCGCTGTGTCGACAAGATTGTGAGATTGGTCCTGTCTCTGCAGCAGTTATTGCTCTCTATCCAGATGTCAGAATAATTTATAGGTAACACATCCAAGCGGTGTGTTCTCAATTTGCTCATCAGCTTCCTTGACATTCCAATAGAGACTGCAAAAGATGCTGAATGGGATGATGTTGTGAATTGATTAAGTCTTATTGGCTAGAGTGATGGGGATTCAGCCTCATGTCCTCCTCGTGCATTTCAGTTTATAATCCTCTTTGCAGAGTCGACATCAAACAAGTCTTTGAAGGAGCTGGTTTATAACCTGCATCCAAACAATAGCGCACTAATAGCATTGTTACCAATACAGTATATGCCATGTATAAAGTAAATGTATATAATATACATGTTTTATATTTTCATATGATTATACAAACGTACAACAGGGTTTTCAACCTTTTTTCATACCAGGCCCCACTATTTATTCAGAATTTGAGCCACGGACCACCATTTGATATTTAAACCCCACAGACCCCAAAACTAAAGATTTCTTTTGCTTTTGTCCACAATTCCAGGCTGGATTTTGGAAACAAAACAGGCAAAACAAAATGACCTCTATTACCTTTAATGCCTGTGTTTCTTTCAAATCCTAAAAAAAAAAGATATTATAATTCCTCCCTCACACAAGCATAATGTACTGTACTTAAGAGACCACCGTGGATAGTCTGCCCATGAAGTGTGGGCAAGAGACACATCATCGGAAGCAAAAAAAGTATCTAATCTAAGAGACAAATTAAGTCAGACAGAAAGAAAGAGAGAAATACAAAAACAGGCCGTGGACATGGAGGAAAATAAAGAGCCCCACGTTCTTCTAGAGGAAATTGGGAGGTCTGGAGGTCTCTCTTGCCCACGGCCCACCAAAGTGTGCAAGATATCCGAGCCATTATTGACTTCACTGGCAAGTTGTTTGTTTAACGAGCACACAGAACACTCGTCTCCGAGTCTCCCACCAAACTGCTGAGGCTCAGGGAAAACAGGAACATGATTCATCTTGTTTGTAAGGTGAGTCTTTATTAGGAGTAAAGGAAGGGGAGGCCAGGCAGGTACACTAGTACCTCCACCATGAGAGGCTATAATTGGTTTCAACCATACACTACTTGAGAATTTGATCAGGTTGGGTCCGAGCTTTTGTTTGACTGACTGAGTAAAAACATAACGAAAAGTGGTTGGGTCAGGGGCGGATTGGCCATCTGGAGTACAGGGAGTTTTCCCGGTGGCCTGCGCCACCTAGTGGCCTGGACAAGATCCAAAATGCACTAGTGGCACTTCCAAAATGCACTAGAATGCGCTAGATGCTCGCCTGGAACATACAGATCAAAATGACCATTAATCTTCTGCATTCTCTAGTTGTGTAGACTAAGTTGGGCTAATTCACATGATGAATATTTTAACTCTTGAGGGTGTAAAAATGAAACCAAATGGACCCGCAAGGGTCCATTTGGTTTCATTTTTACGCTCTCAAAGAGTTGCATCTGGTTAACCAGCTGCCACCCCCCAGGGTGGCCTGGCAAAGGCAAAATTGTCCCGGTGGGAAAATATGTGCCAATCCGCCCCGGGTAGTACCTCTACCAAGAGAGGCTGTAATTGGTTTCAACCATACAGCTACTTGAGAATTTGATCAGGTTGGGTCTGAGCTTTTGCTTGAGTGACTGAGTAAAAACAAACGAAAAGTGGTTGGGTTGTTGTTGTGAGTGACAATTATAATCAAAGTATCGCCTAGGCAATAGATACTTGAGGCCGGTGTGTGTGAGTTTAATGAATAGCCAGAATTGTTTTCGAATGGATTCGTACAATACAATTTAATAAACTAGCTCAACCTGGACTTACCAGTATTTCAAACCGGAACTCTTGGGGGCTGAGTACCAGGAGCGGATATAACACGTCCCATTTGCGGGGGCAAGAGAACATGTTGGAGGGGCAAGAGAATGGTATGGGGGCGGCTTCCCATACCATTTTCGCACCCATACCATTTTCGGTTACAGGACTTTTATTAGGCAAGTAAAGCATCAATAATAACATCAGAAGTTGCAACAAGCAGCATGCATAAAGCTAAAGGTCTGCAGTGTTTCAAATCATCTTAAATATAAGCACTTCAATTTGAAATATTGTGGATTGTTTTGCATGCCATCATATTTGGTGGGGCAGACTGGGTATGTAGGGGGCATTGCCCCCCCCCCCCCCCCCCCCCCCCCCCCCCCCCACCCCGTGCCCCCTAGATCCGCCCCTGCTGAGTACGCACCCAAGGCATATACAGCCAATGACTTCCTTCACGTTAATGTGACTCTGAGGTTTACAGGTAATGGAGGCAACTTTAATGTGCACAAACGCTGTGTCTGTAAACAGATTTGTTTAAAAACAGAATCTAACTCCACCTCACATCCACTCTATTGGCTCATTATGAAACTGCTGGAGACTGTTGTGCTGTGATTGGCTAAAAAGCTGCCTCACCCTACACAACCCCCTCCCCCGTCTCACATCAGCACCGCCTTCCCTGAGCTCGACGAATGTTTTGTTTTCATTATTTGTTGACAAAGTTCTGGACCGTTTGCGGCTGTCTGCAAGTAAACAGCTGCAGCAACAAAGTAGAAGCAACTTATATCTATTTAGATTCTTTGCTAAAAGCCTTTATTACGCTTAGATGTGGATCTCACAATGCACACCAGCCCATGGCTGTGCTAATATCATTGCTTGTGTCCAAAGTCACAGGCTATAATATCCGAAATATTCTTTGAAGGTCTATCTTGCTAATACTTATTTTCTGAAGAGCAGCAGCTCAATAATGTAATTATGAATGCAGAGGCTGTTTGAAAGACAGAGAGACGGCAGAGGGGAGGAGGCTCTTGTGGGAGAGGCTGAGGATGAGAGAGAGAGAGAGAGAGAGAGAGAGAGAGAGAGAGAGAGAGGGGGGGGGGGAGAGAGGGAGAGAGAGAGGGCTTCTGGCAGGATTCAAACCTCAGCCCGCACAGGGACATTCAAAACCACAGACAGCCAGGTGTCACCTTGGACCAAATAAATCCACTGCACTAACTCCTGGACCAAGTCCAGTTTTGAATTCCACTACACTCCGGCAACTATAGGAGCCTATTACACACATTTAAGACATCAGCACAATCCCCACCACCACCCAAAAAAAGGAATCTACCCTGTAAGCTGTATTTTTGTCCCATAATGCCCAACTTTCAACAATGGGGGAGATATTGCTTAGCAGTTTGCTGTATCTTTGTGGAAATCATTACCATAATTCTAACAAAAACCCTCCTCCTTGCACAGAATGGTCCCCACATCAAAGCGTGTTCCACTCAACCACAGAAGTACTGAAATCCACTTATGTCGCAGCTTTGTTACATCTGCAGATGGTCTCCTACTATCACGGCACTCCTGATTGGTTGATCACAGGAGCGGGCGATTATGCCCCGTCCTGGTTTCTTAGAGCTTCCTTTTAATTATACCCATTTCCATAATCTCTCTCTCTCAACACCCAATGCCACTGGAACCACTGCCTGCCTGCCTGCCTGCCTGCACACAAAAGTGCGCGCCGTGCATGTGTACGCACGCACATGTTCACACACGACACGTCGCACGCACACGCACTCACCCACAAAATGCACTCCTTTCCACTTTCAATTTTAAGCGTACAATTGACAGATAAAAAATTGCCGCTACTCTTATTAAAGCAGCGTGAAGTGTACTGTATCTGTTGAGGGCAGAGATTTTCTGAAGTTTATTCTCCCGACCCTTCTCTTTGGATGTGTCTGTGTTTCTGTAATAGGACCCCTGGGGTTTGTCGTATATATCAAATTAATTGTCATGAGGTGGAGAGAAAAAAAAAACAGAAGGGTCTTCATGTTATCCTGAAGTTGCAGGAAAACGGAATTACGGTGTCAAAGTCAAAGATGGAGGTTCCACATTGTCTGTCTGCGTGTTGCGGGGCCGTTTGTCGGTGGATTGGAGGCTCTATAATGCTGCTGTCCTCCTGTGAACCCACCCAGGGTGGCACCTCTATTCAGACTCTACTCCATGACATCTCATTAAATCCTCTCCACATGACAACTTCATTTATTCGGCTGAAGGTGAAGGTGGTTAGACGTGTTTTGAGTTGCAAACAAAACAAATGACCTATTTTTTTTGCTGTGGCTATTGATAAACTAACTACTAGAGTTTGTCCCTTTTCGCGATCGGTTTCTGACCCCCCACCCCAATGCTCGAGTTCACGTGCCTCGCAAACCTTAATTTGTCTTTGTTTAATTCACGTTTAAAAACTCATCTGTACTCCTTGGCGTCCGTCCATACCATAGAGTAATAAAATAACAGAGGCCGGACTGGAGCGATAGCCCCGCCCCCTTGTTATTCATTTCAATACAAGTTGCTCATTGGCGCTTTGAAGCACCCGGAAGACCGCCGGAAGTGCGCCTATTTCCGCATTGGGGCACCAAAATTTGGTGCCCCAATGCGGAAGTATTTCTCCATGAACGCGCCCGACGCAAGGGATTATGGGAACCATGAACGAGCGCCGTCGCGCACGAGCAAAGGAAAAAAACATCAAAAAGCATCAAAAAACAAGCTTGTGGGTTTGCATTGAGCTTATTATCTGTCATATAATACATCCGTTGTGTTTTGAGAGGTAGTATATGACGTGAGGGCCGCTGGTTTATTCAGAAAACAACTTAAAAACAAACTGCCCTGTCCACGTGCACAAAGCAAACGAGCGTGCGTGCTCTCGGGGCGTTCGTGCATGAATTCCACCCGCCTGCAGTACCAAACTTGGCCACCAGCGCAGGGATCTTCAAGCCTGGAGGCGCTGTCTGCCGGTGTGGTCCATACTGGCTGATAGTTGTTGTTTCCTCCTTCTCCCTCATTTGTTTTTCTTGTCTTTTGTCTTGAGCTCTCCTGTTTGTTGTTTATGTCCATGTTGGGGCTTTTTAGTATTTTAGCTTTTTGTGTACAGCATGAATACGAGTTTTGGCTATTCAGTACAGGGCTACCAACTGACATATAGGATCTGACAAAGAACGGAAACTATGTTTTTGTTGTTTGACTTTACAACATCATCGCATGGAGACAGCTGGAACAACATGATTATAGAGTTTACCAGGCAGAGAGGGGTTGAAAAATGTCCAGTAACGCCCCGGTTTTATAACAAAATCAATTCTAACAAAGGTTAACCTGACATGTGTAGAACCAATAAAGACATACAGTATGTTCTCTGCCAGGTGTGGCAGCCATGGACTAATTCTAGCACAGTGTTAATTGAAGACTCTTTTACCTCTATTACAGACAGAAAAAAAATCCTGTGTAGCACCTCTTCTCTTTTTATTTGAAAGGGAGAGACTTGCCAAGGGTAGCACATGAACTTTATTCAGTTAATTAATTGTTGGAGGGCCTACCCTTTCAGACCATCTGGACCATAATTAGGCTTTTTTTCCCCTACTTTGCTGACGGTGTGTCTAGTAGTGTCTTCATCCTATAGCGCAGGGGTTTTCAACAGGTGGTCCGGGGACCACCAGCGGTCCTTGAGAAGGTTCCAGGTGGTCCCCAGGCTAAATGATGGAAAGTTGGTTAACCAGATGCAACTCTTGAGAGTGTAAAAACGAAACCAAATGGACCCTGCGGGGTCCATTTGGTTTCGTTTTTACACTCTCAAGAGTTAAAATATTCGTCATCTGAATTAGCACCACTTAATTAAGAAGTTTACACTGTTTTGTTGGCAAAATAGAGCCTGGAATTGTGGACAAAATCAAAGGAATTCTTTAATTTTAGGTCTTTGGTGTGAAAATGTAATTTTGGTGATCCCTGGCTCAAATGCTGAATAAATGGTGGTCCCTGCAGGAGTCAAAAAGGTTGAAAACCACTGCTATGGCGGACGGCACAACAGTTTATTCATTTATTCATTGATTTCTAGCAGGTCTCATTGCAGCTACAGTATATCAAAAGTGGGACAGCTGCCATCAAAAAATGCATATAATGCATAATACTCACGGCTAAGAGGACTCCACAGGAAGAATGGATTTGTGGGTTTACTTCGGTGCTTAACCAATTTCCTCGGCAAATAACAAAGAAATAAGTGAATACCGTGGAGCTGAGCAGTCCCGCCCCTTTCATGACCATCACCCGTGTTCCAGAAATGAATCCTCATTCCTTTTCCTCAGACTTTTAGAAAAATGGTTAATATAAACACGATTGCGCCGCGGACAAAGCCAAAAAATCATGACAAAGTGTTGTCAGGATTTGTCATGACCTGAGTTGGTTTTGTCCGCAGCGTAATCGTCTTTATATGAATAATTTTCGAAAAGTTTATGAGAAAAAATGAATGGGGAATCTGTTTCTGGAACAGGGGTGACGTCACGAGGGGGCGGGACTTCTTAGCTCTATATAATGGTATTATTATAGACCAGGGGTTTTCAACAGGTGCTCCGGGGACCACCAGTGGTCCTTGAGAAGGTTCCAGGTGGTCCCCAGGCTAAATGATGGGTAGTTGGTTAACCAGATGTAACTCTTGAGAATGTAAAAATGAAACCAAATGGACCCGCAAGGGTCCATTTGGTTTCATTTTCACACTCTCAAGAGTTAAAATATTCATCATCTGAATTAGCACTATTTAATTAAGAAGTCTACACTGTTTTGTTTGCAAAATCCAGCCTGGAATTGTCAACAAAACCAAAAGAATTCTTTAGTTTTAGGTCTTTGGGGCTAAAATGTCATCAAATGGTGGTCCGTGGCTCAAATGCTGAATACATGGTGGTCCCTGGAGTCAAAAAGATTGAAAACCCCTGTTATAGACAATCAAATCCAGCCTGAAAACGTGCCTTTTTGTGGTTAGACAGTAGGACATTTATCATTACGCTTCGCGAGAGATTCAATCAGCAGCTGAGATAATTACACCAACACTAGTGCCATATCCTTTCAATAATGTGCTTTTCTAGCAGTTTATGCTGCAGCATTTAAAATGCTTTATTATATCCTCATCACAATTAAATCATATACCCCTGACTCATCACACTGATGCACAGCAGCACACACACACATTCAAGACAGGCAGGACAAGCTAAAATAGGAAAAGATTGTTTTAATGTGATCATTGGTCAGTGCCCATACCTGAAGCAAACTGGAGATGGAAATACATTGAACTGATTCATTGAACTGACCCCATGAAGTGAATGGAGCTTGCACAAATCCTGATCTCTAAGTACCGAAGTCCCATAGATCAGAACTCCCATTAGTCCGAACATGCGCTGGAAATCCACTATCAGCTGCAACGTGCTTGCGGTTATGGTGAGGATGAGGGTTAGAGAAGGGTTTAGGCATGTTTATAGAAAATCTTACCCTTCTCCAACCGTAACCCTAAGAGCCTAAACCCCCTCGGGGATTTTTACGGTTGGAGAAGGGTAGGGTTTTGCGTCTCGTAGTTTCGGAACAACGGGAGGTCGCAACAATGGGAGGTCGGAATAATGACATGGCACCGCACAAATCCCTGTCAGCATACGCTATGGTTCTCTGTGCACAGTGAAAAAACTGTGCAATTTATAATGGCCGCGACCGTTTTACCACCCAAAACTCCCCCGGTCTGGTGAAAAGGCAGCTTGGACATTGGTATTGCTCCATTTAAGTTTGCTTTTGGGTTAATTGCTTAATTGAAATGGCAATTGCTGTAGGTGCTGCATGGGGTGTTGGACCCATTCTATACATTTGATATACTTTAACCACATGTCACTATTGTAGAGTGACCAATCAATAAATCACACCCGTGTGAACTTAGTGGTGCAACCACACTGTTATTGCTATTCATACTGTACTGGTCGTACTGTACTGTAGTTTTAGTATACTGTATGCTACTGGACCAACAATTCTCCCCTTCTCCACTCCCTCCATTGGCTCCCGGTCACTGGCTGCACGCACAGAATTCAAAACTGGACTGGACTGTACTGTATTTAATAATAGAGAGAGGTCTGGGTCATGCCTATATTTATTGAGGTGAGGAAGTGGTACAGTATACCTAGAAGTTGTGAGGTGTGGTATAGACTGTTGAACCATGTTTTCTTCATAAGGCATTGAGATATCAACATTACTGCCCTCATGTTTTGTGGCTCTTAAATTCTTGCATCCACTATTCTGAGCATGTAATATTAGGCAAATATTTTACCAAAATAAGCAAGCATTCAGTTTCATTGCGAGCTTGTACTGTGAGTTGGCTATTTTCAGCAGACATTTGATGTAGAGATGGGGGGAAAAAAGGAGATTTGAACTCTTCCGGTCTTTATCCATAATTAGCCATGGAAATATAATTACTGTACTGTGGATGTTATGGATTTGATTCATAAAATAGCTGACCTACAAGCTCACAAAGTGTGGGTATTTAGTCCTTTAAACCAGTAGTTTTCAACCAGTCGTTCAGGGACCACCAGTGGTCCTTGAGAGGTGGTCGCCAGGCTAAATGTTGGAAAGTTGGTTAACCAGATGTAACTCTTTGAGAGCGTAAAAATGTTTACACTCTCAAGAGTTAAAATATTCACCATCTGAATTATCCCAAGTCTACACAACTAGAGGAATGTAGAAGATTAATGGTCATCTTGATCTGTATAGTTGACTGTTTTGTTTTCTCCGAAATCCAGCTCGGAATTGTGGATAAAAGCAAAAGAAAATCTTTAGTTTTGGGGTCCGTGGGGCTAAAATGTCATCAAATGGTGGTCCATGGCTGAATAAATAGTGGGCCCTGGTATGAAAAAAGGTTGAAAACCCCTGCTTTAAACTGAGGGAGAAGAGAGAAGACGGGTGTGGATCATTATCCAGTCGATCAAATAACGCAGGTCTTTGCATCAGCATTAGAGATGCTTTACCAGAATCATAATACGCACATTGGGAAGGTACAGATTGTACCGTATATGTCATTGATACCAGAAGCATGTCTCTGGTGGCTGCATGGGCCATAGTGCCAACACTGTGGTTCATCACAGGGCCGGATATAACATGTCCCATTTGGGGGGGGGGGGGGGGGGGGGGGGGGGGGGGGGCAGATAACATGTTGGAGGAGCAGGAGAAAATGGTATACCATACCATTTTCAGTTACAGGACTTTTATTAGTCAAGTAAAGCATCAATAATAACATCAGCTGTTGTTGAAGTTGCAACAGACACGCAGCATGCCTAAAGCTAAAGGTCTGACTCAGAGTTTGAAATGCTGTTGGTTTAGTGGTGACACAGCTGTAGTTAGTTAGTAGCAGTACGTAGTAGTGATTCATATCATTTTAAATATAAGCACTTTAATTTGAAATATCTTGGGTTGTTTTGCATGGCATCCTGTTTGGGGGGGCAGACCGAGTATTTAGGGGGGCATTGCCCCCCCATGCCCATGCCTAGATCCGCCTCTGCTGTGGTTCATCACATGCTGAAGGACTGTGAATAAAAGGAGCGCCGTCCCCTAACCAGGTGGTCCCTGGTTCAATCACTTTGACAGGTCCTCCGTCCCCATAAACAGCCCTGTTCATCGGAGCCCATGCAGCCTATCCTAGTGCCCTTGAACATGACACTGCAGTAATACAGTAGCTGCTCCAAGGGGGCATTGCGTCACTGTCGGCAGTGCTGCCTGCATACAATACAGTGAGTACACTGTGTCTAGATTAATGTAGTTATTATATTATATACAGGGGTGTAGTGGAGGGGGGACGCGGGGGGACGGCGTCCCCCCACTTCTCACATCTAAAAGATTTTTGGGACAAAAGTAGGCCCATGTTCTTTTGTCTTGTCATTTACTTTTATGGATACAATTAGGCATTGTAAACAATCGTTCTCAATATGCTATACGTACCACAAATGCAAGTGTGCATGCACGTGTCTTAAAGGGGAATTCCACTTATTTTCAATATTTTACATGAATAGACCTTAGATATGTTGTGTGGACATGATAAAAAAAGTTCCCCCATTCCCTAGTGTTTCCTAGAAATGGAGGTGAAAAAAATCATTAGCATGGTGAAATACATTCACCATGTTACTGAGTTTCCTTTTTTTCTGAGAGTGTACAAATGGAACCCGCTAGGGTCCATTTGGTTCACATTTGTACGCTTTTAGGGAAAAAAATGAAAATGGTGGAATTCCCCTTTAAGAGGCGTCCACTACAACACTGATTATATAACTCCCCTTATCTGCTTGCTTCATACTGTACACTGGCACCCCCCCCCCCCCCCCCCCCCCCCCCCCCCCCCCCCCCCCCCCCACCCCCCCCCCCCCCCCCCCCCCCCCCCCCCCTGTTTGATCTTTGAGCATTGCATACATTTTGAGACTTTACGCCTCTGACACGATTCGGTTGCTTATAATGTAGTACTATGGATGGACTGCAGAGTTCTGCACTGGTACACTTTACACAATGAATCAAGTCTGTTAATGGAGAAGAGCATCAGTCTAGCACTGCAGTTTACACTGCATGCAATTTAAAAACGTGTCCAATTCCCTTTGAACGGCGTACTTCTATCTCGCTGTTTCTCAGCCAGTGGTCCACAAATCACTAGCCTAGTAGTCAGTGGCATAATCACAGGTGGTCCACGAGGGAAAGATAAAACCCCAATTCCGTTGAAGTTGGGACGTTGTGTAAAATGTCAATAAAAACAGAATGCATTGATTTGCAAATCGTTTTCAACCTCTATTCAGTTGAATACACCACAAAGACAATATATTTAATGTTCAAACTGATAAACTTTATTGTTTTTTGAAATTATACAATCTTTTGTAAATTGATCCCTGCAACACGTACCAAAAAAGTTGGGACGGGGGCAACAAAAGACTGGGAAAGGTCATGAATGCACAAATAACGCCTGTTTGGAACATTCCACAGGTAAACAGGTTAATCTTAAACAGTTTAATATCGTGATTGGGTATAACAGGACCATCCCAGTCGTTCACAATCAAAGATGGGGCGAGGTTCACCACTTTGTGAACAATTCTGTGAGAAAATCATCCAACCGTCTAAAAACAATGTTTCTCAACATTCAATTGCAAGGAATTTGGTGATTTCATCATCTACAGTCCATAATATAATCAAAACGTCCAAAGAATCTGAAGAACTTGCTATACTAAAGCGACAAGGCTGAAAACCAACACAGAATACTTGTGACCTTTGATCCCTCAGGTGGCTCTGCATTAAAAACTGACATCATTGTGTAAAGGATATTACTGTGAGGACTCAGGAACACTCAGAAAACCATTGTCAGTTTACATAATTTGTCGCTACACCTGCGAGTGCAAGTTAAAACTCTACCATGCAAAGCAAAGCCATACATCAGAAAGGTTGGTTTGAAAAACAACCAGAAAAACAACCAGAAATGCCTTCTCTGGGTCCACTCATTAGAAATGTGGACTCATCAGACCACAGCACACTTTTCCACTTTGTGTCTAACCATTTCAAATGATATTGTACCCAGAGAAGGCATTTCTGGTTGTTTTTCTGGTTGTTTTTTCAAACCAACCTTTCTGATGTATGGCTTTGCTTTGCATGGTAGAGTTTTAACTTGCAATCGCAGGTTGTAGCGACAAATTATGTAAACTGACAATGGTTTTCTGAGTGTTCCTGAGTCCTCACATTAATATCCTTTACACAATGATGTCAGTTTTTAATGCAGAGCCACCTGAGGGATCAAAGGTCACAAGTGTTCGGTGTTGGTTTTCGGCCTTGCCGCTTTAGTATAGCAAGTTTTTCAGATTCTTTGAATGTTTTGATTATATTATGGACTGTAGATGATGAAATCACCAAATTCCTTGCAATTGAATGTTGAGAAACATTGTTTTTAAACCGTTGGATGACTTTCTCACAGAATTGTTCACAAAGTGGTGAACACCGCCCCATCTTTGATTGTGAACGACTGGGATGGTCCTGTTTATACCCAATCACGATATTAAACTGTTTAAGATTAACCTGTTTACCTGTGGAATGTTCCAAATAGGCGTTATTTGTGCATTCATCATCTTTCCCAGTCTTTTGTTGCCCCCGTCCCAACTTCTTTGGTACATGTTGCAGGGATCAATTTACAAAAGATTGTATAATTTCAAAAAACAATAAAGTTTATCAGTTTGAACATTAAATATATTGTCTTTGTGGTGTATTCAACTGAATAGAGGTTGAAAACGATTTGCAAATCAATGCATTCTGTTTTTATTTACATTTTACACAACGTCCCAACTTCAACGGAATTGGGGTTGTAAAACAGAATATGTTGTACGGCACCTCTGTTAACATTTCCACTTTTGCCTGTTATGGATATGATATAGAGGAGTTTTTACAGAACACAATTACACAGTCATATAGCCTACTCTCTACTTCTGTTGATTCCACATCAGCGTACAGCAGTGTTTTTTAAACAGTGGTCCAGGGACCACCAGTGGACCCTGAGAGGATTCCAGGTGGTCCCAGGATAAATGGACCCTTATAGATCTGTGGTAACCAAATGGACCTAAATGGACCCTTATGGTAACCAAATGCACCCTTATATAGATCTGTAACTACTGAGAACGTAAAATGAAACCAAATGGACCCGTAATTTTCATTTTACGCTCTCAAGAGTTAAATTATATTTAAACATCCAAGGGTGAAAATATAAAGGTTGAAAACTACTGATGTAGACACAGTGTACTCACTGTATGTATCCTGTATTATATAACATAGTCCTAGTGAATCCAAACATGCCAAATATAAGTTGTTTTTGAACACAAGATCAGAACATTCCTAAATCAAAACATCTGCTGACACTGTAACGTGAAAAGCAGCTGTAGCTACAGCAGCTATCATCAGCCTCAACCGCTGTGCTAGAGGTAGACCTGCCAGTGAGCATTTACCATGAGAGGGAATTTGCAGAACTCAAATCTAATAAATGGGGGGAAAAGAAGTTCTGTAGCTGACAGATGTAGGAGTTGAGATGAATTACTTGTCAGTGGTTGCGGAGGAAACACTCAAATCGCATTTCCAAAAGACCCAAGGCCCCTTATAGCTGGAACTCTACATGAAACCTTTGTGGATTTTTGAATCCTCAGAACATAAAAAAATGTTTGCGGGGCACCGTGAGACCCAGGATGGGGTGCATTTTAGTGTCTGTTGGTAGAAGATAAGTCCCCTCCACCTACCTGCCCATCCCCTCAAGCCAAGCCCCCATTCACAAGCAATCATTAACGCAACAATTTCTCATGGCACTTTAAAGATTTCTCCCGTTGTTTCCCACTCCTTCAGATTGACTATGTCTACTTAACTTATTGACTCTGTTGACTGCTTCTATAGGCTGGGAAATGATTAGAGAGGACTCTCAGCTCTTAGCTTTTCACACACAAGGGTTTCCTCGTGAAAGAAAAAGAGATTAAAATGAATCTTTGTTATTCATCAGCTGCATCATGAATCGCCTCCACAAGCACTTTATGATATTCTTGTCTGTGCGCCAGTGGTTTTCAACCTTTTTCATACCGGGGCCCGCTATTTATTCTGCATTTTAGCCACGGACCACCATTTGATGTTGAGTTTAGTGTCTCAGGCCCAAACTAAGGATTTATTATGTTGCTGTCACCAGATATTTTGGTTTATAGAGATGTTCTAATCTTGCGTTCAAAAACAACCTGATATTTTGCTTGTTTGAGTTCAGTAGGACTAGGTGATAATAGTGTTGCTGTTGCTTTGCTACCACCTCCACAAACAAAACTTTGAAAGTGACAGTAAAAGCTGTTTTTTTTACCAAACACGTTGTGTGGTTTATAATTATGGTTTACGGCTTGGGAAATGTGCTGGGGTGCATGGCTGCTCTTAAACTAGAAAACAAAAACACGTACTACCTAACCTGAATGGTAATGAGTTGTAGCTTTGAACTATAAAAGTGAAACATCAAATGTGTTGGATTTTAACATACAGAAAAAAAAACATGAGAAAATCACAGTTTTTACAACATTGTACGACTCAAATCTATAAACATTGAAAAATAATAAGTTCTGTAGCCCGACAGATGGAGCAGATGCTTGTTGTTGCATTTTTATTCAATTCCACGTTTCCACCTACGTATTTCTACGCAAGTCAACACTTAACACAAGTTAACACATCACATACAGTATGTAGGCCTCATGATCCTAACATGTGTGTGTCAGGAGCGGATGTAACATTTCCCAATGGGGAGGCAGGAGAAAATGGTATGAGGGCGGCTTTATCGCCCGCGTCGCTTCGCGCCACGGGCGATGAAGTCGGCCCATACCATTTTCAGTTAAAGGACTTAAGCATCAATAATAACATCAGTTGTTGTTGAACTTGCAACAGACACGCAGCATGCATAAAGGTAAAAGATAAAGGTCTGACTCAATGATTTCATTTCATTTTCAATGATGAATTGCTGTTGGTTTAGTGTAGTTAGTTAGTAGCAGTTTCATCATTTTAGATGTCTTGGGTTGCCCCTCCATGCCCATTAGGTCTGCCCCTGGTGTGTGTGTGTGTGTGTGTGTTGTGTGTGTGTGTGTGTGTGTGTGTGTGTGTGTGTGTGTGTGTGTGTGTGTGTGTGTGTGTGTGTGTGTGTGTGTGTGTGCGTGTGCGTGTGCGGTAGTCTGTACAAGCGGAATGTCTACGGTAGCCAGCACAGGCACATTTTTTTCCACTGGGTAGGGCAGGCATTGTTGATGGAAGAGATTTTGAAGGTCTGGTTCCAAAAATGAACCAGTATTTAATGTGTAATGTCCATGATATTTACATTGGAATGAATGAGCCTGGCTGAAACGTGTCCTATTCTTGGGTGGACACTGGGGAGAGGGCGGGGCTTACTGAAAGGTCCATTGTTATCTTCTTGAAGCATGTGGGCACGACTCAAATCACCCACTTAAAACATTAAATTCTCCATTCATTCTCAAAGGCGTGAAGCTGAATATAAGAGCTGACCCTCAGAAAATGTATGTGCTCTGTCTGGTGCCCAGACAGTTAGCTCAACCGCCTGGGCACCTTGGCTGCCAAGCAAGCCTGACAGCATCCCGCGGGTTCAACTCCCGAGCCTGGTGGCCTTTGCTGTGTGTCACCCCCCCCCCCCCCCCAACCCAACCCCTTTCCTGTCCACATACCGTGTGTGTGTGTGTGTGTGTGTGTGTGTGTGTGTGTGTGTGTGTGTGTGTGTGTGTGTGTGTGTGTGTGTGTGTGTGTGTGTGTGTGTGTGTGCGTGTGCGCGTGCGCGTGTGTGTGTGTGTGTGTGCGCGCTCCCTCCATTCATCCTGGAGTCATGCCTGTTCCATGGTTTCTCCACCCTCATTGTGTGAATGGGTGAACCTATTACATGTATTACATGAATACATTTGGCGATTTGCCTTTTGAGAAAGGCACTAAGGCACTAATGTGTTCCCATTTAGAGCTCAATTTGACTGTAAACTGGCAGATCTCTTTTCAAAAAATAATTTAGTGGATTCCGTTCTCCCAAAAGAACTAGTACTTTTGAATGAATCATGATGACCAACACATTATCAGATCATCACATAATGTGACAAGTGCAGGCACTTACTTGTGGGGAAACTTGTGAGGATAGATAATGGTACATCCAAGTGCCATTCATCTGTCTGTTATCTTTTTGTAAGAGAGAGTTGAATATCAGGCCCGGATGTAAAATTTCCGATTGGGGGGGGGGGGGGGGGGGGGGGGGGCAAGCGAAAATGGTATGGGGTCGGGACGGCTTCATCGATAAAGTCGCCCCATACCATTTTCGGTTGCAAGACTTTTAATAGGCAAGGAGGCATCAGTAATAACCTCAGTTGTTGTTGAAGTTGCAACAGACACGCAGCATGAATAAAGCTAAAGGTCTGACTCAGAGTTTTCTGTATTCAATGATGAAATGCTGTTGTTTTAGTGGTGGTGCCACATTTGAAACTAATTAGTAGCAGTAGTAGTGTCTCAAATGATCTTAAATATAAGCAGTTTGATATATCTTGGAAATTTGGGTTGTTTGCATGCATGTCATCATGTTTAGTCAAGTGGGGCAGTCAAGGCATTTAGAAAGGCATTGCCCCACCATGCCCTGCATGCCTAGGGCGGCCCCTTACCATTTTCATTTAAAATCTTAGTTCTGTGACCCCTTATCTAGGACATTTATTAGACATGTTAACAAATAGGACTCAATTATAATAGCATCAGTTATTGTTGAAGTTGCAACAGATGCGCAGCATGCATAAAGCTAAAGGTTAGTAGCAGTAGTAGTGTTTCAAATCATTATGAATATAAACACTTTCATTTGAAGGATCTTTGAAAAATTGGTTGTTTGGCATGCCATCATGTTCGGTGGGGCCCATGCCTGGCCCTGCTCTTGGCGGTGATTTGTGCTCCACTGAGTGCATCTCATTTATTTCATTGTATCTTCATATCAGGAGGGAAACATGTAATTGACAAGAGCAGATCACAAAGCAGAAGAATAGTGTAGCACCTTGAGAGCTTTAGGGAGGTTTCACCCTGTGTTCCAAATAACTCTGTGCCACCTGACGCTCCACACTGACAACATATTGATCCAAACATTAGAGACAATTTTAAACACTATCTCACTCTACCTGCTGGATGTGTATTGTTATTGTTGTTGTTTTAAACCCTCCTCCTTCTGTTCCAGGGCCATACTGACGTGATCAATAGTCAATATAAGGCGTGGGATCCTTCGGATGGAGCCTATAATCTCTCGGGGAAAGCATATTGCCTGTGCGATAACAGGCGACGCTATAAAATAAAGCCGCGGCCAAATCACTCAAATGGCCGCTGTTGATTTGTCCCAGGAGAGTTCATTACCCTTTGATTGTAAACCCCTTTTATGCCTTTCAGCCATAACTCTAGTCAAGTGGAATTAGCCATTCTGGGGAGGCTTCTCTGTGTGTGCGATCCCCTGGGGGCTGTGCTGCAGGGGCAGATCTAGGCATGGGCATGGGGGGGGGGGGGGGCAGTGCCCCGCTAAATGCCCTGACTGCCACACCAAACACGATGGTATGTAGAACAACCCAAGATATTTCAAATTAAAGTGCTTATAATTTATTTAAAATGATATGAAACACTACTACGGCAAGTAACTAACTACAGCTGTGGCACCACTAAACCAACAGCATTTCATCATTGAAAGCAGAAAACTCTCTGAGTCAGACCTTTAGCTTTATGCATGCTGTGTGTCTGTTGCTTCTTCAACAACAACTGATGTTATTATTGATGCTCAATTGCCTAATAAAAGTCCTGTAAATGAAAATGGTATGGGTGCCGCCCCCCTACCATTTTCTCCTGATCCCCCAATTGGTAAATGTTATATCCGGCCCTGCTGTGCTGATTTAGTGAGGTGTCCATGATCCATACACACACACGCACACACACACACACACACACACACACACACACACACACACACACACACACACACACACACACACACACACACACACACAGGCATTGTTTTTGTGCACGCTGTTATGGTTTCATGCTTTGGAAAGCGACTCATATATGTAATAGACTAAATAAATGTCACTAAACTACAAGTCGATATTTGAAATGTGTGCTATGCTCTGAACCGTGTCCAGGTATTTGTTTACAGCAACTTGTCACATTGGTTATATTAAATGGAACGATGCGGAACGTAATATTATCTGTGAGGTTGGGGTCTTACAGTATGTGCACCATTCAGGCTCCAGTGTTTCCTCCAAGACTGTGACTGGATCGCTAGTTAAAAGATGGATCGTTCTGTACTCGAGTACAGTAGGCTATAGCAGATCTACAAGCTCATATCGGGCCACCAAGTGGCGCGATAAGAGCTTGTAGTTCTGCTATTTTTGAAAAAATGTGAAAATGTGGTGCAAATCTTTGAATACATTATTTCTGAAGCAAACATTTTTAACTCAAATCTTTGCTTCTGGGGGATCCCTAGAACAACATGTTTTTAGAGGAGGTTCTGCAGCTAAATAATAGATATTTCTGGGGGTCCTTCCTATGAAATATGTTAAGCATCACTGACACAGAAAGAGATTTATCCAGAAAAACTAGAACCTCGCGCCAGGGACTATAATTTAGTGTGACAAACTAGAATTTAGTGTCATGGACTAGAATCTAGTGTCGGGAACTAGAATCTAGTGTCAGAAACTGGAATCTAACTTCAGAAACTACAATCTACTGAGAGGAACTAGAATCTTCCGTGGGGGACTAGAATCTAGCATGAGGAACTAGAATCTAGCGTCGTAAACTATTATCTAGCATCAGAAACTAGAATCTGATCAGGACACAATTGGTTAAGGAGGCATAAAGTACTGGGGGGCTATAAGGTATAGGCTATAGCAGCGTTTTTCAACCAGTGGTCCGGGGACCAGGACCTCCATATTGCACTCCATCTTGCAGACAAAAGCAAAAGATTTTTATTTTTATTTTTTTTAATTTTCTGGGCCTGTGGGGCTAAAACGTCCCCGAATGGTGGTCCGTGGCTCAAATGCTGAATAAATGTAGTGGGCCCAGGTATCAAAAAGGTTGAAAACCCCTGGGCTATAGAGGGTTTAAGTGGCTAATGATAATCATCTATAAATCACTTTCACACCAGTCCCCTTACAGACAATAAGAGAGAGGGGAAAATGGTAGAAATTTGATCCCGAGGGCAAGTGTCAATATTAGTATTCTGTCCCTCCCTAAGCCAGCCCCTCAGGGGCGGGTGTAACATGTCCCATTTGGGGGGGCAAGGGAACATGTTGGAGGGGCAAGAGAAAAGCCGCACCCATTCCATTTTCGGTTACAGGACTTTTATTAGTCAAGTCAAGGCAACAGACACGCAGCATGCATAAAGCTAAAGGTCTGACTCAGAGTTTTCTGTTTTCATTGATGAAAGGCTGTTGGTTTAGTAGTGCCAAAATTGTATTTAGTAGCAGTAGTAGTTTGAAATCATTTTAAATATAAGCACTTTAATTTGAAATATCTTGGGTTGTTTTGCATGGTCTTGTATTTAGGGGGGCATTGCCCCCCCCATGCCCATGCCTAGATCCGCCCCCTGCCGCCCCTTTGTCCTACTACAGACATTACAAGGTGTGCAATTGATTTGGTTTTAATGGCATGGCCCTAGGAGGTCAAAGGCCATATAATCTGTTTGGGAAGAGAGAGAACAGGAGAGAGCAGGGGGAAAGAAGAAGAAAGCCATGAGAGAGAGAGAGAGAGACACAGGAATAAACAGCAGACTGAGATGAGGGGAACAATGGAGAAAAACAAGGAATACCGCAATAAGTGAGCTATATGGAGGCCGAGATGGAGAGATGCCTGGCAGATATCGAAACTGTATGGAGACATCATCATGAGAACATAAGGGTATGGAGAAATGTTTGTATTAGGAGTGCATTTCTGTATTTGGATTTGATTGCATATTTGCTCGTAAGCCTGCGTTCTTATTTCACGTGGTTGCATTTTCCTGATGAGTTTGGGATGGTGTCTATAAATCCAAAAGCACTAGCTGCAACTGTGGTGTCTTTTGCAAAAAATATTGAAATCTTGGACATGTCATGAGGTAATGGCAATGTTAGAATAGGATTGTTGTACTGTATTTTAGCGGCAGCGGTCGTGATAAGCATGCAAAGTCTACTGTGGGAACGGACGCTAAATAATGAAACGATATTTTCTAGTGCAGAGACTGGTGCAGTTTCTAACACCTTACACCTACTACATTGTTAGCAACAGTAACAGCAACACCATGCTCTCATTATGCTGCAGTTTTGTTAATTTGCTTTTTTTTATTTTTGGTGTGGTGGTGTTGGGGGGGGGGGGGGTGTAGTCCATTATTATGGTTTGTTCATTTCACTAAGTGGCTCTTAATGAACTGCCTGTATGGCAGTTAAAACAAGGAAGGAATTAAGTCCCTGCAAATCGTCCTTTTACTGTGACTTACTTTTTGTGGCTTACTTACATTTTCACAGCACTTCAATCGGCATTACAAATTGGCATATTTTGACATTTTTAAGTGTATGTAATGATAACCATCCTCAACTAAGGAAGTGCAGTGATCAGGGCCGGATGTAACATTTCCCAGTTGGGGGGGGGGGGTGCAGGTGAAAATGGTTTGGGGTATGGCTTCATCGGGGAAGCCGCCCCCATACCATTTTTGGTTACAAGACTTAAATTAGTTTCAAATCATTTTAACTACAAGGATATATATACAGTATGTAGATATTTCTAGATGCCTAGATCCGGCCCTGGCAGTGTTTCTTGGCGAATGAATAGTGGCACCCAGACGGTCTGATTATTCTATGCTTGGGGTTACCGTGATTTGAATGCAAGAGGGGGATCTTTAACCCCGCCACCTGTCACTGGCCCCCCTGGCTGAGCCACAGAACCAATGGGAAGCCCCTCCTGTCCGGGTGCACCAGATGTATGCTGTCTGAACATGGAGATTGAGGGCAAAGCAGGGGGAACCCATAAAGAAAAGAACTCTGGAGGCAGCCTGCCCTACACAATGTGTGAATGCATTTTTATCAGCCCTCACCATGCACTTCTCTCTGCTTCAAAGCCACGGGATGAAGGAATGCACCCTGAGGTCCTCCATGCCTTATCGGAAGGAAGGAAGCTCTGCCCTGTATAATGGCCTTAAAATGCGGGGATGGGTAAAACATTTCAGTTGTGGGGGTTATGGGTGGTGAAAGAAAGTGCCCGGGGCTGGTCGATCAGAAGGGGGTTGGCAAGGCTGTCCATTATATAACCCCTTCAATGAAGGCAAGAGGGAGAACATGATAATAATAATGATCTCTTCAAATTAGAGAAAACAAACTCATCTCATCAGTAATCTGTTATTGTCTGGGATGTTTTGATTTCTGAAAAGACAAACAACCAGACCTCCCAGTTTCACGGCGGACCACTCTAACCATAGTGTTGTAGTTCTCGAGACATTGTCTTGTCGCGAGGCCAGTCTCAAGACAAAATTTCGTTGTCTTGGTCTTGTTTTTGTCTTGCCCTCAATTGTCTTGGTCTTTTCTCAGCCTCACCAGCCACTCTGCACTTAATTTGTCTTGTGGTCTTGTCTTGGTCTCACCCTCAATTTGTCTTGGTCTTGTCACCATCTCGGAGCAAATGTCTCGGGTCTCTTTCGCCACCTAGACCACTCAAGACGAGACCATTGTGCCGACTGAGGAGCCCAATTATAAAGACGGCTTTCTTAGCGCAGCACTGGATCGCTAGCAGTCCGCAAACCGACAGTTAGTATTGTACAGCAACAACTAAATACTCTGTAATGTGTTGTGTTGTACTGTTCCTACAGAAAAATCAAAAATGGGCTTTTTGGCCTCGACCTCTCTAGGTCTTGGCCTCTGCCTCAGTCTCGACCGCTCTAGGACTTGGTCTTGGTATTGTTCTCGACCCCTCTAGCTGCTAGTCTCGTCTTGATCTCATCTTGACCAAGCCCGTATTTGTCGATATTCATAGAGGTCAGCCTGTTGCCCTCCACAGGTTGGTGGAGGGATAGTGCAGAGTCAGAGATTGCATCAGATGATTGACACCGGGCGAAAAAATGTGGGATTAATAAAAGAACCTCAGTGAATGAAACCTTCTCCTAATGCAGTGTTTTTTTTTTTTTTTTTTTTTCAACCTGTGGTCCGGGGACCACCAGTTGTCCTTGATAGAGTTCCAGGTAGTCCCTAGCTAAATTATGGATAGAATTCTTTCAAAGATATAATTTTCAAAGATATAATTCTTTCATAATTCTTTCAAAGTGACCCGCAAGGGTCCATATGGTTTCATGTTTACACTCTCAAGAGTTAAAATATTCATCATCTGAATTAGCCCAAGTCTACACAATTAGAGAATCTAGAAGAATGGTTATTTTTGATGTGTTTCTCCGAAATCCAGCCTGGTATTGTGGACAAAAGCAAAAGAAATCTATCCTTTGGGTCTGTGGGGCTAAAATGTCATCGAATGGTTGTCCGTGGCTCAAATGCTGAATGAATAGTGAGCCCTGGTATCAAAATGTTTGAAAACCACTGTCCTAATGCTGTTAAGCAGTTTAGTGCTTTGTGATGAGTTCACTAAGTTAGTGCTAGTTCTCATGGACATACTGTATATTGAATGACAGGATCTACAGCTGGCTTTTCACTAAACGGATTACTTGTTTACTGCAGACAGATTACCTTCTCGGCATGCCCTGCATATAACGTAATGTACATTTGCTGTACGCACAGTATGTGGGACATATAGCCGCGTAGAAAAGACGATTAACTATAGTTTGCCTCGCCTAGTCTACACCAAATATCTTCACCGAGAATAGCTGGGTTAAGCAATTCAATTCAAATGAGATTTATTGGCATGAGAAAAAAAAGTTTACATTACCAAAGCAAGTGTCACAGAAACAATACAGTAAAAACAGTAAAAAAAAAAAAAAAAAAGGGGGGGGGTGGACAAATATATACATTTCATTGTTTTATAACGGGTTATAACATGTTATAACAGGCCATAGGAATTTGTTTCCTCTTTTCTGTTTTTAATAAAGAAACAGCATTAATTATTTGCTACTTCAGATTATGAAGTTTGGACTTCCGGTTTGCTGCGTCATGGAGTAGACGCGTTTTCACCACGCTCCCACTCTATTCTATATTTTACCTTTTTTAAACCTCCTTAGCCACCAAATGCACGTCTGTCAGTTTAGTAAGCGCTAAAGTGTTTTTTCGCTCAAGAAATGAACACGCCAAAACCTAGGAGAAACAAGAGAAAACCCGAGAAAACTCAAGACGGTCACAACACGGAGGAAGACTGCCAGCAGGTGGGCCAGGTGGGCCAAGCTGACGGCGCGGATATGGAGGCCATTGCCGACATGCTTCAGAAACACAAAGAGGAGTTGTCCTCCGAATTTAAATCAGGTTTCTCTGCCCTCGAGAAAAAGCTCGATCTGATCAACACCAAGGTTGAAAATCACGAACGGCGTGTTCTATCCCTCGAGTCCAATGCCAATTCTACCAGCGACCGTATTGTGCAGCTAGAGAAGCTAACTGCCAGCCTGTCCGAGGACAATGCTAAGCTAAAACAGAAGGCGTTGGACCTGGAGGGGCGCAGTCGTCGGAACAACGTGCGCATCCTTGGTCTGGGCGAATCTATAAGAGCGGACCCGGATTTTCTCCCGGGGTTCTGGTGGAGATTCTGGGTGACAAAATTCTTTCTTCTCCCCGGATTTGGACCGCTCACATCGTGTCGCCTCCTCCCTCGACCCCCGACCAATTGTTGCCTGCTTTCACAAGTTCCAGATCCGTGACCTGGTGGTCCGTGAGGCGCGCAAAATGAGGGGAAAGCTTAAGTATCGTGAGGCCAACATCCAGATCTTCGAGGACCACCCCGCCGAAGTCATGGAAGAGAGGAAGAAATACCGAGAAGTCATGTCGGAGCTCTACAAGCACGGCCTGAAACCGGCTCTTCGTTATCCGTCCAGACTATTCGCCTCCACTGTTCCAGGGGGACCGAAACATCAGCTCACCCTTCAGGAAGCTAACCGGCTTGTGTCTAGGATGCAACGCCAATCTGCACCTGTTGTGCCCGACGTGGAGGGAGATGACAACAGAGTCCGTGAGTAACAGTTGGCAGAGCCTTGATTCATAGACATACAGACTGCTGCGGGCAGGCTCCCCTCGTCGGCGGTGTCGGCCCCGTTTGTCGCCTCTTTCCTGCGCCGGCTGGCGTTCAGCCCCGTGTCTTCTCGGGGCTGGGCGCCGGTCGGCGTCGGTGGGGGGGCGGCGTTGCGCGGGGTACGGCACTGTCGGGTCCTGTGTCTCGGCTTCTCTCCACTGTGTGCGATTGGATCATTTTGTTCAACTTTCTTCCCTAATAGCGGATTATTATAAAACTAGGCCGTGGACAATTTGATCTAACTTATTTTTCTTATCCTTTTACTTTTTTTACACAACCTGTGACTGCATCGGCACTACTTCTTTTATTTTATTTTGATTTGTGAGTTTGAACCAAGATGATAGGCTGTTGAGATCTGACTCTCCTCGTCGGCGGTGTCGGCCCCGTTTGTCGCCTCCTGCCTGCGCCTGCTGGCGTCCGGCCCCGGGCTGTCTTCTCGGGGCTGGGCGCCGGTCGGTGTGGGTGGCGGGGGCGGCGTTGCGCGGGGCTATGGCATTGTCGAATCTCTTGACTCGCCAGAACTGTGGAACATAATAATACTTGGTCGCGGCGTTTTGAACTAACTTTTATTCCCATTTATTTATTTTTATGATTACTATTTTTTTCTCATGTCTTCAGTAACTGCACTGGCACACTACTCCTTTTTTGCTTTATTCTGTTTTGTGGTCAAACCCAGTCATCACTCGCCTTGTGCCTATTTCATTTATTATTATTAATGTATGTATGTGCGTGTGTGTCTCTATATAGGTTTGTATCCACTGATACGTGCTTGTGTGTGTGTGTGTGTGTGTGTGTGTGTGTGTGTGTGTGTGTGTGTGTGTGTGTGTGTGTGTGTGTGTGTGTGTGTGTGTGTTATTATTTTTCATTCAACATTTCGCGGTGGAGTGCGGGTGAGTGGTTGTGTAATTGTGTGTGTATCGGTGTATGTTTTTATATTTACACGGACTTTCTTTTCTTTTCTACTCTTGTGGGGTCAATTGTTCATGTTATAAGGGGCCACTTAGATTTGGCTTCCACTGTATTGGTCCTTAGGCGCCTCCCTGTGACCATTTCCTAGATAGTTTTTTGATGTGCATTAATGTGCTTTGGGCTACTTTTCAGTTAAGTGGGTTGTGGTTTTAACCTGTAAGCCCAAGTTATGGTGTGTTGTAGCTGTTGCTACTCTCTGGGTTTTTTCCCAGCCGGGGTGGGATTTTTGCTTTATTTTTCCAGTTTTATTTTTTCCTTTGCACCAGTCTTTTCGGTATTTTATTGTTTTTGTGTTCTCACTTATGACAGCATTTGCTTCCTGTATATGAAAGATTTAGATGACAACCCATAATGTTTCTGTTCCTCGGGCACACGGAAGGGGCTACAGGCTCATAAGCTGGAATGTCAGAGGCCTAGGTCATATTGTTAAAAGGGCCAAAGTTTTTGCTCGGCTTAAATCCCTTTCGCCAGATATATTGTTTTTACAAGAAACACATATTGAACACAAATTCAGGGGCAGGCTTAAGGTTGGTTGGGTGGATCAAGTCTACCAATCATGTTTCAGTTCTAAAGCAAGAGGGGTGGCGATATTAATTAGGAAGAATGTCCCCTTTATTCATTCCCTTACAATCAACGATCCCAACGGCAGATTCCTTATAGTTGCTGGTGTCCTCAATTCCATCCCAGTCACTTTTGTCAATTTATATGCGCCTAATTTCGATAACCCTACATTTTTTAAGACTATTTTCAATTTAATTCCTAACTTCGCAGACACCAATGTAGTACTTGGTGGGGATTTGAATTTGACCTTGGACCCTGTCCTGGACAAACAGTCCCCTAGGTCCCCCCAACCATCCAATGCCAGTGCATGTTTGAATACTCTAATGGCTAACTCCAATCTGGTGGATATTTGGCGGCTTCTCCATCCCACTACAAGGGACTATAGCTTCTTTAGCTCTGTTCACAAAAAAGCTCGCGCATCGATTACCTGCTTCTGGATGCTAAACTAATTTCATCGGTTGAGTCAGTGACTTATCACCCTATTGTCATTTCCGATCATTCTATTTTATCCATGGACATTAAGTTTGGTGAACAGAAACAAAGCAGACGGCGATGGCGGTTTGACCCAACACTTTTAGCTGATGACCAATTTATCGAACATATGACTGATTCAATCTCTCATTTTATCACCGAAAATGACACTGGGGACGTCAACGACTCTATCCTATGGGAGTCCTTTAAGGCAGTGAGTAGAGGCCATATTATTTCTTTTGCCTCCAATAAGAGGAAAGAAGATAACAAGAGACTAGAGGATATAGAAAAGGTCCTCTCCACTCTAGAGCAGGACTTTAAGTCTAACCCTAACGATGCTATATTGGAATCAATTATTCAATTGAAGTTTGAATATAACACCATCTTATCGAAAAGAGTTAGTGCATTGCTTGCCAAAACACAACAGAAATATTTTGAATTAAGTGATAAGCCACATACTCTACTTGCAAGACAGTTACGACAGGCACAAGCTTCTCGAGCTATTCACAAAATAAAGGACAGGAACGGCAAGCTCATTATAGATCCGGACGAGATTAATCAATGCTTTGCTAAATTTTATGAGGAACTTTACCTATCCAAAAGTAAGGATTCTGATACACAAATCATGAATAAATTCCTGGCCGATAGCCAGTTGCCTACTTTAGATAAGGACGCTATTGAAGCCATGGAAGCCGATATAACATTAAGTGAGATTTTAACAGCTATTTCTCAATTTCCTAACAATAAGGCCGCCGGCCCTGATGGGTTCGTCATAGAGTTTTATAAGAAGTTTCAATTGAGCATTGCACCCTTGCTTTTGCGCATGTATAACCATTCCAAACATGTCTCTGTGCTGCCTCACTCACTTTACCAGGCAAATATTGCCCTCATCCTGAAGAAGGACAGAGACCCATTAGAAATGTCATCATACCGCCCTATATCTCTTCTCCCCATGGAGATGAAAATTTTAAGCAAACTCATGGCTAATAGACTTCGTAGACATATCGCTGGTCTGGTCCACCTCGATCAGTCGGCTTTCGTGCCTGGGCGCCATATTTTCTCAAATTTGCGTTGTCTTCTCAATATCATGTACCATAAACACAAAGAGGAGGCTGTGGTTATCGCCCTTGACTGTGAGCGAGCCTTCGATGTCCTGGAATGGGAATACATGTTGTCCACCTTAAAACGCTTCGGATTTGGTGAAGGGTTTATACAGTGGATCAATATTATCTATGCGCATCCTGAGGCATCCATTATCACTAACGGGGAGGTTTCACAACCCTTCCATCTCCAGAGAGGGCTTCGTCAGGGATGCAGCTGCTCCCCTTATTTGTTCAATCTCGCCATCGAAGTTTTAGCCAGCCAGATTAGAGCCAATCAGGATATCGCCCCAATTCAAATTCACAATACAGCACATAGTTTGTCCCTATTCGCCGACGACATGACTTTATTCATTTCTCACCCCAAATCATCTATCCCACCTTTATTAAATCTAATCGAGACATTTGGAAGCTTTTCGGGATATAGAATAAACTGGGGTAAAAGCGAATTAATGCCCATCTCTGAGAACATTGACCTCAGTTTCTTGCGTTCCACGCCCTTTAAGGTCGCTAGAGATAAATTTAAAACTCTGGGTATAATAGCTACTCGCAAATACGAAGACCTCCTTAAATATAACTGGGACTGCAAGATGCAACAATTGGAAAAAAATATAGAATTCTGGGACACCTTGCCCATTTCTATGGTTGGCCGTATCAATGCCATTAAGATGGTTGTTCTTCCTAGGTTTTTATACATATTTCAATGTTTACCTGTATTTATTCCTCTGTATTATTTTAAAAAGTTGGATTCTGTTCTTTCATCATTTATTTGGAGTAACAAATCGGTAAGAATTTCCAAAATCCACCTATGTAAGTCCAAGGCAGAGGGAGGCTTCGGTCTACCACAATTTAAACTATATTACTGGGCAGCCAATTTGAACGCTCTATCCTTTTGGCGTGATTGTCTCCCAGAATCCGACATACTTGGGCCAGCTTGGCTCCTGATTGAGAGAGCCTCTGCCGGGGCTTCCTCTCTTCCCGCCCTACTCAACAATCCAGCTAAACGTAAGTTACCATCCTCCATATCAAATCCGATTATACTCAACTCCCTTAAAACCTGGAGACAAATTCAATCATTCCTCAACCTACCCAAGGTTTATATCGACAGTCCAATTTGCCATAACCATGCCTTTCCCCCTGCCTTGACGGATTCTGTATTTTCTGCCTGGAAGGATCGGGGCATTGTCACTATCAAGCATTTGTATGCCAACGGCAACCTTTTATCATTTCAACAACTGCAAAAAGCCCATAACCTGCCATCATCCCATTTCTTCAGGTTTCTTCAGATCCGTTCTTATCTCAGGTCACACATACCCAATTATGAGCACTCTCCAACACATAACACATTAGATATTCTTCTTCAATATACATCTGGTTTTGGCTCGGTTTCCATGTTTTACGATTTGTTGCAAGCATCTGTTGCGATTTCCAGTGATAAATCTAGATGTGAATGGGAGAGGGATCTAGACATAACTATTTCTGAAGATGTATGGTCCTCCATTTTGGACAACATCCACTCTAGTTCTATCAATGCCAGACACACTTTGATCCAGTTCAAGGTAGTCCACAGACTGCACTACTCAAAATCAAGGCTTCATGCCATATATCCCGAATCCTCCCCCTTGTGTGACAAATGTAAACAGGAGACGGGCACACTTGCCCATCAGTTCTGGTTTTGCCCCAAATTAAATACGTTCTGGTCCCTTATATTTGATTATCTTTCAAAGGCCTTAAAGAAAAATATTGAGCCAGAACCATTATTGGCCGTATTTGGTTTGGCGACCTCTAACCCCACCATCAACTCCTTCGAGGGTCAAGCCATTTCCTTGTGCATGTTACTGGCTAAACGTTTGATACTTCAGCAATGGAAATCAGAAGTCAGCCCTGGTTTCCAACAATGGCTTCGTGACCTAGGTAGGGTGATTCACATGGAGAGGATTAGATATGATATCAACAAGAAAGAGCATGTCTTTCTGAAAATTTGGCAGCCCCTTTTGGAAAAGTGGTCCGCCTCCTGTTCTAGTACTAGGGTGGCTAGTGTCCCCTCGAGTGCTTGAGATCAGTACCCTGAACACTAAATTCTTGTACTTGTAACCAAGTTATCACATGCTGTCATCTATGCCATCTCTTCTTGACTGGTGTTTTTTTTTTTTTTTTTTTTTTTTTTTTTTTTTTTTTTGGGGGGGGGGGGGGGGGGGTCTTGTTGTGTTTTTTTTCTTTTTGTTTTTCTTTTCTCTTTTTTCTTTTTTAGTTAAAAAAGAAGGGTTGTTTCTATTTGTTCTAGTACATTTGTCATGTCTTTCCTTCAATAAAAATTATGCTACTTCAGATTATGAAGATTATGCAGAAAGAGAACAAACAGATTTACCATCTGATTAAATGTCGCAGCTCTGTTTACATGGGAAAGCCTGGATAGTACAGATCGTAGTCCTTAGGGTGGTTGTATTCCATTGGCCAATTTTCTTGCATCACAACCTTGCACAAATCTTGGTGTATTTCTCCCAATTGGTTGTTGTTTCAAACCCGCGATGAGTGTGTGTAATTTGTGGGAAGTATGTGTCTCTGATATCTTGGTATAATTAAGGGGCAGGTGGTTAGAAAGTGGTTAATCTATGAGCTCATGACGTGTCGAAACCGAATGGCACGCTGAGAATAATGTCTTGTGTAGGCATTCAAAATGTCTCTCGGCTACAATATGCTAGCAGAGATAACAGTTGGTCAGTGGTCTTAGTGCAGATCAATGTGATCTATATTCCACACATCAGTAAGTTATGAGTATGGCACAGGGTTAAGTCCTCTCCAGCGCACCATTAGCTTGGAATCTGTGCAGCAAGGCAATGGATGGAATCTCCCAGTGCCTTTATGTTCATTCGCTCCACTCGGTACAGCATAATGTGATGTGTCATCATCACTGACAAAACCTTGTATCTCCCTACTGGTAGTTCAGGTGTTTTTCAACATTTTTGATCCCAGGGCCCACTGTTCACTCAGCATTTGAGCCACGGATCCAACCACCATTTAAATGGTAAATGGTAAATGGTGCATTTATATAGCACCTTTATCCAAGGCGCTTTACATAGATTGTGCATCACATTCACCCATTCACACACACATTCATACACTGATGGCAGTGGAAACCATGCAAGGTACCTACTAGCACATCAGGAGCAATTAGGGGTTAAGTGTCTTGCCCAGGGACACATCGACACTAACTCTGCAGGAGCCCGGGATCGAACCGGCAACCTTGTGGTTACCATCCGGTTACTCTACCTCTGAGCCACTGCCGCCCCACCATTTGATGACATTTTAGCCCCACAGACCCAAAACTAAAGATTTCTTTTGATTTTGTCCACAATATAGATTTGGGAAACAAAACAGGCAAACATAAAGATCAAAATGACCATTAATCTTCTACATTCTCTAGACTTGGGCTAATTCATATGATGAATATTATAACTCTTGAGAGCGTAAACATGAAATCAAATGGTCCCGCAGGGGTCCATTTGGTTTCATTTTTAGGCTCTCAAGAGTTACGTCTTTCCATCTGGTTAACCAACTTGGGGTGGTCCCCGGACCACTGGTTGAAAACCACTGCCCTATACATGAATGCCCTATACTGTTTGTGATAGGCCTACAGGAGTGTTACACAAGGGGAGCGGAAATACAAGGCCAACCTTTTCACACCCTACCAATTGATTACATTGATCAGCTTGTGTCCACTTTTGTTTCATTCTGCTAAAGGAAAAAAAAGGACAAATTGGAAATGGTAAAATCTGCTGGTTTACGAGTTATATGAGGACACAGCCTCTTAGAACTTAAATATCTCTCCTCTGAATCTTTTTAGACCGAAAGCAAGCTTTGGTTGAGTCTGATTTATCTAAATGATAGTTTTTTGCTTACAAAAAATATGTTTTGTGTTGATTAAATGACAATGACCCGTATTCTAAACGGGGTCTTGCGTAAGGGACACCGTGTAGCACATGCGCACATATGTCCATAGGCCACAAATGAAGCCTGTCTAATTGTTCATTGGCTCCTTGTGCAGCGAATCCCAAACCATGTCCTTTTTTGGGAAACGCCGTGGCTCACACAGCATATAGTCTCTCAAGATAGTTTGCTCTTGCCAAGTGTCTCAATGCATTCTGGGAATACCTGAGGAATAACAGCGGAGGCGCCGTTTCCCGAACATTTGCGGCCAAAATAGATAGACCACCAACATTGTATAAGGCCTTCATATGAATAAATGTAGACACAATCCATTCCTCATAAATACATCTACACACACACACACACACACACACACACACACACACACACACACACACACACACACACACACACACACACACACACACACACACACACACACCTGTCCACATGTGGCTGTATTAAATATAAGCGGTGGGTTTAATCATTTCATTCAAATGTGGACAATGTTTAATTAAATTAACTTTACTCAATATCATCCACGATTTTCACTATTATTCTTCATTTGAATATCCCCCTGACAGTCCTTTTAGGGAAATTCGTTTAATGTTTTTTTTATGTATAATTATAAATTCGGTTAATTATGGGCACAGACAGAATTATAGCAGATTCACCAGCTCACAGTGCAATTGCGTCGCATTGTAAGCTCGTAAGAGTAGGCTATTTACATTCATTTATTTGGACTGGTCTGCAGCGGGACACACAAGTGAGTAGTCGTGTCAAGATTAAACTAAAATAATTTATTAAGCTACGACGACAGTGGTTTTAACCTTGTCAGGGCCTACTATTTAACCAGCATTTGAGCCAAGGACCACCATTTGAGGACATTTTCACCCCACAGACCCCAAATCTTTTTTTGTTTCTGTCCACATTTCCAGGCTGCATGGATTCTCGCAAATGAACATTAAACTCCTACGTTCTCAATTGGGTGGCGCTAATTCAGATGATATAAATATTTTAACTCTTGAGAGCAGAAACGTGAAACCAAATATGTTATGTTGAAAAGAAATGTTCCACGTTTCTTTTTTTGCTTTATGTAGCGAACATTTATCCCAAGTCTGTGAAATGTTATGAAGTAAATTGCAAAAAAGTCGGCAAGAACTCACATCTCCATCATTTAGCCTGGAGACCACCTGGAACACTCTCAAGGACCACTTGATCTCACAAAAGCCCAGTGGAGAACACGCCAATGATAACCCATACGGAGCGCTTATCGCAGCTATGAATGCATCGCTGTCCGGCGCGTACGATAATACTGTCATTACAACCCTCAAGAAAACACTGGTCCGGGAGATTGACAGAGGTGGGATCTAAAAGATCCACTCATCCCGAGGAGTATTTACATCCATTTGTCGCCCGTTATAAATCTTTCTTTTCTCACCGACCAGCGCTCCTCTGCTATGTTCTTAATAAAGCACAGGTATGATTAATAAACGTAGGCTAATTGCTATAGTCAGTTTTCTGCCCGTGTTAACCCATTAAAAAGACAGAAAAAGCCGTTCTTCTTTTTTGCACAGGCCTATAACATTCGTCTGCGCCCCAGTGTAAAAGAGAGAAAAAAAAGAGACGCATTTTTTGGGAAGAAGGGGGAGAAGGGAAAAAAACAGACCCGGACTCATCGAGCCTGGCAAGGGGGGGCTGGAAGATTGCCAGGTGGGGCAACTCCAAGGTTTTTCACGCCAAGGAACCGGAATTATCCTCATTCGATGAGATGTGTCAGAAACGTCATAAGAGAAGAGATTTGATCCCGGTAACCTTTGATTTGAGGAGAAAGACGCACGTTTGGATGTGCACTGCCCTCCCCTGTCCCATGTAGATCCGGCCCTGGATTTGACCAGAAACTCCGCCACTGCAGAGCCAGCGGCATGGCATGGCCGTGCGGTAACACGGGCATCGACAAGCGATGCAGCGTGAATTCCTTCGCCTAGAAGTTTTCATCGCAAATGAAATGCAAATATCCCATTGTGAAAATCCTTATGTGAGGATTAGCGTGAGGACGGCGAACTGACCGCGAATGCCCCGTCGTTCTAGGTATATTTGCTTCTAAATTAATATTTCGATCAAGATAACCGTGCCGTTTTTCTTGTGTTAAGGCACATGTTTGTTTTATTCAACGAAAGAAACAAAGTCGTGTTTTGTTGTTCAGTTTTTAAATAAGTGTTTTTTGTCTTTTATTGTTAAAAAATAACAATTCGTTTACATTTTTTAATTGTGTAGATTCGAAGTATTTTGTGCTTTGTTGTTCAGTAAAAAAAAAAAAAGGAAAACTTAAAGGCTTAAAGGCTATAGGCCTATTTTTTGCCCGCGGGGGGCAACTAACGGCACATTTATTCATATTAATTTCAACTATAGAAATCCTTAGTCGGGGACAGGCCTAGTATGTAACAATCCTGACTGTACACGGGAGGTTTGCAATCTCAAGCGATGACAGAATCACCACTTTGAATTCAATTGTTGTAGGCTGAGTATAGGCTATGGTAGAATGAAATCTTTATTTTGATAATGTGACTACTAGTGCTGTTGTGTGTTGGGATAAACAGGCGGCTGTTCTGAACATGCAATTCCACCTCTCAAATTATTCGTTGGTTTCTCACTGAACGCCATGAAGAGGAAGAGTTTGATATTGATGCAAAGACAAACATTGCATAGTGTTGCATACTGATCCGGATTCATTTGAAGGGATTGGATGAAGGGATTGGACGATACGTTTTTTCCTTGTTACTAAAAGCGGCGCCGCCCGCTATTTTTAATTGCAAACCCAAATGTATTTTACACATGGCAACTGCTGCCTATGGATCTATAAACTGTATAACATTGCATATGCATATGAACAACAGCAAAGTAATTTTATTTGATGTTGGCAGTAGCAAATGAAAACAAATGTAAACAAATGAAATAACAAATCAACCTAATTAATTCACTTGCAAATAACAGTCAAATGGCTGTCAGAACATCCACATTATACCTTCAAGTCCTATCTATAATTATAAGCATAATTGCAATGCTATATATTTTACTGTGTAGTTTATACCTTTAAAAAAAAAAAAAAAAAATGTATAAAGTCATGCAGGGCGAAGGCCCCAAAGCCTGTAGGCCTCATGCAGGCTTTTCGGCCTGTATAGGCCTCTAATCCAAATTTAGCAGGCCCGGGCCTAGAGGTAGTCTTTGCGTCACGGCAGATCCTTGCTCGGGAGGTCTTTGTTCTTCACCACTACGCATGTGCTACACGGTGTCCCTTACGCAAGACCCCGTTTAGAATACATGACAATCACGAGACATACTGTACTGTACATATAGCAGATTTTTACTTCTCGACTCAGCAGTTTCCAGTCCAAACAGCATTCAAGATAAGAGCTTCGCTCCTTAACTTATATCAACCTGAAAATAAAACCAGGAGAGCATCTGTGTAATTTTAGCTCACAGTGTGTCACTTCTTGCCTGGGTCCAGCCCTGAATCACAACCTTAAATTATTTTCCCTGGGGATTCAGGTCTGGTGATGCCTATGGGTCTATGAGGCTGTTAGTATTAGTTGAAAGTCTGACTACAGCAGCTGATTGGCCGACAGCCCTGTCACTCAACAATGTCACACAACAAACATGGCTCCTCCAATGCTTCTCTAAAGAAGCGTCAGATGTTATAAACATCATCCAACATAAGTTTACTGCTTTTGTTCACATGCTAGTAAAACTCGTATTCTGTGTTTGGTTGGTTAGCAACCAGGCTAGCACAATAGCCACATTATTGACAACAACATCGTCTGCTTTCTCAATAGTCTAATGAACCAATCACCCAAGGCTGCCGCTTTGATAATGCCCAACCCATGAACTCCTGTGGTGCAGGGGCGGATCTAGGCATGGGCATGGGGGGGGGTGCCCCCTAAATACCCAGTCTGGGTTGTTTTGCCATGCAAAACAACCCAAGATATTTCAAATTAAAGTGCTGATATTTAAAATTACTTATACTGCTACTAACTAACTACAGCTGTGTCGCCACTAAACCAACAGCATTTCATCATTGAAAACAGAAAACTCTCTGAGTCAGACCTTTAGCTTTATGCATGCTTTGTTGCAACTTCAACAACAACTGATGTTATTATTGATGCTTTATTCGGAAATGTTACATTCGCCCCTACTGTGGTGGGGAGGGACTTCAGACCGAATAATGAAGTGAAACGAAACAATAATGTGTCAGGCAACGTCACTTCTGCAGGAGTGGACGATATACTATTTGTGCACTGTACATTTTCGAACAATGTTTAGAAGGCATCTGTAGATTTGCCCTCATAGGTCTTCTCTTCATAGGTTAACACTTTTGGACATACATGGTTTCTCTGGCCGCCAGGGAGGGTACAGCAACGCTACGTGCAAAATGGCTCACGAGAGAGGGAAAGATAAGCGAGGAAAGACAAGAGAGAAGAGTGAAAGCCAAACAGGCCTCACGTGGGAACAATTAAAGCGCTGAACACTGAGCATCAGCACTGCTGTGGCTTCTTCCACCTTGAGGCTAGAGAGCCATCTTATTGAATCCATTCTCCACTTGAATCCATTGGTTTCTTTACCCCTGAAAGCAGCCTCTGCTGTTATAAGGACTAATCTTGCAGTATATCCTCGGGGCAATTTGCACCTTTTCGGCTACTTGGCCCTGTTTAATGTGAGATTAAGTATCTGTCCTCAATGTCCTACGTTAGTCACGGTGAGGGAACACGTACGGCACTCTCCCCAGGAGAGCATTCTGACCTGTTTAAACGCTGCAATAAACCACCATAACATCACTTCACTATCAATACAGAGGAACATTAATGTTGATATTCTATATGGGTCTACCACTATAGCAGAGTGTGGGGACCATATTACTGGAGAAAAATACCTACATAAAACATTTACCATTTAATATGGCTATAGGCAAATCAATTGATTTGGAGTTAATTTATTTTATGCCATGACATTCCATTGTTCTCTCCAATTAAAATATATCTGATATTTTCCATTTCTTCATTCAACACTCCCTGTCCAAAAGTTCAAGCATGTTAATAATCATTAAACAGTGAATTAAGTCTGGGCCATTCCCATGTCGAGATCTGACTTATTGATGGGAGCCTTTTAGACCATTTCCCAAGCCAAGGATTATCATCAAAAATTAATTAACAAAAGGCAATGAAACAAGAACAGCCAATCTGCCAAGTGTATCTCTAATCAACACAAATTAACATAAACATGTTCTAATATGCTTGTTCCTGTATTCACCAGGCAACCCAATTGATTCTGAGTTAATTTCTTTTATGCTATGACATTCCAGTTGTCCCTCCAATTAAATATATCTGATATTATTCCATTTCATAACTCACTCCCACTCCAAAAGTTCAAGCATGTTAATAATCATTAAACATGGGATTAACTCTGAGCTGTTCCCATGCTGGCTGGGTTGAGATCTGACTTATTGATGGCAGCCTTTTAGACTCCTTCCCAAACCGAGGGTTATCAAAAACGGAGAGAAAAGAAAACGGAAAGAAGAGCCGCGCGACTGACTCAATCTACCAAGTTTATCTCTAATTAACACAGATTAATTAAGCTTTGGCCTTGTTCGGCAAAGCGAGCGGAAGACCAATTTGTGCACAGAGGGCTACTATTACCATGGGGATGTTGATTCTATTACCGTTAAGAACCTTTATACCGAGGCCTAGACCTCAGCGTCTGTCGCGCCACTGTTGCTGCTGCTGTGTAGTGTTTAATTGCATTAATGAATTAAACTGTTTGGTCATACATTGTGCTCAATCTAGGAGTCTCTCAGTGAATGAGAGATGTGAGAGCGAACACATTACCAGGCAGTCAGTGCTCCACAATTTCTTCCCTGTGATTTAGGCTTTAGGAAATATTATCTGTTATTATTAGCTGGCCTAATGGTAGCCGGAGTATAGCAATCATAGTAATTGCTGTAAAAATGTAATTATTAATTACTATACCACTATTTATTTTAATCATCTCACCCTTATCGTTCGTAAATTAAAACTCCTTTTCAAAGTTCTACATTCCGACTACAGTAAGTTGTTCTGTGATTGCTCTATGTAGGTCACAGGCCTGGGTACTCATACAGTTGCGTGCAGAGTCAGGGTAACTGTAGCTTATCAAAAGGAGAGGCTCACTTTGCACCCTGGCGTTGTGCCCTGGCAGGGCTCTCTCCTCTTTACAAAGATCCACCTCAATAATGTAGGAAGGGAGAAGAATCGTCTATGTCATCACCATCCCCTTTGATTACCCACCATAGCCACTCCTTTCGAAAAAAAAAAAAAAAAAAGGTGGGTTAATTGCACTGTCTGGGTGTGTGTGGTGTGCTAACCTGCGAGTTAATTACAGTACATTTCTCTCCTTCAGGGTGTAATGCCATTAGAAGATATAAGACTCATTAAACTAAGATGATGATTTAATAATTCCAACGTACAATTACCCATGCAAGAATCCACTGTTGTTTCATGGGGATTATCGTTGGAAATTATGATATCACACGGCTGCACTTCACATGTTGGCGCTTTATGCAGATAAGCATGTATGAGGTCTCATGACTACGAAAGGTGCTGACTTATTTTTCAGAGTGCTGTATCTTTGTCCAGTCAGCTGCAGTGCTGCTACTGTGTCTTCATTGGTGGTCAGTAATGAAGAACATTTGCTTACTTAACTTTTTTATTGTGGCTAGCAATTAGCACGTTTAAAGTTCTTGGTGCCAGCATACTGACAACTTTAAGACAACGAGTTTGCTCGCCACCGCATACCACAAACACCCTCTCTCTCTCACACACACACACACACACACACACACACACACACACACACACACACACACACACACACACACACACACACACACACACACACACACACACACACACACACACACACGACTCACCTCTCCCCTAGTGACCGATGACACACACACTTCAGCATCATTGGCAGACGCAGACACTGTTTACCTCAAGTCAGGAGCGTTTACGTGTTGGGAGGAACGTGGTACAAAGTCATGAATAGTACCAAACTTTGGATGCCAGATCCACCAAGGACCACCAAGTTAATATTTCCATATTAATAACATTTGAAAACGGGTGGATTTTAAGCTTGCACCAATGCAAGTTATGTAGGTCAAGTACAAATTTGACATTGGTTCAAGTTTCACTTGCAGTTTAGTCACATTTGACCAGGAGTTATTATTGTAGATCTATTCTAGATGATGCAACCTATAGTACCCCTTTGCGCTAGTGACACTCGCACAGAATGTTTGTTTCTTTTCAACATATTTTGATAATGGCCATGGCTAGCGCTTTCTTTGTGCAGCAAAATCCTGACTTTTTCCATAGGATGGTAAATAATAAGCCATGTTTTTTGGCTTGTTATTTACTTGCGCGCATACAAAAAATATATTTTATATGTGATGCTGGTGTTTGTCAGTGACTGAAAATAAAATGTCAGAGACTCGCTGAATATTGTCAGTGTGCATTAGTTCAGTAGTTCATATTCTGTACAGACAGACAGTGCTTGCATATGAAATGAGAAATGAAGGTTATGCTCATGAAAATGGTGATATTTTGTTGTCTCGATGTGCTCTTGTATCTTGCTGGCATATATACCAGCTTACAGTAGAGTTTTTAGTTTTAGCAGCAAGCAAGTACATCTTGCCTATTCCGTGCTTGTTAAAACCACTTACAGGGCTGCGAATTGGATCCACTGCATGGCATGAAGGGCAGCCATGTCAGAAATTAATGCAGAAGGCTAGTCTGACCGCTGTTGCACGCAGTGTGCAGTGAATTCTCTCTCTGCATGATTATGCCGTAATGTTGCTTTCATTATCACTTCACCCCACCGCGTCTCTGCACCCGTCAGAGTGCTATCTGTGACTTTCTCTCAGGAGCTAATCTAACCGTGTTTTTCTTCTACTGCTGCTGGAGCGAGTCAAAAAAAAAAAATGAAAACCATTTAGGCCTTGATTATGCTTTTATAAGGGGTTTGTCAATAATTGCAGGGTAAAGACAGAGGAAGCGCTCTCTCTCTCTCTCTTACCATCCTGCCAGAATTCAGCCAGGCTGAGGTTGTTTTTTTTCCTGTGTGTGTGTGCACTAGGAGTCATTACCTGCATTGATCAGTGCCTACAGGCTCACATCAAACAGAGAACTGAGAAACCTCCCCAGGTCTCCTTTCAAAAGGCTTTTTTTATTGGTTGATTTCACACAGGCCAAGTTGTTATCTAAATCCTCAAGCTAGCACCAGGCCAAAATAGGAAGTCCCTTGTGCACCATTCGTTTTTTTTTTTTTTTTTTGTACAATCTCCCTGATTACTGTTGGGAAGTGTACCGCTGTGCTTGTCAATCACACAGACCAGTAAAACTTTTACTCTTAACAGTACAATACACTGCGGTTGTGTCGTATTTTGCAGGCATTCTTTTTTAAAGATTTGTTTTGTTTTATGCCTTCATTGATAGTTGACAGTACGGGCGGGGGAGAGGCTCGGTAGTAGAACTCGCAGCATCCTGCCCACCCAATGAACGGTATCAGTGTTTTTCATCAGTGGTCCGGGGACCACCAGTGGTTGAGAGAGGTCCAGGTGGTGCCCAGCTAAATGGTGGAAAGTTGGTTAACCAGATGTAACTCAATGAGAGCGTAAAAATGAAATCAAATGGACCCTTGCAGTTCCATTTGGTTTCATGTTTACACTCTCAAGAGTTAAAATATGCATTAGCCCCAAGTCTACACAACTAGAGAATGCAGAAGATAGATGGTCATTTGGATCTGTATGTGTTTCTGTTTTGTTTCCAGATCCAGCCTGTACTGGAAGTGTGGACAAAAGCAAAATAAATCTTTAGTTTTGCGGTCTGTGGGGATAAAATGCCCTCAAATGGTGGTCCATGGCTCAAATGCCGAATAAATAGTGGGCCCTGGTGTCTAAAAGATTGAAAACCACTGCTTCATATGAAACACTTTGAAGTTGCCCATGCACCCTGCCAATGGGTGCCACTTTCTCCAGCCTGTATAGCGCCCCCACTTGGTCCAGAATGCCATTCATATGCATTAAGTAATTGATTGATTGAAAACAAACAAAAAAATCACAAACTGCAGTTAACCAACTCTCCATATTTAACCCTTAGTGTCCTGAACGCGTTTTGGTGTTTTATCTGTTGAAAAATAGCAGATCAACAAGCTCATGTCGCGCCACCGAGTGGCGCGACATGAGCTTGTTGTTCTGCTATTTTTGAAAAATTGTGAAAATGTGCTGCAAATCTCTGAATACATTATTTTGGAAGCAAACATTTTATCTCAATTTTTCGCTTCTGGGGAGCCCCGAGAACAACATGTTTTCAGATGGCGGTCTGCAGCCAAATATAGATAATTCTGGTGGTCCTTGGCTAGAAATATGTTAGCATCACTGACACAGGAACACAGATTTTTCAGAAAAACTAGAATCTAGTGTCAGAAACTATAGAATCTAGTGTCAAAAACTCGATTCTAGCGTCAAAAAGTAGATCCTAGCATCAGAAACTATCATTTAGTGTCAATAACTAGAATCTAGTGTCGGAAACTACAGTAGAATCTAGCGTCAAAAGCTAGAATGTTGCTGCAGCTATAATCTGGTGTAAGGAACTACTGTATAATCTGGTGTCAGAAACTCGAATCGAGGGTCAGGACACAATGGGTTTAACTGGAACTCTCTCAAGGACCACTGGTGGTCCCTAGCTGGGCCGGTCAGAGTCAGCCAAAGGGCCGCATTTGGTCCCTCCTGGGCAGTGTTGGGTATCGTTACTTTATAAACTAACGACGTTAGGTTATTGGACTACTGCCCCCTAAAACTAATCTCGTTAAGTTACAAGTTACTTTCTATAAAAAGTAACGTAATAGATTATTTTCCGTTATTTTCCGTTCCTGAACACAATTAAAATACTCCTTTTCTCTTTGTTTTTAACGTATGCACAATTTAGTTGCATTGTATTACCAGTACATGATGAGTCGCACTCCACGTTGCGCACATGGAAACCACCAGCACCAATAACAACAACTGTACAGACACCATGTCACCTACTATGATCTAGGTTGCTACAAAGTAGGCTATGCATCTCAGATGCACAGTAAGCCTACAGACAATATTATGTTGTACGCGGTACAACCAGTCCTCTCCACACTGCGCGATGACAACACAACCAGCTCTGCAGGTCAGGCTGCAAACCTGCAGGCTTCTCAATCTCTTCCCATCGTAACCAAGACAAGGCACGGCGGCCAAACAATGAATTAAACATTACTCACCTAATAACACAGCCAGAGTTTATAGCCGATTCCCAATCGAGAGTGCGCGTGTTAATCCAAAAGTTAATCCAAAGCGTACAGCGTCATTGTTTACAAGACTTTTAGCAAGTCGCGCGTACAGTAGCTGTGTCACTATGCAAGCAGCTAGCGGACTTCCTCTTCCTCTTCCTTTCAAAATAAAAGATTCATACTAGAGTATAACTAGACACTAGCTAGACAGTAGGTTTACTTTTATTTCTTAGGCGGACTTACAGGATGTGCAGACAGAAAATGTAAACTACGCACATCACTCACAGAAGGATGAAGCCACAACGTGCAGTCGGCTTATTCTACCCTAACAGAAGGAGGAATATACAACACCGGGCAATCTCAAGAAAATGAATTGCGACGAACTATAGTAACGAGTTACTTTTTTGGAAATGTAACTAAGTACTAAATTGCAAAAATAACTCGTTAGGTTACTCCGTTACTAATAAAAGTAATCTGATTAGGTAACGTCGTTATTGATAACGGCGTTATCCCCATCACTGCTCCTGGGCCGCATAATGCCCAGGTATGCCATAGATAGACATGTAGAGGCGTAGCTTGATGGCTGTAGCGATGGCATCGGAGTCGTTTGAACACTTCAGAGTGTGGAAACATTTAAATATTCATTGTTTCCACACTGTGCAAGAATTTGGTCCTTTGCTTAAATTGCAAATACTGTTGTCACAGTTTTCATTAAAATCCATGTGTCATGTTACACTTGAATTGCTCGCTGCTGACTTCTATAAACAATCCTCTGGCAGTTTGCTGTGTGCTGTATAGTATGGCCGCCCCTTATCAAAAATACAACTGACACGGAGCATTGGAACTTCAAGCATTCGCTAAGAAATTATACAGTGTGTATGTATATATATATAATTTATTTATTTTTTCCTGTAGAAATTCCCCGTTCGCATTGGAGGGTGGGCAGTATAGGCACTAGGCAGAAACTGTGAGTGCGTGTATGTGGTACAAATGGAACAGTATCAGGTGGAGAATGTGTGAGGGAAGATGCATGGAGAGTGAGACGATGTAGGCATGGGCATGGTTTGTGTGTGTGTGTGTGTGTGGGGGGGGGGGGGGGGGGGGGGTGACTGCTCCACCAACCAAACATGATGGCAGGCAAAACAAACCACATTTCATTAATAAATAATAATTTCGTTATTAAAGTGCTTATATTTAAAATGAAATAAAATGAAAATAAAAAAGGAAATTCAATTAAATTAAATAAAAAATAAAACTGTTAAATGTTATTATTACTTGCCTTAATACAGTATAAGTCAAGATATAAGACAAGATATAAAGAAATCTTTTGGGTCACAAGAAAAAAAGAAAGAAAATATATAAAATAGAAGATAGATTTTGTGTTATAATATGTATATGTGTATGTATATAACACACACACACACACACACACACACACACACACACACACACAGACAGACAGACAGACAGACAGACAGACAGACAGACAGACAGACAGACAGACAGACAGACAGACAGACAGACAGACATGAATGAGTGATGAACCACCGAATATATTGGTCAGGTGCCTGAGGAGCTGCTGTGGATTAGGATCTTCTACAGATCTCCTACTGCGTTCCAAAGCCCAGATCCCTGTATGATAAAAGCTGTTATAGCTTTCAGACCTGATTAGATGGACCCCCGTCCTCTGGCTAGAGGTTATTAGCAGAGCGGGAGGGAGGGAGTGTTGCTGAAGGAAATGTAAGCCCACGTAGCGTACCGTACCCTACACACTGAGCTAGTACTCATGGGCGGATGTAACATTTCCCAATTGGGGGGCGGGGCCAGGAGAAAATGGTATGGGGGCGTCCCCATAGCATTTTCAGTTACCAGACTTTTATTGGGCAAGTATAAGCATGAATAATAACATCAGTTGTTGTTGAAGTTGCAACAGACACGCAGCATGCATAAAGCTAAAGGTCTGACTCAGAGAGTTTTCTGTTTTCAATGATGAAATGCTGTTGGCTTATAGTGGTGCCACAGCTGTAGTTAGATAGTAGCAGTAGTAGTGTCAAATATTGTTTAAAAAAAAAAAAAAAAAAAAGCACTGAAATACTCAGTTTACTTAGTTTGCATGCCATCATGTTTGGTGGAGCAGTCTGGGCATTTAGGGGGGCATTGCCCCCCCCTCCCCCCCCATGCCCATGCCTAAATCCGCCCCTGCTAGTACTACTCATTGGGGAAAAAAATGCTTGCCAGGGGTTGAACCATAAGAGAGTAAATCTACATGAACATTTTATCTGTTTTGCTGACTCTCTTATCCACAGCGATTAGCAGTGATTGTAAAATTCCTAGCAGGCCATGCAGCAGTTACATAGAATTCAATGATAGACGTGGTGAGAGGGGACAAAACTACAGACAGTACAGCTGTGGTTTTCAAGCAGTGATCCGGGGACCACCAGTGGTCCGTGAGAGGGTTCCAGGTGGTTCCCAGCTGAGTTGTTTAACCAGATGATAAGTTGGTTAGCCAGATGTACTCTGTCTCGAGAGCGTAAAAACGAAACCAAATGGACCCTTGCAGGTCCATTTAGTTTCATGTTAACGCTCTCAAGTTATAATATTCACCATCTACGTTGTAAATTAGCACCACTTAATTAAGAGGTCTACAAAACTAGAGAATGTAGAAGATTAACGGTCACTTTGATCTGTATGTTTGCCTGTTTTGTTTGCGAAAATCCATCCTGGAATTGTGGCCAAACCCAAAAGAGATCTTTAGATTTAGGATCTGTGGGGCTCCATGGCTCAAATGCTGAATAAATAGTGGACCCTGGGATCAAAGAGGTTGAAAAGCACTGACATAGTAGTATAAACGTGTGTGTCTGTGTGTGTGTGTGTGTGTGTGTGTGTGTGTGTGTGTGTGTGTGTGTGTGTGTGTGTGTGTGTGTGTGTGTGTGTGTGTGTGTGTGTGTGTGCGTGTGCGTGCGCACACGCACACACACGCAGACACACACACCCAAAAAGAATACATGTAATTTTATATGTATATATGTAATTTTCCGTGGAAGCCTCTTGAGAGCTAAGGAAGGCGGAAGCAGGCAGTCGCTACAGTACGGCGCTGCACGCTGAGCCGTGTGCCGCTGTGATAAAGACAGGCGTCATGGCCGCTCATCGTCTGCCTCCTTGCCCCGGGCTGTGTTGAAAAGTAAAGAGCTGCATCAAGGGACGCGGAAAAGCCCCCGTGTGTTCTGAGCGATTGGTATGGAAATGAGCATGTGGTGAGAATGGTAAACAAGAAGCACGCACATCACATCAAACGCAGGCCGGGGTATACGCCTCCAAACAAAACAAATATATATATTATATATATATATATATATATATATATATATATATATATATATATATATATATATATATATATATATATTATATATATATATATATATATATATATATATGAGACTTATTTACTTATTTACTTCCTAGGACTAAGTCATTATTTAACCATAAGTACAATTATTGCGTAACGTTGGGGCTCGCCACGCGGCTTTAAACCATTTTGTCCTGTCACTAGATTCTAGTTTCTGATGCTAGATTCTAGTTTCTGACGCTAAATTCTAGTTTCTGAGACTAGATTCTAGTTTCTGATGCTAGATTCTAGTTTCTGACGCTAAATTCTAGTTTCTGAGACAAGATTCTAGTTTCTGACGCTAAATTCTAGTTTCTGATGCTAGATCTCTACTTTCTGACACTAGATTCTAGCTTGTGATTCTAGATTCTACTTTCTGAAGGTAGATTCTAGTTTGTTACAGTAGATTCTAGTTTCTAACACTAGATTCTATTTTCTGACACTAGATTCTAGTTTCTGACTCTAGATTATAGTTTCTGATGCTAGATTCTATTTTCTGATATTTGATTCTAGTTTCTGATGCCAGGTTGTATTTTTTTCCCCCAGAAGCAAAAAAAAATGAGCTAACAATATTTTCTTCCGAAAATTATTTATTCAAAGATTTGCGCCACATTTTCTTTTTTTTTCTTTTTTTTTTGAAAAATATCAGACCTACAAGCTCATAGCGCGCCACTCGGTGGCGCGCTATGAGCTTGTAGGTCTGATATTTTTGAATAGCTAATGTACAACCAAAATGCGTAGCGTCCAGAATGCTTTAAACAAGCGTATGGTTGGCATATATGCTTGTTATGATAATGATGCAGAGGCGCGTGCCGTGCAGCCCCCCCTTGTGAGCCTCTCAACCGTACGGCTGTTTTGCTTGTTTATGCTGAGTCAGGGCGCCATTAAAGCGTTATCATCACCCTCTCAGGGTCTAGCACAGCATTAATGCGGGTCAGGGGTCCACGGCGGGACCCCTTATCTCACCATGCAGGTTAGGATCTCTGCCACTGCATGAGCAGCACGTTTTGGGAGGTAAAAAAGAGGTGTCTTATACGGTGTGGTGCACTCAATACCCGATCCCCACCCTCACAGTACACTCACAACGTGCCATGTCGTTCTATGCTTGTAGATCTGCCATTTTCTGATCTGTTCAAGGGTCACATATGTCAAACTCCACGCCTGGGGGGGCAAATCAGGCCCATGAATGAATTATCTATGGCCCGCGGGCTGACCCTTTGGTATAGGGCAGTGGTTTTCAACCTTTTTGACACCAGGGCCCACCATTTATTCAGCATTTGAGCCAAGGAGCCCCATTTGATGACATTTTAGCTATGAAGTGGTCCCCCATACCATTTTCGGTTACAGGACTTTAATTAGTCAATCAGTAAAGCATCGATAATAACATCAGTTGTTGTTGAAGTTGCAACAGACACGCAGCATGCATGAAGCTAAAGGTCTGACTCAGAGAGTTTTCTGTTTTGAATGATGAAATGCTGTTGGTTTAGTGGAGACACAAAAGTAGCAGTAGTACTGTCTCAAATCATTTTTGAATAAAAGCACTTTAATTTGAAATATCTTTGAAATTTGGGTTGCTTTGCACAGATCCGGCCCTGTGTTGAGCATCCATTTTCTGCAAAGAAAGTTGGTGTAGAAGGGAGGGGGTGAGCAGAGACCCCTAGGAGACCCTGGCCAATGAGGTATAATAGGTTGTAAGTAGTTAATAAGGTAAAGGGTGGAGAATTTAAGTCAGGAGAACAAATTAGGAATTTTCTGATTTGTTAATGGAACAAACCGTTGGGTAAATCCAATTAATGTCCCGAGGGACATCCTGATGCACACACAGCACAGAAAAAACATCTGGCCTCATGCACAAAAATTTCTTTCTTTCTTTCTTTCTTTCTTTCTTTCTTTCTTTCTTTCTTTCTTTCTTTCTTTCTTTCTTTCTTTCTTTCTTTCTTTCTTTCTTTCTTTCTTTCTTTCTTTCTTTCTTTCTTTCTTTCTTTCTTTCTTTCTTTCTTTCTTTCTTTCTTTCTTTCTTTCTTTCTTAGTTGGCAGAATTTAGTTGGCAAAACTATACCTAGCGTATTTTCTGCACTATAAGGCGCACCAGATTATTTTAGATCTGTTTTCATAAGGCCCAGGGAATAGAAGCTACTGCAGTTAACATACCGGTAGAATAGAAGGCGCACTATGTTTTTTGAGAAAATTAAAGGCTTTTACCGGTAAGTGTACCTTAGAGTCCGGAAAATACTGTAGTTTATAGGAACATTATAATACTGTAAATCAATATATGATAAACCTTCCACAGTAGTACTTATTTCATATTTTTCTATTGCTTTGCATATTTTCCCCACACAATGCTATCTTTGTACAGAGTTATGTAAATGACTGTGTGAATCTCAGATTTGGTATTTTGAAACGTATCGGTCCCACTCCAGGGTGTTCGTTCCTCGACGAAGCTATAGGCCAATTTGTTAACAAGTTACAGAATATTTAAGGTGACAAATCAATCCTTCAGGACAGATCGACATTATTATTAAAATCAAACTCTCAGGATATAATATAAGGGTCATGTCAGCTCAGCGTGGCTCCCTTTCATTACGCACCCCGTAATCAAGTCATTATCCTGATTAGACGGCATCTTAATAAGCCATTGAATCAAAATGAGATTTGTGTAAAAGGATGTGTGTGTTACAAATTGTGTGCTACAAAAGGGCGGATGTAACATTTCCCAATCGGGGGGGGGGGGGCAGGAGAAAATGGCAAGGGGGCGGCTTCATCGCCTTGTCGCTTCGTGGCAAGTCGCACCCATACCATTTTCAGTTACAGGACTTCAACAACAACTTCATCAGTTGTTGTTGAACAAACAGACACGCAGCATGCATAAAGCTAAAGGTCTGACTCAGAGAGTTTTCTGTTTTCAATGATGAAATGCTGTTGGTTTAGTGGTGACACAACTGCAGTTAGTTAGTAGCAGTAGTAGTGTTTCAAATCATTTTTAAATGTAAGCACTTTAATTTCTTGGGTATCTTGGGTTGTTTTGCATCCCATCATGTTTGGTGGGGCAGTCAGGGCATTTAGGTGCGGCATTGCCCCCCCATGCCCATGCCTAGATCCAGCCCTGGTGCTACACATGTTAAATTTCATAATGTCGCCGACCCGTGCCCGCTGTAATTTGTTGGTTTAGATCAGCATGGGGTCCCAATGTTAGCCAGAAATATCCACATGTCAGGTCATTCCACAAGCAGCGATGTATTCCCTGAGCTGGATCTATCTCCCAAACGCCATCAGAGATGACATTTCCC
>CM076984.1:37265813-37505813 GCA_039105355.1 Benthosema pterotum
GCAATGGCTCTCTGGCACCTTGCCATCTTTGGCCTTGGGGGCCCCCTAGTGGGTGGTGGTGAGGCCCATGGGTTTACTGAACCCATGAACCCATGAGCCCATTGTAAATTACACCGGTGCCGCTACCCTTTTGTTACCCATCTGTAAAAAAAACAACAACTGACCTCTCCAGACCATGAATTCACTGTGGTTAAAGAAATACAAATCTCTCTTTTCCATGCCATACCCGACAATTGCTTTGTGATCTTGAACATAGTATTATGTGGTAACCACAAGGTTGCCAGTTCGAACCTGGGCTCCCCCAGAGTTGGTGTCGATGTGTCCCTGAGCAAGACACTTAACATTGCTTGGTTTCTGCCGCCGTTGTTGTGTGAATTTGTAAATAGGATTCACAATCTGTGTAAAGCACCTTGGTAAGGGCACTATATAAATGCACAATTTATCATTTACCAGTGCAGGGTCACAACTGGAAAATAGCAGATCTACCAGCTCTCAACGCGACGCAGCGTGACTATTTTCCTCCAAAAGAGAGTGTTAGGCTACAGATGCAGGGACTGAAACTCCATAGGGGGGGCACCTCTTAGGGAATTTCAGGCCCTGTGTTTTGCACCGCTCTCTGCACTTCACTGGTAATATTCATTATTAGACATGGGCTGTAAATTGCAGCATGCATGAATAGGCTTGAGATTTCATCCTGCTATGGTTCTCTAGAGTATATAGACACTGCAAAGGTCAATGTGTGCCAAATAAAGAAGAAGAAATTATTTCTCATTTCTCATGTATTAATACAACATCGCCGCATTCTTATTTCAAGATCCACTTCTGTCACTCTCGTAACTAGGGATATCCCGATACTTTATCGGTATTGGAAAAAGTATGACCCTTTTTTGGTCAGATCGGTATCGGCAAATACTGTATGGGTATCGGAAAAGTATCAGTATCAACGCTCACAGTATTTGTCAACATCGGGTCATATTGGTATTGGCAAATATGCCAGTCTAACTCCAAGTCTGACACACGCTAAGGGGTTGACACTATGGTAGTTAAATGAAATGTTGGGCCATGTGGAGTTTGCTTTAGAGTTGCCCAAGTGCACATTTCAGTAAGGAGTCTACTATTCCCAGTTGGTGGAGTTTGTGTATGATATTTCGTATTATTGTATATATTCTTCTCTGGTATCGGTATTTGGTATCGATATCGGCTAACACAGAAATTGTGGTATCGGGATCGGATCAGAATTGAAAAAAGTGGCATCGGGACATCCCTGGTCGTAACTACCAGGGGCCACAGGCATTCCTTTTCATAGTGTCCTATGAGCACAGGATATACAGTAGTTATTAGTCTTCTTTTATTTGCATGTTTGGGTAATAATTCACAGCGTTCAACCCCTCTCCTTCCTAAAATAAAAAAGTAAAAAACGTGATCTGAATAATAATAGTTGCTTCTTCTACAGTATATGCATAACCTTAAAAATGAGGTGGTAAAAACCCAGCCGACTATAAAAAATATTCATGCCCCCGTGCACAACGGGGGATTGTCTTGGGCGGTCCTTTCCTGCCGGTGGCCATTAGGCTTTATAACAAGACCCACGCGCAGCACAGCGCAGCGCAGCAGCACAGCGCAGCGCAGCGCGCCCTTCCCTGTCATTGCATTAATGCTTACCATGCTTTAACCCTTTATGTTACACTTAAGCTATTGAAAATATCAGACTCACAGCTAGCTAGCTCTGATGAAAAATTGTTGTGTTGCAAATATTTGAATATATATTCTTTCGGAAAGCAAATATTTTGAACTAAAATTGTTGCTTCTGGGGGATCCCTACAACAACGTGTTTTCAGATGGGGGTCCGCAGCCAAATATAGATAATTCTGGTGGTCCTTGGCATGAAATATGTTAAGCATCACTGACACAGGAACATAGATTTTTCAGAGAAACTAGAATCTGTCTGAATCTAGCATCAGAAACTAGAAACTAGTCAGAAACTAGAATCTAGTGTCAGAAACTACAATCAGGTGTCAAATGAATATATTCTTAGATTTGCGCATCATTTTCAATCATAAAATTGTGAAAATGAGTGTAAATCTAAGAATATATTCTATTTGACATCTGATTATTGTAGTTTCTGACACTAGATTGTAATTTCTGACTAGTTTCTAGTTTCTGTTTCTGATGCTTTTTCTGACAGATTCTAGTTTTTCTGAAAAATCTCTTCTCCTGTGTCAGTGATGCTCAACATATTTCATGCCAACCACCAGAAGTATCTATATAAAACACCTGAAGCAACGGTTTTAGTTCAAAATATTTTCTTCCGAAAGAATATATTCAAAGATTTGCATCACATTTTCACAATTTTTCAAAAATATCAGAGCTACAACCTCATATCCTCAACCTCATATGACTTGTAGATCTGATATTTTTCAAAAGCTAAAGTGTAACATATAATGCGTTGAACACCAAAATGCGTTCAGATTAATGGTTACCAACCATGATGCAGACCCACTCACTCTGTGGTACAGGGTGCCCTCCTCGGTCCTCGCCACTACGGACTGTATACTGTGAATGATGCATGCAATAATCTGAGGGCCTGGCCCACTCAGAATACCTGCTGTTGGTGTTAATGTGAAGGTCTCACCTCTGTGTATACAGTAACGCTCTGCACTACATTTCAATGCTGATCAATTATACATAGTGTTGATAAACAGCGACCCATGCATGCACACATGAGCAGTTTGAGGACCATGTGTGTGTGTGTGTGTGTGTGTGTGTGTGTGTGTGTGTGTGTGTGTGTGTGTGTGTGTGTGTGTGTGTGTGTGTGTGTGTGTGTGTGTGTGTGTGTGTGTGTGTGTGTGTGTGTGTGTGTGTGTGTGTGAAGGCGGTGGTGGATAAACAACGTGAAACACAGTAGCAGTAAGGGTTACATCTAGAGATGTCAAATGATTTTTTTACCGATATCCTGATTTTGTCCAACTCTTAGTTTCTGATACCGACATCAAGCGATATCAGCTGATAGCAATATATGCAGGCTTTTGAGGGTTTTTGGATTGTTGTTGTCAGAATAGACATTGTGGGTTGTAGGTTGTACTTGCCTGTGTCCTTTTTGTGCACATACTGCAGGGCTGCTCAAAAGGTAGAACGTGATCTACCAGTAGATCACACAGGCTGTGCAGGTAGATCACATGACAGTCCCCCCAACACTTGGACCCTTATAGATCTGTAACTTTTGAGAGCGTTAAAACGAGTTAAAAAGAGTTAAATTATATTTAAACATCTGAATTACGTAATTTTCAAGGGTCCACACAATTAGAAAATGGAGAATAATTGTTATTTTGACCAACGTCTTGCCAGTTCTCGTTCCCAATTGTGGACAAAAACGTGAAAGTTCTTAATTTTGGGTGCAAGAAACTAAACTCAACATCAAAAACTTTCAACTCAAACCTCAAATACTGTTTAGTAATAGCATATACAGGAAAACCTTCCAATTCTCCCCCTCTATTTTTCATTTTATCTGCATTATTATTAAACACTGTAAGCTCAAGCTTTCTAGGAGGCCTTGAGAATCGATTTTCAATAGTAGATCAATTACATTTTTGATGTGTAGATTTGTTGAGCCGCTCATTTTGAAAGTAGCTCTTAAGTCAAAAAAGTGTGGGCACCCCTGCTGGTCATCCCTGATGTCATCAGTATTTCACCATATTGGCAAACCAATATCTGGGGAAATCGATCCGAATGATGGTTCTGGACAACAATGTTTTGTTTATGATCATGTCAGAGTGACTATGGGTGTATCTCGGGTTTGTTTACGGTTACATCTGAGGCAAAAACTGAATTATTGTCGCATGACAGTTTTGCAATTCATTTTGCGCATAGTTCCCATCATGTCATTTTCTCCAAGCCCTGGCATATCTGGTTATGGTTATGATCCAACATTCTTAATGATACCGTGACCAGGGATGTTACCACTGTATATATCCCACAATAACTGCTTTGATTCCAGGGGCGGATGTAACATGGGGGGGGGGGGGGTGGTATGGGGGCGGCTTCATCACCCGTGTCGCTTCGCGCCACAGGCGATGAAGTCGCACCCATACCATTTTCGGTTACAGGATTTTATTAGTCAAGTGTTTCAAATCATTTTAAATATAAGCACTTTAATTTGAAATATCTTGGGCTGTTTTGCATGTTATCGTGTTTGGGGGCCGGGGCAGACTGGGTATTTAGGGGGGCATTGCCCCCCCATACCCATGCCTAGATCCGCCCCTGTTTGATTCGTCTGCCATTTTGGCCATCTTGGGGGGGATTGCATTTAAATTGGATTTCTTACATTTGAACCCATCCCTGAACCTGTTTTTTTTATTAGATTTTCTCGGCCTTTGTGATAATCCTTATAATTGCAATCATCATGTTCCCCCTCTGCTAAGCGATGCACTCTATTTGACTATGTGTGATCACACAACATGCTCATAATAGACTGCTTGCTATTCAGAGCTCTATCTCTCACCATCTACAGCAGGGCCGGATTTAGCCAGCCCTACTAGGGTGGGCTGGAAGAATGGCAGGGTGGGCAACTCCAAAGTTTTTCATATGAAGCAGTGGTTTTCAGTCTTTTAGACACCAGGGCCCACTATTTATTTGGTATTTGAGCCACGGAGGACTACCATTTGATGACATTTTATCCCCACAGAGCCCAAAACTAAAGATATATTTTTGCTTCTGTCCACAATTCCAGTACAGGCTGGATTTGGGAAACAAAACAGAAACACATACAGATCCAAATGACCATTAATCTTGATTACATTCTCTAGTTGTGTAGACTTTGGGCTAATGAATATTTTAAGTCTTGAGTGTAAACATGAAACCAAATGGAACTGCAAGGGTCCATTTGATTTCATTTTTACGCTCTCATTGAGTTATCAACTTCCCACCATTTAGCTGGGCACCACCTGGACCTCTCTCAGCCACTGGTGGTCCCCGGACCACTGATGAAAACCACTGATATTACCGTTCATTGGGTGGGCAGGATGCACATTTGGGTGGGCTCTGCCCACCCCTGCCCCCCTCTAGATCCGGCCCTGATCTACAGTAAGGCGGAGAGAGAGTGGGCGAGAGAGAGAGGAAATCAATATTGTCATGGTTATTTTCTTCTGGAGGGGAAATCAAAGAACGACAAGATGCACTACTATAGTGTATAAACAATGGGGACTAAAAAAAACACACACACACACACACACACACACACACACACACACACACACACACACACACACACACACACACACACACACACAAACACACACACAGAATATGCCCAGGTGAGGTGATACATGAATTTAGGTCATAGTGGGTTCAGTCAAAGCATAATAACAGTATATCAAACACTATATTAAGAAGCTTAACTAACATACATAGCAGGAGGGGTTTTCAACAGATGGTCCGGGGGACCATCAGTGGTTCTTGAGAGGATTCCATGTGGTCCCCATGCTAAACGATGGACAATTGGTAACTAAATGGGCCCTTATACCTGTAAGATCTGTAAGTCCTGCGATAAAAGCGTAAAATGAAACCAAGTGGACCCGTAAGGCACCATTTGGTTCCGTTTTACGCCCTCAAGAGTTCGATTATATTTAAACATCACAATTCTTGCTTAATTTTCAAGAATCTACAGTTTTACACATTTAGAAAATGTAGAAGAATTGTTATTTCTCCTCAATTGTGGACAATAACTATAGAAAATCCTTGGTTTTGGGTTCGAGAGACTAAACTCAACATCAAATGGGGGTCCTCCGTGGCTAAAATGCTGAATAAACAGTGGGCCCTGGTACCAAAAAGGTTGAAATCCACTGACATAATAGGACTTGACACACAAATTCCACAAAATTCCAGTGAGGAATTCTTCCGAAAAAGGTTAAAAAAAGAAGAGTGAATTAGTCTCGTGGGCTGGAAGACAAGAAGTAATCTGTTTTCATCAAAGGCTTGTTAGTACAAATCAACATCAGATAACTCATCAAGCAGGCATTTCCGGCAATCCTTTCCACGCGCCTTTCCCTTGATCGGTATGCTACAAGGATAAAAGGAAGACTGATGGTGTTGGAAGAGAGCTTCAAGCTAATTGTTCTTTAATTCGGAGTCAGAGGGCACACCGCAAAACATGAGTCATCTGTGGGACTTGGCTCTGTGCGAGAGACATGATATTATTGGGCTGAGACTGTGCTCTACATGCATGTTGTATGATGATCAAACGTAGTCAAGTGGAGTGCAGTGCTAGAGGAGAGCATGTCTGCAGTTACCAGGGGCGGATTGGCACATATTTTCCCACCAGGACAATTTTGCCTTTGCCAGGCCGCCCTGGGGGGGGGCAGCTGGTTAACCAGATGTAACTCTTTGAGAGCGTAAAAATGAAACCAAATGGACCCTTGCGGGTCCATTTGGTTTCATTTTTACACCCTCAAGAGTTATAATATTCATCATGTGAATTAGCCCAACTTAGTCTACACAACTAGAGAATGTAGAAGATTAATGGTCATTTTGATCTGTATGTTCCAGGCGAGCATCTAGCACATTCTAGTGCATTTGCCACTAGTGCATTTTGGATCTTGTCCAGGCCACTAGGTGGCACAGGCCACTGGGAAAACTCCCTGTACTCCAGATGGCCAATCCGCCCCTAGCAGTTACTGTATATAAAAACACTCACTCATTTATAATAGCTTCATCTGGTATATCCTTTCAGGTCAAACTTGCAGTTACAAGAAGTTAGAAAATGCAAATTTGTAAACAGAGAAGTAAGGATAAACAGGAAGCCACAGGCAAATCAAACCATCATCGCCATACCTACCGTTTCTTTTTCCCATTTTTCTTGCAACTAGCATGCTGAACAAAGTTGCACATCTAAACGCCTGTCCTGATTACATAACCGAGCAGCAAAAAGAAAAAAGAAGAAAAGTTTTCCCCAGCTGTTAAGGGCTGACAAAGCTTGGACACAAAGTGAGGATTAGAGGAATACTGTGTCGTGGATTTAACAGGCTGTTAAAAGTTTAATCACTAACCTTGTGCCTTTCTTTTTTTTCTCTCTTGTTTCTCCCAGAGCCGTGAGAGGATGGTGGACTATATGAGCAAAGTCATGCTGCACACGGCGGTCCCATGCTGGCAACCATTCCTGGGCCTGGCCATCGTGGCCGTTTTCGTCGGCTCGACGCTGGGATGCCCCTCGCGCTGCGAGTGCTCGGCCCAGAGCAAGGCGGTCGTCTGCCACCGCAAGCGCATGCCCAGCATCCCCGACGGCATCCCCATCGAGACCCGGCTCCTCGACCTCAGTAAGAACAAGCTGACCATGATCAACCCCGACGACTTTGCCGCCTTCCCGGGGCTGGAGGAGCTGGACCTCAGCGGGAACATCATAAGTTACGTGGAGCCCGGAGCCTTCAACAACCTGTTCACCATGCACTCGCTCAGCCTCAAGAGCAACCGCATCAAGCTCATCCCGCTGGGCGTCTTCACCGGGCTGATGAATCTGACGCGTTTGGACGTTAGCGACAACAAGATCGTGATCCTCCTGGATTACATGTTCCAGGACCTGCACAATCTCAAGTACCTGGAGGTGGGCGACAATGACCTGGTTTACATTTCCCACCGGGCGTTCAGCGGACTCCAGAGCTTGGAGATGCTGACGCTGGAGCGCTGCAACCTGACGGTGGTGCCCACCGAGGCCCTGTCCCACCTCCACAACCTGGTGGTCCTCCATCTGAGATACCTCAGCATCGGCGCTTTGCACCCGTACTCCTTCAAGAAGCTGTTCCGCCTGCGGCACTTGGAGATCGACAACTGGCCCTCGCTGGACCTGATCCCGGCCAACGCCCTGCACGGCCTGAACCTGACCACCTTGTTCATCACCAACACCAACCTGTCCGCCTTCCCTTACCAGGCCCTCAAGCACCTGCCCTACCTGACGCACCTCAACCTCTCCTTCAACCGCATCCGGCACATCGAGGGCGGCATGCTGGCGGACCTGGTGCGGCTGCGGGAGCTCCACCTGGTGGGGTCTCTGCTGTCCACCATCGAGCCGTACGCCTTCCAGGGCCTGCGCTGGCTCAAGGTCCTCAACGTCTCCCACAACCGGCTGGACACCCTGGAGAAGAGCGTCTTCCAGGCCCCCGAGGCGCTGGAGGTGCTCCTGATCGACCACAACCCGCTGGTGTGCGACTGCCGCCTCATGTGGATCCTCCAGAAGCGGCTGTCCATCTTCTTCGGCGAGTCGCAGCCGGAGTGCAGCACGCCGGAGGGGATCCGCGCCGGCGGCCGGCCCTTCATGGAGTTCAAGGAGACGCTGCTGTCCTACTACGTCACCTGCACCAAGCCCAAGATCCGCGAGAACCGGACGCAGACGGTGACGGTGGACGAGGGCCAGCAGGCGCTGCTGCGCTGCAGCGCCGAGGGGACGCCCCGGCCCACCGTGTCCTGGCTGTCCCCGCGGCGCCGCGTCCCCATCGGCCGGACGGGCCACGGCGGCGGCGGCGGCCGCGTCACCGTGCACAACAACGGCACGCTGGAGATCAAGTCGGCGGAGGTGCAGGACAGCGGCGTCTACCTCTGCCTGGCGTCCAACACGGCGGGCAACGACACCCTGATGACCTCGCTGGCGGTGAAGAGCCTGGGCTCGCTCTACGCCAACAGGACCCAGCACTACACGGACCCCAGCAACGCCACCGCCACTGCCAACGCCACCGGGACCGTGGTCAGCTACGGTCTGGACCTTAAGACTATCTTGGTGTCGACGGCCATGGGCTGCTTCACGTTCCTGGGAGTGGTCCTGTTCTGCTTCCTGCTCCTCTTTGTCTGGAGCCGAGGGAAAGGGAAGCATAAAAACAACATCGACATCGAGTACGTGCCTCGGTCCAAGTCCAACGGCACCAACGTGGACTCGCCGGACGGCCAGGCCGGCCCTCGGCGTTTTAACATGAAAATGATGTGACTTATTTTATAGACCTAAACGGCGGCGGCGACACCAATGCCCAGAGGATAATGTATTTTCATTGCGAACAGGACAGCTCAATCCCCCACACTGCTGCTGCCGCTGCAGAGAGACGACTGGTAATGAAAATGTGAATAGTACTACTGGGCACAATACAATGTGCAGTACCTAAAAAAAACTTTGGGGATTTTTTTGTTGCCAGAACATAATGGTTGGCTGCTGTGTTTCGGAAAAACTAAAGCATTATGTTGGGACATCTATTTTTTTGCACAGTTGCCAGGGGGACAACAAACGGCTTCATGGGGGAAACAAAAAGGATGAAAATGGATTACGGTGTCAACCGAGGACCTGTCCTGTCCTGTCCTGGACCTGTAGGATTAAAGCACCGTATAGGTTATGAACCTTTTGAAAATTTCTATGCCCTCCGGTTTTGGGTTGGATCTAAGAACTATCTAAGCACAGCCATGTACAGTAACAACAACATTTGTATCTAAGGTATTACTCTACTTTGTTTAGTCTTGCGCCATCATGCTTATTCACTGAACAACAAATCAATGATACAGACCATACAAATACATCCCTCACACATCTTCAGTACTTTGCATATGTGTACCTAATGCTTAATTATGTACATGTACAAGTACATATACAGTACATCGAAAGAACTACTCATAGCAATACCCATGGAATGCATCAGCCAAAAATGAAGTTGGAAAAAAACCCTCATATTGTTCAGCAAGACGATTTATTTTTTCTTGACTTTTCACGGTTTCCACGGAATCATGAAAGGGCTTCTGTGGGTGTTTTATCTAATCCTGTTCCCAGATTTGAATTATTGAATTATAGATATTACAAAAGATATTATCTATGAAGAACACAAATTAAATAAAAATAGATTTTATTTATAAAAATATTAAAAAATATTGTGGGTTTTACAAAGGGAGTACTATTCAGGATCTAACACATTTAAATACTCTTAAAGATGACTTGGTACTGTACCTGTCAGCCGTACATCATGAACCATCCTTTTTGTCCTATTCTCGTCTCTTTTTATTATTCTGTTGACAGTAATTTTTTGCTGGTTGGTAAAAAAAAAGAAAAAAATACATGTGTTCATTTACTACAGTGACATTTGCACCATTTTGCCCCAGTAAGAAATTTGGACTTTGTTGTGGTAGTTCCTCATTTTGTTGTTGAATCATTTAGATTGTGAATACAAAAACTAAAGAGAAAAAAAGATAGAGGAAAAAAAGAAAAGAAAAAAAACTAATGTATGTGAAATAAATGAAGATGTATTTGTACCAACAAGTCTATTTAACTGGGTCTAGCAAGAAGGTTTAACACCATGTTGGAGTATTGGAGCCCATGGGCTCCATTTTCGTCACCGCTAAACCCCTTATCCCTTAGCTTCTTTGCCTTTTTAAACTATGGACAAAGAACATTTTACAATAGTTTAAATGCTCAGTCTACAAGCTCACAATGTGTCAATAGATTGGCACGTTGAACTACCGGTATTCCAAAAAGTTTTTCAAAATAGTAAAAAAAAAAAATGATAAGGGGTTTAGGATAAGGGGTTTAGATGGTAACGAAAATAGAGCCCAATAGGTGATCACCAATCACATGAAAACAGATTCGACTGTTGTCGATCTAAACAGAAATATGCATTGGGTGTGAGGCACACTGCAAAGGCCTTGTTACACTAATGTTTTGATCAATATCAGCAAGCAACATCAATTATGTTGACTTTTGACTTTTCTATAATAAATGATCAACTTCTGGTTGTTCAGAAAAGTCAGATCATTAGCGCCCTCTACTGGTCAACATTTCAGAATCCTCCAATCACAGCTCTCCTTTGCGTCAAGTGATACTTTCTCCCAGACTCCCACAGAGAAACTTTTTCTGAAAACAACATGGCTGCTGCTGCTTCACTGGTCAGAATGTTTTATATATTTTTTTAGTCTGCTAAGGCAACATTTTGTTGAAAATGATTCAATACAAACTAAAAACAAATTGTAAAAATATATTTTTAAATAATACTTAGTATTATAACTTTTTTTTTACTTTAATGGCAGGTGTTGTCTGTTGCCCTGTGTCTTCATGTTGCCTGTTGATGTTGACATTGTTAGTTGATATTGATCAAAATATTGCTAGTGTATCAGGGCCTTAACTCTAAACATGTAACACTGACCGTGTAACGCTGAATGTGTTGAATGTGTTGGCAGCATCCTTTGGACAGGCGATCCAGGTGAGTATTCCTGTATGTAACTGAAACCTTAATTGCAGGTGTGGAAAACTGTGATAAAGTAGTATAAGGTAGAACAAACACATCCTCTAATGGTGCTGAGCCAAAACTGTAGAAACGGTGAACATAGAACAGGAAGTACAGGCTTGCAACTCACCTTAAAGTGCTCCAAAACAACTTTTATTTCACGACAGCAGGGAGATTTGCCTACTGCCCATGAAAGTTGTTTTGGAGCATTTTTAAAGAGCTAGAGTTGTGAGCCCCTACTTCCTGACACATGATGAAGTAAACAGGATAACCTACTCATTGTGCAGATATGACTGAAACTAACTGATGCAACTTTTCTTTCATGTCATATGAAAGCAGGGAATCAACGTGGTTAAACATTGATTAACATTGTCAATGGTTAACAATGGCTGTTCAGTTTGAATCACCAGTTTTGGAGACATACTGGTACAGTCCCACTGAGCAAAAGTGTCTAAAAAAACGCCTAAAAGTGAAAGTTTTTTAGAGGTCTAATCTTAGATTAGACAGTGATTAGACATCTAATAGACGTCTATCTTAGATTAGACGTCTATTAGACATCTAATCAACGTCTAAGAACATTAGACCTCTAAAAACTCTCACTTTTAGAACTTTTCTAGATCTTTAGATGTATACTCAATGGGGTGTAGCCCATAGAGTAATGTCTTGAAGAAAACAGCATGTTGAGAACAGGCTTGAAAGGTTCACTTCTCTAAAATTGCATTTACGTCTCTAAAATTACACCTTGCTACATAATTAATTTCATATCATCCGCTTAAACTATGGCAATTTATTTCAAACATGCTGTGAAGAGTCTCTGGGCTATTGACTCACTTTGGATACACAATAATATTAATAATTTGTTTTTCTGTCTCCTCTCCCAGAAAGTTAATCTTGGCACCATGACTGTCTCTGTATCATCTGTATCAAAAAAGTCATATTTTTTAATTTTAAGTTTTTAACACATATATTCTTACCTCCAGAGGAATTCTGTCCGAAAGTGCGGGCGCGCACACACACACACACACACACACACACACACACACACACACACACACACACACACACACACACACACACACACACACACACACACACACACACACACACACACACACACACACACACACAGAGTCACAGTCACAGTGTAGTGTCTGTCCGCCAACAAGGAATGCAATTACCATATACTAGCCTATGTACAAGGCAGCAAGAATAATTCACACTGCGGGGATACATTTGGCATGTATAGAATGACATTGTAGATCACTGGTTTTAACCAGTGGTCCTTGAGAGGGTTCCAGGTGGTCCCAGGCTAAGTTAGTTAACAAGATGAAAAGTTGCTTAGCCAGATGCCCTCTTGAATATTATGGCCTAACTTAAAAATGAAACCAAATGGACCCTTTGTGGATCCATTTGGTTGCAGCTCAAATGCTGAATAAATAGTGGGCGCTGGTATCAAGAAGGTTGAAATCCACTGTTGTAGATACATATACGCAAGCCCTGTGACTCGTACACCACATCCTGATCTGACTTGTCAACGTGCGTATTGTTCGACAACAGCACAATCAACTCCTCGTCCCCGCGTGTAAAATTGGCATTTCTGCATGCCGGAGGGGTGAGGAAATGGGCGTTAATGTCGATACGCTCATGGGCGTATTTGCCTTCCTGAATCGGGTCCCTTGTGTCTTGTGATGAACGGTGCAAAACACTGTCCTACTCTCTGGCAACATTAAATTGCGGGTGATGCAAAAGAAAAGTACCTTATCAGATCATAAACTAGGGGTAATAACATTAACCTTCACTTCACACCCAGAGGGACCTCATCTTGGCCTGTCACCAAGTAGAGCCAGCCAGATCACAGAGTATTTAACAAGATAGGATGACCCAGAGTCAGAATGCTGCTGCTATCCAGTTAATTTAATAGAATAGAACTATGAAAACGGACAGGAGTTTTGTCACGCTATAAGGCAGGGCGGGTGGCAATTATTTTTTTCCCAAAGGGGCCAAATGAGATACAGAAAATATTGTCCGGGTTAAAAGGCCACCAAACTAAATTCTGTGTAGCATTAATTTAATTTCTATATAAAAGTAATTAAGGGTATTGATTTGACACCCTGGTGAGAGTATATTGTTATTGTTATGCAATGAAAAAAGTGAGGTTCTTCACAAATTTTCTGTTCAACTATACCCTTTCTTATCCCATGATTTTGTAACCCATTTTTTCATCCCGTGCTAATTCCTAAAGTGATCCTGGGCTCTACAATCCTCCGCCAACCTGGGGAGGCAGCGGACTGGCCTCATGCTTCCTTCAATGTATGAGTAGTCCTAGCCGACTTCTTTTCACCTGACAGGGTGGAGTTTCCTGGCTCTAGCTCTGTTGCCATGAAACTTTGCATGCACATGCGCACTTGCACAGTAAGCCGAGGAAGAGCTGCTTATTGGTGATAAAACAATCCCTGCAGGCATAACCTGTATACATAAAAAAAAAACTCTTACAGATGTGTTATTTACCCTTAAAAATTGTGTTCATGTTGTGCTCCATTTTAAAAATGTCTCGTTCCACTTATAAAAATGTTGTGTTTGACTTGTATGTTACAGTAAACGTGGGTGAAAAACAGAACAGGAAGATCCAGCACGGAAGAATGAATTGGGTTTTAATTTATACAAATAGCACATCTACAAGCTCGTATCATGTGCTGTGATTCCATGGTTCTCTAAATGTAGAGGAACTCGAATGTCTTCACTTTCTCCGCCAAGTCAAAGACATGGTTGAGACTATGTTTTCTTTTCAGCCCAGTCTGTCCATTTGTTCGTCTGTGATTTAATGCCACCATCGGAACACATAGTGATGCACCATTGGAACGGTCACTGTGAAAACTGTACATGCACACTCCTGAGGCCACGACAGACCCACATCGGAAATCCAGATATTTACTATTATTTGTCATTGAGAAGAGTAGCTGACTATATTCATACAATTACAGTATGTTCATAAAATCACATTGCAAATTCTCTTTCAACAAGTCAGTTTACAAAGCCGTGCTGGAAATGAGATGGAAATGATGACAGTCAATAATATAGACTTAACTCTATTCTTTGTCAAATGGAAGAGTTGGCAAACATACTCTAATAGCTTTTTGCCTGGCTGCCGACATAATGATTTGCCGCTAACCAACCAACCAACCACACAGTCAGTTCTATTTGCATGTTGGATGAGAAAGTATTGTCTTTATTATGAATATTCTTTGAAGCATTATCTCTTGTATTTTCCGTTTCTCGTGGTCTCATTAAAGGCAGGCAGACCCACAGACTCTAATGGTTTCCAAGGCTGCATTCAGTCCCATGGGCTGATCAGGGGCGGATCTAGGCATAGGCATGGGGGGGGGCAATGCCCCCCCCCCCCCCCCTAAATGCCCAGTCTGCCCACCAAACACGATGGCATGCAAAACAACCCAAGATATTTCAGTGCTTATATTTAAAAGTATTTGAAACACCACGGGCTTCACCACGGGCGATGAAGCTGCCCCCTTACCATTTTCTTCTGCCCCCCCAATTGGGAAATATTACATGCGCCCCTGAGTCCCATGGGCTGATCCAGAAAGCAGAACAACACATGCCACACTGGGCCGGATTTAGTCAGCCCTACTAGGGTGGGCTGGAAGAATGGCAGGGTGGGCAACTCCAAAGTTTTTCATATGAAGCAGTGTTCTTCATATGAAGCAATCTTTTTGACACCAGGGCCCACTATTTATTTGGCATTTGAGCCACGGACAACCATTTGAGGACATTCTATCCACACACACCCCAAAAATAAAGATTTCTTTCGTCCACAATTCCAGGCTGTGGACAGAAGCTAAATAAATCTTTAGTTTTGGGGTCTGTGTGGCGATTAAAATGAGTTAATTTTGTTAATCGCGTTATTGTTTCTGTGATTAATTAACCTCAATTAATCAGTTAAAGTCCCAGCCCTACTTTTATGCAAATGTATAACCCTTACCCCCTGTTCAGGATGGTTTTGCTCCATGTGTCCACAGTATTTAGTACTGCTGACTGACCAGTCAACAGCAGTGCAAGCTGATGCTGAATTAGCACAGTGAGTCAATGGTTTTCAAACTATTCCAGTGGTAAATAGTGCATTTATACAGTATATGGCGCCTTTTTATCCAAGGCGATTTACATAGATTGTGGATCCCATTTACCCATTCAAACACACATTCATACACCAATGGCAGAAGAAACCATGCAAGGCACAACCAGGAGCAGTTAGGGGTTAAAGGGGAACTCCACCCATTTTCAACATTCTAATATGTCATTAGTATACCCTAGAGGTGCTGGGTGGAAATGATAAAAAAAAAAGTTCCCCCATTCTGTGTTCCCAAGAAATGGAGGTCTGAAGAAAACCACTAACATGGTGAAACATCTTGATGACATCATCAAGATGTATTTTCACCATGTTAATGGATTTCTTTAGACGCTTCTTTTTTTCTGAGAGCGTACAAATGGAACCAAATGAACCCGTTAGGTTTCATTTGGTTGCATTTGTACGCTCTCTGAAAAAATGTTGAAAATGGGTGGAATTCCCCTTTAAGTGTCATGCTCAGGGACACGTACGGCGACACTAATTCTCTGCGGAACCTGGGTTCGATCAGGCAACCTTGTGGTTACCATCCAGTGACTCTATACCCCTGAACCACCGCCGCCACCTCTTCCATGTCAAAAGACCCCCCTTAAAGGTATAAGGTAATATAGCCTCATGTATACGTTTTGTGTTAATGTGTCCAAAATGTTCAACATATTTCAAAGTAATTTCAGGATATGAAAATAGCAGATCAACAACATCACGTCATACAGTAGCATTACAAAGTGCAATGCATTATGAGCGTATGTGGACATTTTAAAGCATTGGTTTAAAGCTGCGTGTTCTACCTCAGGTTTGAGCCTGGTGCTGATGTTTAACTCTGTAAATGAAGCCTGCCTGTTTGCTCATGAAATTAATATTTAAACCATCAGGTCAGACTTGGTACCTTTTACACATTCCTGTCTCAGTAGAAGAGCAGAGAGACAATATACTGTAAATAACCCTTGACAGATTGCACAACAATGCATTGTAAAAAAAAAAAAAAAAAAAAAAAAGTACATTTTGATGTCATACGGTTTTCAACCAGTGGTCCGGGAACCACCAGTGGTCCTTGAGAGGGTTCCAGGTGGTCCCCACTCCCCAGGCTAGCTAAATGATGGTTGTAGTTGTGTGTAACTCTTTGAGAGCGTAAACGTGAAACCAAATGGACACTCTTGAGTCAAAATATTCATCATGCGAATAAGCCCAAGTCTACACAACTAGAACTGGAGAATGTAGAAGATTAACGGTCATTTTGATCTGTATGTTTGATTGTTTTGTTTCCCAAATCCAGCCTGGTATTGTGGACAAAAGAAAAATAAATCCTTAGTTTTTGGGGTCTGTGGGGCTAAAATGTCATCAAATGGTGGTCCATAGCTCAGATTCTGAATAAATAGTGGGCCCTGGTGTGAAAAAGGTTGAAACCCACTGCCATACACTGTGTATATCAAGTTCAACTAGCTTGTAACTTTGTTGGATCGAGAGCCCTAGCTCCTCCTATAATGCCTGGTGTGTCAAATGTAGAAACTCTGCCGCTGGATTGCTGAGGAGATGATGGGGATTATCTAGGATTAGGAGAACCAAAAATGTCTCCTTCAATTGAGTTCACAGAAAGGTACAGTGTTCCACAACCTTTAAAAAATAATATTAATATTAATATGAGCTCCCACCTCCAGTGTGTGTGTGTGTGTGTGTGTGTGTGTGTGTGTGTGTGTGTGTGTGTGTGTGTGTGTGTGTGTGTGTGTGTGTGTGTGTGTGGTTTTGTAATTGCTACATGGTGGGGACGTCCGTCTGACAGCACACTCACCAACTGGGGACCCAAAATCCATCTGGGGTCCTCACCCGAGGTCCCCACACCGTTTATCATTTAAATCAATCCAGAACATTGCAAGTATGTGCCCAGTGAAGTTCTGTGAAATGTCCCACTTGGTCTTTAAAATCTGAAAAGTGTGTTAAAGTGTGCTAAAAGTGTGCTAGAAGTGCTCCTCCAGTGGCTACAACAGGTACTGCACAGGAGTGTGAAAAGTTTACACACTTCCTGCTGTCTAGCCAATGGGAAGAGAACAACCCCCCCCCCTCTCCCCCAGTTAATTAACGACCCGCAATCATAATGCTTCAGGAGAGTAGGAGAACAACCCCCCCCCCCCTCTCCCCCAGTTAATTAACGACCCGCAATCCTGTGCCTGGGCAATTTGAATTCTCTGTCTGTTTGTACAGAGTGGCACTGAATGTCCGAACAGTTTGGAGTTTGGAAGCATACAGTTTTCTTACAATATCGTTGTTGACATTATTGTCTTTGTAAACCTTTTAGTGTTTTAAGAAGTATATGTTCTTTAGCATTGCCAAATACTATCAGCAAGGGTAAAGTAATACAATGAATAATTTTCAGGATTCAAATTCAAAAATGGCAAAAAGCAGCAAGCTCAAAAAAGTTTATCCAAAATAGGAACCTGATTCTTAAAAGGTACCGTAAGTCATTTGGGTGATTTGAAAAATCCCACTGGCCTGGCCTCCCGGTAACAAGATCTGCACACTAAATTTTGGGGTTCAACCACCCATTACTCTCCTAGCTTCCAAGCTGTTGTGTAGAAATATTCCTATTATTAATGCTGTTTTACACAGTGGTTCTCAAATTGGATTCCAGGGAATCTTGACTGTATACATCCCTAATTAATTATGAACATCATTGTGTCAGGTTAGATGATATGTCCATTTGGTTCCATTTATAGACCATATATTTTTCTGTTCCATTTATAGAACAGAAACATATACAGTATACACTGAAGCTGTGTGTAAAGTTGGTCTGACCTCTTCAACAGCTTATGCTCTGAGTTGAACTGTCAGCTAGACTCTGCGCCCATCCCCCACTCCACTCAACTGTAGCACTCTGTAGCATCTTTCATTCAGTGTGGACTGGAGTGGGGGATGGGGGGGGGGGGTGTGCAGGTGCATTGATTACAAGAAATTATACTCCACTACATCTCAGAGCCAAACATTGTTAAAACATTAGGCCCACTGACCCACTACAATCATTTAAAAGGTATAGTAAGTGATTTGTGTGATTTGGGAAATCCTCCAGTCCTACTGGTTACAAGATGTGCAAATACACATACTCTACAGTGGGGTGAAGTGCACACCTTACCTTACCATAATGAAGCATTTTAACAGAAAATTTTCAGCATGGAACACGCAGTAGGACAGGGGTCTCAAACTCAATTTGTATGATTCTTATGGGTATCCAAATAACATAATAAAATGGATTATTATATAATCAAGCTGGTGCATTCCGTATTTCAATAAAGGGAACTTCTTATTTAAGTAGATCCAGTTTGATCAGTTCAGTGAGTAGAGTAGAGTTGCTGCAGGAGAGAGCACCCCCCCCCCCTCTCCCCCAGTTAATTAACGACCGGCCATCATAATACCCTAGGAGAGTGGGAGAATAACCCCCACCCCCCACCCTTGCACTGCATTGATTGGGTCGTTAATTAGCAAAAACAGCAGAAGCCTGTCTGGGGTGTTCACATGAGACTGAGGCGACCTGTGCTCTCTCCAATGTGGAAAATGTTGAGTCAAGTATTTTTGTACACTTTGCAACACTGCATCTTTCGTCAAAGGCAACTTAATTTTTGGACATAAGAGGAATTGTAATAGTAGTGAGTACCATGAAATTATTCCTTAAGATTAGCTGATCTGCAAGCCTACAATGTGTCGCCTCTGCAACACGTGCGCTTGTAGATCTGTTGTTTTCACCATATTTGAAAACACAATGTAATATCTCAACTGAATTCCTACAATTCCAAGTCATCTCAGGGTGGGGGGATTTAGTAGACAAGAATGTTGGCAGAGCTTGAGGGCATTGTCATAGCTGATTTTACTGTTGTTTCCATGTTCAACATAGCCAATGTACAAGCTCACTATGTGTTGAGCTTATATTTTCAGTATGCAGTCAAGCATACAATGGCATGTCTTTTATTTCTTCTGGATCTCTTCTCCATTAGTCCCTTCCCCCCTAAACATTTTTGTCACATAGCTTTCTGTTATTTTAGAATCAGCACTCATTTTTCAGTTCATTTACTGTCTAAATCAGACATGGGCAAACTGCGGCCCGGGGCCCACATGCAGCCTGTTAAGCCTTTTAATCCGGCTTGCCAAACTTGTCCAAATTATATTGTCCTGCATGATATATCATGCAGGAGGGTGACACGCTGTGTGGAACTGATTGATGAAGATATAGTCGGCAAGTTAAACCAAAACAAACACTTCTACCATACTTACCCATTTGTCCTAATATTATCCTACGCAATAAAATACATAAATACAACCCATTACACCCAATAGTAGGCTACTAATGAAATAATTAAATCAACACACCTGCAAGTAACCCAAGTGAGCTTTTGAATGTCATTTATTCTGCTTTCTGAGCTGACTATGGCTTCTGGTTGGCCCTGCTGGTTTAGGACAGATTTTATTTGTGCTGGTTTGTAAGGCTGTATACCGAAGCTCGAGATTCGAACCACTCGCTCGCTAAGGTCGCCACGCGAACGAATATTAATGATCCCGAACCATTCGCATTTATTTATTTATTTAACTTTCCACCCCCATCTAGTAGATGTGCGACATCGAGGGGTCAGAAACTCGCTGTCAAACGCGCTGTTACTGCAGTTGGAAATGCATTGTTTTCAATGCTTCGAAGCTCGGCCTGAATTTGCTGTTCGATGTTCGAAGGGCAAATTAAGCCCTAGTATACACCACTACTGGTTTGCCTGGATCTGACCTGCCCTGAACGTTTGCCATAGCAGGACATAGCATACATGCAAACACATTTGTCCAGTAGTTTCTTTCTAGTGTCTCAATCAATCTGAAACAGGTTGCACATGACCGCAGCTGTGACATGCAGTGAGGCTTTCCAACTGACTGGCTGTAGGCCTGTTGTTCTGTGCAAAATATAAAATCCCTGATAGATAAATGATAGTTTGGAAACAAATGCACCCTTATCGGTCTGTAACTACTGTAGTGTACAAATGGAACACATAGACCCATTAGTTTGTACCCGCAATCTGAAAGCTCACAACACGACTTCCAGGGGGTCCCCAGCTAAATGACAATTTTAATCCAAATTTACCCTTACCCTAACAACCACACTTTTTCATTGCATAATAAGAATGATAATACTCTTATTAGAGTGTCAAAACACTGCCATTTACTACTTTTATATAGAAATTAAATTAATATTATGCAGAATTTAGTACAGCCTTTAAGCCCGGCCCTCCACAATATTTTCTGTATCTCATTTGGCCCCTTGGGAAAAAATAATTGTCCACCCTGATTTAGCTGCTTATGAGCTTATTACCTATTATTATTATTATTAGCCTATTGTTATTATTATGCTGATCCATTCGTATATTGGCCCAACCAGCCAAGCTTGAATCACAGACCACATGGACTTGCCACTAAAGCTGCAGGTCTACTCCACAAACATGCTGGCCTCACAATTATTTAATTCCTTTCGGCCAGTGGTTTTCAACCTTTTATTATTTATTCATAATTTGAGCCCCGGGCCACCATTTGATGACATTTTAGCCCCACAGACTCCAAAACTACACCTATATTTGTTTTGCTTTTGTCCACAATTCCAGGCTGGATTTTGGAGAAAACAAAATAATCAAACGTACAGATCAAAATGACCATTAATCTTTTACATTTTGTCGTTGTGTAATGCACATGATGAATATTTTATTTTTTGAGAGTGTAAACATGAAACCAAATGGACCTGCAACTGCAAAGGTACATTTAGTTTCATTTTTATGCTCTCATAGAGTTACATCTAGTTAACCAACTTTCCATAATTTAGCCTGCGGAACACCTGGAATCCTCTCATGGACCACTGGAGGTCCACGGACCACCTGTTGAAAAGCCCTGCTTTAGGCTACTAAAATAAAGTTGTATTTTCCTGGGGCTGCCGCTGCCCTCGTCTCTTCATTCCTACACAACAACCGTCATTGGTTATAATTATTGTCGACCTAATCAATCTATCAACTTGACGACAGACTGCTCCATACAGGCAACATCAGTGCGGGGACCACCGACCACTGCTTAAACGTGTATGCATGTACTTGATATTGGCCACGCAAGCACACAGTAAGCGTGCACGCAAATTGCTGCATGGATACATGCAGTCACGTTTTCAAAACCACACGTCTGCATTACGATGGGAGATTTTGTGTCCTGTGTGCGCTCAAATCTCCTACACAAAAACACACACTTTCACCGCTCGACAATAAATCCTGGCGCAGTCATGCGTCTGACGGTGCATAGGTCTCGCTGTAAGCACAGGACTATCCCGCACCATTGAAAAATAAAACTCAGGTCCGCGAGCCCGCGACGATCGAAAGTGATGGTCGCTTTCTTGTCCAACTCCACGGAAAACAAAATTGGTCAGCTTACGGCTACAATGAATGAAGGAAGGGGAGGGGACGATGTTACAGGCAGTAGTAGAGGAGTTGCGACATTGAGGGGGCAGAAAACAGCAAGCGGCCTACTTAAAGTAAAGCGTGATTTACAGCGGCCATGCTCGTGTAACATGGATACTATTAGGCATACTACAAAACTATTTAAAGTAAAGTGGTACAGCGGCCGTGCCCATGCAACATGGATTAAGTGGTTTCAGAGAATTAAATCTGGGCTGTCGCCTGAGAACTTGTCACAGATAGCTGTCCCAATGCTGAAGAAAAGTATGTAGAGCAGCCGCCATTACACCTTTCCATGGAAGTGAACGGAGATGTCGCAACTCTGGGTTATTTGCCTTTCTGTATGGTGCAACTCTGCCTTTCTCTATGGCTCTGGTAGAGTTGCACCCAGTTGTGCTAGGTCTGGACCGTAGCTTTTTGACATCACGATAGTCCGAGGAATTAATTTACTTAGGTATATTAGCCGCTGTGGACGCAGTAGGAGCGCAATTAGTGGCTAAGAACATTGCGGTAGTAGTAAGCAACTATCTTGTGAAGTTTGGTGCAATATGAGCTTGCGGATCTTCTGTGATGGTGTCAAAACTGTGTTGCCTGTGTTACTCCAATTGAGTAGCTGTGATGTGATGTGATGTGATGTGATGTGATATTTTTAAGCAAAAATGTAACCAATATGACTATAGTAACTACTATTTTCTTTGGAGGCCTACTGTGGCCCCTAGAGAAGTCAAAAAGGCTAATTTTTTTTAGAGATGATCAAATACAGGAAGACTAAATGAAAAACATAAAAACAATGAAAAAAAATGATTGTCATTATAATTTTGACCACAAATTTGCTTATTTTGACCATAAACTCGCTTATAGGAACTTTAAGTCCTCATTTGCTTAGTGTGCTCTGCTGCTGTTGCAGTTGAGACCCAACAAAAAAAGTTCTGAAAAAGTTTTGTATTTTGAAAAAATAAATTTCAGTACAACCTGAAAGGGTGTAGATGTGTTCCATAAAGAAAGACCTGAAATTGTGGTATGGTCACAAACTGTACTGTCTGATGTGTGCGCAGAAATGCTCTGTCTATACAGATGCCCAGAAAGAGTAATATCTGAAACTTGTGCAGTGTTGTCCCCAGAAAGTATGCACTTTCTGACCGAGTGTTATCAGATGGAGTCCCCAGGAGGATGCAATATCTGAACGAGTGTTATCAGATGGAGTCCCCAGGAGGATGCAATATCTGAGGTGTGTTATCGGATAGAGTCCCCAGGAGGTATGCCATCTGAGGTGTGCTATGGTGTCCCCAGGAAGGCGGATTATCTGTTGGTCCCCAGATGGATGTGTGGAGTCAGGTCTGGGAGAAAAAGTATTGAATTTTGCTAATTTAAAGTGATATTCTGGTTCCTGAGGTTTTTCTGAGCATACATGATTTTTTTCAGAGGCGTACCATGTCTAGAAAGGGGTGTCCCCACACCGTTGGTGTCCACTCATGGGTCCCCATCATGTAGCATTTACAAGCCTGTGTGTGTGTGTGTGTGTGTGTGTGTGTGTGTGAGAGTGTGTGTGTGTGTGTGTGTGTGTGTGTGTGTGTGTGTGTGTGTGTGTGTGTGTGTGTGTGTGTGTGTGTGTGTGTGTGTGTAGGTGGGTAAAATGATTTAAAAAGAAGATGGCAGGTGTTGTGAGCTGACAAGTTGGCTATTTCACACCATTAAACCCTTTCTTAAATAATTTGACAATTTGGCCAATGTTTAGCGACCACTTTTTATATATGGTTACTTTCAAAGCAATGTAATCGTCTTTCTTTCTTTCTTTCTTTCTTTCTTTCTTTCTTTCTTTCTTTCTTTCTTTCTTTCTTTCTTTCTTTCTTTCATTCTAGGTATTAAAAAGGCTCTTGGAAGTATTGAAATTGTCACTTAAAGACGGAGTGCCGTGATTTTTGTACTTTTCCCAATTTTATTGGGAAAAGTGGCACGCACAGTATCTTTAACAGTCCTCTGGACACCATCTCCCCAAAAAATAAAAATCATGTGGTGAAATAGCATATCTACAAGCTCACAAAATTGTGCCATCGGTAGGATATTTTGTCCCAGAAAATCTGCTGGGGCTCTATTTGTTTCCCTCTCATCGATCAATCACCATCAGGCCAACTCTTATTAGTAAATGGTTCATTTATATAGCGCCTTTATCCAAGGCGCTTTACATAGATTGTGCATCACGTTCACCCATTCACACACACGTTCACACGCTGATGGCAGTGGAAACCATGCAAGGTACCTCCTAGCACAGTGGTTTTCAACCAGTGGTCCGGGGACCACCAGTGGTCCTTGAGAGGGTTCCAGGTGGTCCTCAAATAAGTCGGTTAAGCAGATGTAACTCTTGAGAGTGTAAAAATGAAACCAAATGGACCCTTGCGGGTCCATTTGCTTTTATTTTTACACTCTCAAGAGTTAAAAATATTCATCATCTGAATTAGCCATTTTGGAATGTATGTTTTGCTTGTTTTGTTTCCCAAATCCAGCCTGGAATTGTGGACAAAAGCAAGAATAAATCTTTAGATTTGGGGTCTGTGGGGCTAAAATATCCTCAAATGGTGGTCCGTGGCTCAACTCCTGAATAAATGGTGGTCCCTGAGATGAAAAAGGTTGAAAAACCCTGTCCTATAGCACATCAGGAGCAATTAGGGGTTCAGTGTCTTGCTCAAGGACACTTCAACATTAACTCTGCGGGAGCCCGGGATCGAACCGGCAACCTAGCATTCACCATCTAGTGACTCTGCCACCGCCGCCCTTATTGTAGAATGAATGACTGCGGACAGTTTGCCAAAACAGATGGGAGGCTCTTATGTGGCTTAATATGAGTGATGCAGCCTCTATAAAAACAGATTAGCGGATAAAAGAAACTCTGATAATCTAATTCCTTTTGTTTTCATTCTCCTGACACGGTGGAAGGATGCTTTTATTCTACGGTGTTTGATTCATTTAATAACCTCAGATAGAACAACAGATAGCAGAACATAACAAAGTGTACCCTGTAATAGGACATGTCTGAATATGTTAGTGCATGAATAATGAATTCAAAGAACGTACGGATATGATTTTTTTTTTTAAATAATTATCATCATTGAATAGAGGTAGCCTATATCAATATGACATAAGGATATTTTAAATAGCTGGAAAATACCAGATCTACAAGCTCAAACATGTGGCGACGCCATCTCCCGTACAAATAAGGAATGGAACCCATGTTTTCCACAAAATTCCCAAACCTCTCACTACTAAAGTTCTAATCCTCTCTAAATTTGTGGACCATTAATGGCTATTAACTGTAAAGGGTACTGTTGTTGTACTGACAAAAAGTGCACAGGGAACAATACATTTGATGTTTTTTCAAATGCAGTATTCATTTACGTACTGACAGTGATGGGCAGTAGCTTGTTACAAGTAGCTAAGCTACATAGCTTAACTACATTTTCCCGTAACTTGTAGTGTAGCTCACTACATTTGTTCTGGGAATAGCTTGTAGTGAAGCTACACTACTTGTTTCGAGTAGCTTGTAGTGAAGCTACACTACTTGTTTCGAGTAACAAGGAAAGTAGCTTACTACATTTTCCCACACATATTTTCAAATTCCACCCATTTTTAATGAGTAGAAAACCTCTAATATACATCCCAAAACTTAAACATGCCACAATCCTAGGTTTAAACCCTCCGCTAATATATTATAATTATGATTTTTACCCATATTGTTTTATTATTATGATTAGTATTTAGAAGGTTGTACATTAAGTTGAGATATATATTTATATTATGTAGTGCTGATGTAGCAAGCTACATCAAGCTACTTTTGTCGTGTAGCTTGTAGTGTTGCTTGCTACAATTTTCTGGCGATAGCTTGTACTGTAGCTTAGCTACATTTTTTCGAGAGTAACAAGTAGTGTAGGTTACTACATTTTCCCAGTAACTTGCCCATCACTGCGTACTGAGTGCATGTTGTTTGAAGTTGAACCGTATCTCACCAGCAAACAACAAAGCATGCAGATGGGGGTTTGATTGAAGTTGAACCCATAGGCAGCATAACCAGTTGGATAGACAGACAAAACAGCAGAGCCCACTACGTGTCTACTGTGGAATTTATTCAAATGACTGCTTTGCAGAAAGAGAATAATTCAGCCTTTCCATACACCTGCAATGTTTGTAAGTTTATCATTGTTTAATACAAGTAAATCGCAGATGAAAATTCTCATTATGGGCAGGGCCGGATTTAGCCAGCCCTAGGGTGGGCACGAAGAATGGCAGGGTGGGCACCTCCAAAGGTTTTCATATTTCAATCTGTTTGACAATGGGGCCCACTTCTTATTCGGCATTTGAGCCACAGAGGACCACAATTTGATGACATTTTAGCCCCACAGACCCCAAAAGTAAAGATTTCTTTTGATTTTGTCCACAATAACAGACTGGATTTGAGAAACAAAACAGTCAAACATACAGATCAAAATGAGCATTAATCTTACACATTCTCTAGTTGTGTAGACGTGGGGCTAATTACGTTGATGAATATTTTAACTCTTGAGAGTGTAAAAATCATTCATTTCATTTTTCGCTCTCAAAGAGTTGCATCTGGTTAACCAACTTTCCACAACTCTCTCAAGGACCACTGGTGGTCCCCGGACCACTGATGAAAACCATTGATATTACCTTTCATTGGGTTGGCAGGATGCACATTTGGGTGGGCCCTGCCCACCCTGGGCCCCCTCTAGATCCGGCCGTGATTATGGGTGAGTCGGTGGACCGAATTGGAACTCTAGATTCAGCCCAATTATAAAAGGCGACACTGCCTGGACAGAAAAGGCCAGTCAGTACACACAAGGAGCCCCAGTGCCTTGGCAGCAGTGTTGTAGTGGGACTTTTAGAAGTGGGGGGACGCCTCTTAAAGGGGAATTCCACCCATTTTCATTTTTTCATTTGTACACTCTCAGGAAAAAGGGAACTCATTAACATGGTGAAACACATCTTGATGATGTCATCAGATGTGTTTCACCATGCTAATTTTTTTTTCAGACCTCCATTTCGAGGAAACACAAAATGGCTGGGGGAAACCACACAACTAAGGTGTATTAATGACAATGTTGAAAATGAGTGGAATTTCCCTTTAAGACACCTGCTGCATGCACACTTGCATTTGCATGCCCATTTGCGTGCACTTGCCCAACACACACGGACACGCCATTAAATCGTAAAAGTATAGCATATTGAGAAAGATTTGTTGTTACCCCCAAAATTTTTTTAGACAAGTAGAAATGCTGTAATGGTGTCGTCATTCTCTCAGACAGTTAAAGGGGAATTCCACCCATTTTCATTTTTTTTCCTGAGAGGGTACAAATGGAACCAAATGGACCCGCTAGGGTCCATTTCATTCACGTTCTTTCAAAACCCTTTTTCTCAGGAAAAAAGGGGTTTGAAAGAAAAAATCATTAACATGGTGAAATACATCTTGATGATGTCATCAGATGTATTTTGCCATGTTAATGATTTTTCAGACCTCCATTTTTAGGAAATACAGATTTGGGGAACTTTTCATCATGTCCACACAACATCTCTTAGGTATATCAATGACATATTAAAATGTTGAAAAATGGGTGGAGTTCCCCTTTAACAGTCTTTGTATCGAGTTGTGCTTTAAATGTACTGAATTTGTCCAAACTGTTAAACCGGAGAAAATACTCTTGAGCAATACTCATAGAGATCTCTTAATTACGTCACGAGTACATCATCAACTAAAACAGACAATCGGAGTACTTCGATGGACGACCATAGACCGAACGCTTTACTCACTCTGCTCGTACAAGTAAACATACCTTTGGTGTGGCTCTAGTGCAGACGTGGGCAATTATTTTTCCCAAGGGGCCGAATGACTAAAAGTTGAACTGAAGTCAGCGTAATATCAATTTAATTTCAAGATAAAAGTAAGCGTAAGACCAACCATTTGACACCTATTTATTCAGAATTTGAGCCTCAGAGGAACACCATTGGATGACATTTTAGCCCCACAGAGACCAAAACTAAAGATTTCTTTTGCTTTTTTCCACAATTTCAGGCTGGATTTGGGAAACAAGTGACCATTAATCTTCTACATTCTCTAGTTGTGTAGACTTGGGCTAATTCAGATGATGAATATTTTAACTCTTGAGAGTGTAACAATGAAACCAAATGGACCCGTAAGGGAACATTTGGTTTCATTTTTACGCACTCAAAGAGTTACATCCGGTTAACCAACTTTCCATATTTAACTTGGAACTCTCTCAAGGCCCTCTGGTGGTCCTCAGACCGCATGATGCCCAGGTATGCCATATATGGTTATATGAGTAAGTCAGAGCAACAACAGTGGAACACAAACACCTTAGCCAGCCACATAAAAGGCAAGCACAAGAGCAGCAGACCGTTCAGCGTTAAATTGGTTTGGACATTTTTTACCTGTGGTGACTGTATTGTGTCTTCTGGCATTGGTGTAGTCTGCTAAACGGACGGACGGCTGGCATTAGTCCTCAATTAGTAGAGTCTGTGCAAACTATCGCCCGAGGGCTGGCGATAGTACCCACCAGATACCATGCATTTCAATAGAAAGGCTGCACAAAATGCCCTCCTGGCGTTTTGTTTCGTTGTGGTGGTGGCGGTAGGCGTGGGTGTCTCGATATGGATGTTAACGAAGACAACAGAAAACAATACGGAAATAGAAAGCAACAACACTGAGGTTTGTACGCGCAACGCGCCGGCGTGCAAGATGGCTACTGTGTTCCCAGGGTTTTCACGCAAACCAGTCCCCATGTTCCTCGATAAGAATTTTAAACAACTACCCAACATCAGTGTGTATGGCTTTCCGTTTGGAATGAAAGACCATCTGGAGATGGTAGAGGACATCCAGACACATACAGAAAACCTTGGCTTTGGCGGAATAGAGGCGAAGCGCTGCGTGGTGGTCGGGAATGGAGGAGTTCTGAGAAACAGTGGTATGGGCAAGGTGATCGATAGCTACGACGTTATCATGAGGATAAACGCGGCTCCGTTGAAGGGCTACGAGAGAGACGTGGGCACCAAGACCACTATGCGCATCTTGTACCCCGAAAGTTGCCCCATGAAGCCGGAGGAGGTCGAGGACCAGGGGCTGTATGTCCTCTTGGCCTTCAAAACAGCAGACCTCCTCTGGTTTCGAAGCATGGTCAGAAAGGAGCCGCCCGATCCGAAGCTGCCTTTCTGGAAGCCAGTTGTCCAGCATGTGCCTAGAGAGCCGGCGGACATGCGCATTCTGAACCCCCACTTCATGAGGGAGGCCTCCTTTGAGCTCATCGGCTTGCCGCACAACAGCGGCAAGCCGGTTTGGGAAAGGCCTCATGCCAACGTTCCCACCACGGGGATGGCTACCTTAACGCTGGCCCTCCACAACTGTGAACAGGTGGACGCGGTTGGTTTTGGCTACGACTTGAACAACCCCAGCGCCTCCTTGCACTACTACGACGACCTGACAATGGCCGCCATGACGGGCCATAACATAGTGAAGGAAAAGCAATTTCTGGGAAAGCTTTTAAAGGCTAGAGTGATCCAGGACCTGACCGGGGCCATGTTGGTCTGACTCACAAGATCTCTTTAATTGAATGATTGAGTGAATTATTGGGGATAATGTATAGTCCAGAGTTGTCCCTGGCGGCTATTTTTAAATTTAGTCTCAGTCTTAGTCCAGGTATGTGATATTCACCTGCATTTCAGCACGATTCACATCACAGGATTGCTACAAAATAATGAAATATTATTTAAAAAAAATGTGTTTTTGTTTTTTTTAGCACAGATAAAAAAGGGTACCATAAGCTTTGGCTTCAGCCTACACCTTTTCAGCCTTATATCAAATGAAGTATCCTTAACCCTGTACAAGGAACTGGGTCTGCACTCAGTAGCAGAATAGATCATTTCGAGAAGACGACGCACAAGGTTTTTGTTTTGAATGGATTCCTATGGAGAGGCGGACGCTGCAATGGTGAGTCGTGGGGGTCGGCCAACCAACTGTATATACAGTATTTGTCCCCATTTTCAACTGTTTTTATTGTATTGTTTTGTGGTACTTGCTTTGGCAATGTAAACGCCTGTTTTCTCATTCCAATAAAGCTCCTTTGAATTGAATTGAATTGACTCCTGGGAAACCTCCTGCAGTGACCATACACTGCAATACTTTCTGTCAATGGTGTTGCCTTTATTGGACTGGGCCCATGAAGTGAACATTTTTGTTGTGTGGCCCCATGAATTGAATATTGTTGTAACTGTTGTTGTTGTAGGTTCTGGTGTGGGCACAGGCTCCAAAACGGTGACGATTTTGACGTCACAGTAGTCCAGTCCGGGAGGCATGCAGGCAATCATTAGTCAGGGAGTAAAATGTGCACAAATTTGATTTTCATAAAAATGGCCACTGTACAGTAAATATGACAGTTACATGGATGCAATATAGCCTATGCTGTGTGGACATAAGTGCTGGAGGTATTGTGCATATAGTGAGATGTGTGCAAACATCGTAGTTTGGTAGAAGCAGCGTAAAGGTGAACGGATAAACGGGCAAGCTTCTCTCGCATTATAGTAGCTAGATGTGAGAAGTGGGGGGACGAAAACAACAACACGGAGGTTTGTAAGCGCGGCGCGCTGGCGTGCAAGGTGGCCGCTGTGTTCCCAGGGTTTTCACGCAAACCAGTCCCCATGTTCCTCGATAAGAATTTTAAACAACTGCCCAACATCAGTGTGTATGGCTTTCCGTTTGGAATGAAAGACCATCTGGAGGTGGTAGAGGACATCCAGACACATACAGAAAACCTTGGCTTGGGCGGAATAGAGGCGAAGCGCTTCGTGGTGGTCGGGAGTTCTGAGAAACAGTGGTATGGGCAAGGTGATCGATAGCTACGACGTTATCATGAGGATAAACACGGCTCCGTTGAAGGGCTACGAGAGAGACGTGGGCACCAAGACCACTATGCACATCTTGTACCCCGAAAGTTGCCCCATGAAGCCGGAGGAGGTGGAGGACCAGGGGCTGTATGTCCTCTTGGCCTTCAAAACAGCAGACCTCCTCTGGTTTCGAAGCATGTTCAGAAAGGAGCCGCCCGATCCGAAGCTGCCTTTCTGGAAGCCAGTTGTCCAGCATGTGCCTAGAGAGCCGGCGGACATGCGCAGTCTGAACCCCCACTTCATGAGGGAGGCCTCCTTCGAGCTCATCGGCTTGCCGCACAACAGCGGCAAGCCGGTTTGGGCAAGGCCTCATGCCAACGTTCCCACCACGGGGATGGCTACCTTAACGCTGGCCCTCCACAACTGTGAACAGGTGGACGCGGCTGGTTTTGGCTACGACTTGAACAACCCCAGCGCCTCCTTGCACTACTACGACGACCTGACAATGGCCGCCATGACGCACCATAACATAGTGAAGGAAAAGCAATTTTGGGAAAGCTTTTGAAGGCTGGAGTGATCCGGGACCTGACCGGGTCCAGGTTGGTCTGAGTCACAAGATCTCTCTAATTGAATGATTGACTGAATTATTGGGCATAATGTATAGTCCAGAGTTGTCCCGGGCGGCTATTTTTAATTTTAGTCTCAGTCTTAGTCCAGGTATGTGATATTCACCTGCATTTCAGCACGATTCACATCCGATTGCTACAAAATAATAAAATATTATTAAAAAATGTGTTTTTGTTTTTTTAGCACAGGTAAAAAGGGTACCATAAGCTTTGGCTTCAGCCTACACCTTTTCAGCCTTATATCAAATGAAGTATCCTTAACGCTGTACATGTAACTGCAGAATAGATCATTTCGAGAAGACGACGCACAAGGTTTTTGTTTTGAATGGATTCCTATGGAGAAGCGGACGCTGCAATGGTGAGTCGTGGGGGTCGGCCAACCAACTGTATATATTTGTCCCCATTTTCAACTGTTTTATTGTATTGTTTTGTGGTACTTGCTTTGGCAATGTAAACGCCTGTTTTCTCATTCCAATAAAGCTCCTTTGAATTGAATTGAATTGAATTGAATTGAATTGAATTGAATTGAATTGAATTGAATTGAATTGAATTGAATTGAATTGACTCCCGAGAAAACCTCCTGCAATGACCATACACTGCAATACTGTCCAATGGTGTTGCCTTTATTGGACTGGCCCCATGAAGGGAACATTTTTGTTGTGTGGCCCCATGAATTGAATATTGTTGTAACTGTTGTTGTTGTTGTAGGTTCTGTTGTGGGCACAGGCTCCAAAACAGTGACGATTTTGACGTCACAGTAGTCTAGTCCAGAAGGCATGCAGGCAATTATTAGTCAGGGAGTAAAATGTGCACAAATTTGATTTTCATAAAAATGGCCACTGTACAGTAAAGTGTCAATCAATAGCAGTCAACCCATTTGTTGATTTGTTCTGAGAAAAGGGGGCGGAGCTACAAGAGGATGAAGTCTGGAATAAACAGGCGGTGTTGTATGGTGTGGACAGAAATGGACGTGGGTCATCACTATGTGGACTTTATTTGTAAGCAATAGTAAGAGAGTAGAATCATGGTCTAACTCTAAATACTCCAAGTATTCAGTAGGTGGCAGTAATGCACAATATTGTTTACCAACCGCCAATAAAACCTGACAGAAGAAGAACAGGTAGTGTGACAGGGCCTACACGCTGCACGAGTGCACATTCCAACTTTCGGCCGGAAGTGTGACGTCACGTCCTCCTTTTTTGAACTGTAGCTACAGACTGCACAAGTGAACCCCCACTTCATGAGGGAGGCCCCCTTTGCCGCACAACAGTGGCAAGCCGGTTTTCACAAGGCCTCATGCCAACGTTCCCACCACGGGGATGGCTACCATAACGCTGGCCCTCCACAACTGTGAACAGGTGGACGCGGTTGGTTTTGGCTACGACTTGAACAACCCCCACGCCTCCTTGCACTACTACGACGACCTGACAATGGCCGCCATGACATAGTGAAGGAAAAGCAATTTTTGGGAAAGCTTTTGAAGGCTGGAGTGATCCGGGACCTGACCGGGGCCATGTTGGTCTGAGTCACAAGATCTCTCTAATTGAATGATTGAGTGAATTATTGGGCAAAATGTATAGTCCAGAGTTGTCCCGGGCGTCTATTTTTAATTTTAGTCTCAGTCTTAGTCCAGGTATGTGATATTCACCTGCATTTCAGCACGATTCACATCACAGGATTGCTACAAAATTATAAAATATTATTAAAAAATGTGTTTTTGTTTTTTTTAGCACAGGTAAAAAGGGTACCATAAGCTTTGGCTTCAGCCTACACCTTTTCAGCCTTATATCAAATGAAGTATCCTTAACCCTGTGTACATGTAACTGCAGAATAGATAATTTCGAGAAGACGACGCACAAGGTTTTTGTTTTGAATGGATTCCTATGGAGAGGCGGACGCTGCAATGGTGAGTCATGGGGGTCGGCCAACCAACTGTATATATTTGTCCCCATTTTCAACTGTTTTCATTGTATTGTTTTGTGGTACTTGCTTTGGCAATGTAAACGCCTGTTTTCTCATTCCAATAAAGCTCCTTTGAATTGAATTGAATTGACTCGAGAAACCTCCTGCAGTGACCATACACTGCAATACTTTCTGTCCAATGGTGTTTATTGCTTTTATTGGACTGGCCCCATGAAGTGAACATTTTTGTTGTGTGGTCCCATGAATTGAATATTGTTGTAACTGTTGTTGTTGTAGGTTCTGGTGTGGGCACAGGCTCCAAAACGGTGACGATTTTGACGTCACAGTAGTCTAGCCCGGGAGGCATGCAGGCAATTATTAGTCAGGGAGTAAAATGTGCACAAATTAGATTTTCATATAAATGGCCACTGTACAGTAAATATGACAGTTACATGGATGCAATATAGCCTATGCTGTGTGGACATAAGTGCTGGAGGTGTTGTGCATAGTGAGATGTGTGCAAACATTGTAGTTTGGTAGAAACGGCGTAAAGGCGAACGGATAAACGGGCAGCTGCTTTCGTATTATAGTAGCTAGATGTGAGAAGTGGGGGGACGCTAGATGTGAGTAGTGGGGGGACGCCGTCCCCCCGCGTCCCCCCGCGTCCCCCCTCCACTACACCCCTGCTTGGCAGGGAAACTGTCTGAAGTGTCCATTGGGGAGCCATAGTCAAGTATCAATCAATAGCAGTCAACCCATTTGTTGATTTGTTCTGAGAAAAGGGGCGGAGCTACAAGAGGAGGAAGTCTGGAATAAACCACATCGGCCGACAGCACCTCCAGGCTTGAAGCTCCCTGCGCTGGTGGCCACGTTTGGTACTGCAGGCGGGTGGAATTCATGCACGAACGCCCCGAGAGCACGCACGCTGGTTTGCTTTGTGCACGCGGACAGGGCAGTTTGTGTTTAAGTTGTTTTCTGAATAGCGGTCATCACGTCATATACTACCTCTCAAAACACAATGGATGTATTATATGACAGATAATAAGCTCAATGCAAACCCACAAGCTTTTTTTTGATGCTTTTTGATGTTTTTTTCCTTTGCTCGTTCTTGACGGCACTTTCCGTTCCCATAATCCCTTGCTTCCGGCGCGTTCATGGAGAAATACTTACACAATTGACCACCAAATTTTGGTGGGGAAATGCGGAAATAGGCGCACTTCCGGCGGTCTTCTGGGTGCTTCAAAACGCCAATGAGCAACTTGTATTGAATTGAATAACAAGGGGGCGGGGCTGTCGCTCGAGTCCGTTCTCTATATTTTATTACTCTATGGAATAAACAGGCGGTGTTGTATGGTGTGGACAGAAATGGACGCGGGTCATCACTATGTGGACTTTATTTGTAAGCAATAGTAAGAGAGTAAGATTCTAAATTCAGTAGGTGGCAGTAATGCACAATATATTGTTTACCAACCGCCAATAAAACCTCAAAGAAGAAGAACAGGTAGTGTAAGGGTGTGTTCACACCACACCAGCAGACAGCGCCTCCAGGCTTGAAGCTGGCCTCGCTGGTGGCCAAGTTTGGTACTGCAGGCGGGTGGAATTCATGCACGAACGCCCCGAGAGCACGCACGCTCGTTTGCTTTGTGCACGCGGACAGGGCAGTTTGTTTTTAAGTTGTTTTCTGAATAAACCAGCGGTCCTCACGTCATATACTACCTCTCAAAACATAACGGATGTATTATATGACAGATAGTAAGCTCAATGCAAACCCACAAGCTTGTTTTTGATGCTTTTTGATGTTTTTTTCCTTTGCTCGTGCGCGACGGCGCTCGTTCATGGTTCCCATAATCCCTTGCGTCGGGCGCGTTCATGGAGAAATACTTCCGCATTGGGGCACCAAATTTTGGTGCTCAAATGCGGAAATAGGCGCACTTCCGGCGGTCTTCCGGGTGCTTCAATGCGCCAATGAGCAACTTGTATTGAAATGAACGGCAAGGGGGCGGGGCTGTCGCTCGAGTCCGGTCTCTGTTATTTTATTACTCTATGGTTCACACCTATGAAACTAAAAGTTTCATGGAAGCAGCCGTCTTGAAACCATTTCCAGTCATTCCCTATGGGGATGACGTCATTTTGAAGAAACTTCCGGTTTCTTCAAGGGCCTACATGAAACCAAACTACATGAAACCAGTTGTAGGCAAGTCGGACTACAGAGTCCATGACAACCCAAAAAGGGTTGGGCAAACAGCCAACCAGTAGTAGAAAAGTCGGATCTTTAATGTCATTAGGCAGGGTTATATGTTGTAGTCTTTTTAGACTCTAGTCTTCACTCTTTATTGACTGCTGTCAAAGAACAGCTTATCGGCATCTTTTAAACAGAAATGATTTTCATTTAAAGTATGACATATTCAGGCCCTGTCCATTAAGTAAGTCAACAGGATAATATAAACCCTGTCACAACAGAAAAATAAAACTTTAGAATTCAAGGTGCATAAACAAAAATATTAACTTTTGACATTCTAAATTTCCAGTAGCAACCTACCCAATGAAAAGTTCGCATTGTACAAGCCTTGATCACTTCACAAAACAATGAGTAATAGTCTAGTGGTTAAGACATTGGTCTTGCAACGTGGCAGCCCGGGTTCGATTCCTCTCAAAGGAATTAACCTTTTGAACAAAGTGGCTAATGTGTCCAATCACATTTTTTCAATTTGTTGTAGTTGTGCTTGAATTGTACTGTAATTCTCCAAGCTTTTATCACTTTTGTTGTAGCAGTCCAACTAGACATGTACAGGCTACTGTAGGGAGTTCATATTTCATTTATTCATTCACTATTACTGACCTGGGGCAAAATCACCCCCCCCCCCCTGTCCCCCTAGGATACATGAAGCCAATGCTATCACCTGCCTCTACACTGTTTTTTTGCACAGTCCAAGTCTCGGACCGGGGTGTCCTTTTTTGAATGGGTTTCAATGGGCACTTCCTGCTACTTCCTGTCTGAATTTTGGACAGTGCTCAGGCAGCAGGAAAGACCCGCCCACGGCCGAAATTCAGACAGGAACGTGACATCACACCCCCGGCCGAAAGTTGGAATGTGCACTTGTGCAGTGTGTAGCTACAGTCTGTGTATCCACAACCTTCCTCTGTGTTCCTCTGTGTTGCCAGGTTTGCGACAGAAACAAGTGGACAAGACTATAACGATCAGCACATATCAACATAGCCGATCTACAACCTCACAGCGACATATAGTGAGGTTGGACATCTGTCATTTAAAAACACCTCGAGAATAAAACTAAATATTCTATTCTATATTTTAAACATTTGAATAATAAAGGCAGACAGTATTTTCTGGTAGTTGTCTGTGGACAATTACATATTAATCTGGGGTTCCTTGACGTGAATAAATGTGGGAAAACACTGGTTTAAGCTTTAGAATGTACGCTTTAATAAACTACTGTACACTTTAGAAATAAGTCCTGAAACTCCAGCAACTACCAATAATAAATGGTAGGCCCTGGTATCAAAAAGGTTGAAAACCCTGCCATACATGAAAAAACGAGTCAAAGGTTGCTTACAATAAACAGACATGGCAACACAGTATGGACGTGTGTGTGCGCTCTGTTTCCGGTCCCCTCCGGTGCCTTGGCGGAGAAAGTTGTGGATTGAAAAGAAAATAGGCTATAGATCAAAAAATAAATAAAAAAATCGGAAAATAAGTGTAAGAGGATTATAGTATATATTAAGAGTTTTCACACAATAACCAGCTGTGAATAACCATACATAGACAGATAGTGTTGAATGAATGAATGAATGAATGAATGAATGAATGAATGAATGAATGAATGAATGAATGAATGAATGAATGAAATTTTTATTAACAGAGATGAGAGTTAGAGTACAAGTCAAGTACACACTGCAACAAAACTGATAACAGCTTGGAGAATTACAGTACAATTCAAGTACAACTGCATCAAATCTGAAAAAGCTGATTGGACACACTAGTTAAGCATACACTTGTTTACAATAGTGGCCAACTTGTTCATTTCATTAAGGTACAGTAGCTTGCGCCCAACGCGGGGCTCGAACCCACGACGACCCTGAGATTAAGAGTCTCATGCTCTACCGACTGAGCTAGCCGGGCCGGGTGTTGTGGACAGCAGCTAGCCAACAAGCTAACAGGCTAACCTGGAGGAGAAAAGAGTGAGTGTGTGAGTCAATCTGTTTCTAAATGAAAACTGAAATAACATGACATTATTAGCACTTTGGTGCTTTGAGGGCCCACTACAGCGGTGGTTTTCAACCTTTTTGTTCCCAGAGCCCAGTGTTTATTCAGCAATTGAGCCACGGACCACCATTTGATGTCATTTTAGCCCCACAGACCCCAAAAGATTTGCTTTTGTCCACAATTCCAGGCTGGATTTGGGGGGGAAGAAACAATCAAACTTACCGATCAAAATGACCATTAATCTTCTACATTCTCTAGTTGTGTAGACTTGGGCTAATTCACATGATGAATATTTAAACTCTAGAGAGTGTAAACATGAAACCAAATGGACCCGCTAGGCAAGGGTCCATTTGGTTTCGTTTTTACACTCTCAAGAGTTCTGGTTAACCAACTTTCCATTATTTAGCTGGAGACTACCTGGAATCCTCTGAGGGACCACTGGTGGTCCCCGGACCACTGGTTGAAAACCACTGCTGCAAACCACAGGATCCACTGAGGTGCTAGCCCTGGTATGTCTCTGTACTCCGTCATAAATGACTTCATATCAGTGCCATGGATCGGGCTCTATCGTATGCTGTTACAGGGAAACATCGGCACTCTTTAGCGGTCATTTACTCTTGTTTGTACTCGCCCATTAAATAATTCCAAAGACGTGGGGTGCGATATAGTCCTCTAGTTTCATATCCATGTGAAAGTTGTGGCACAAAACGCCTATTTAGTCAAATATCTCCACTTTTCACGAGACGCACACAGACATCTCTCCCTTTGGGCAAAGGGATCATAATACCAGCTGCACCTGATCACTGCAAACGTCATCAGAGTAACACAAATGTTTGGGGAACACAATTGGCAGGTGGTGTGATTATTTGCCCAGCCCCTATCGCAGTGCACCGGGCAATTGTGTTCCCCAAACTTTTTGTGTTACTCTGATGAACGCTTTACTCGCTCTGCTCGCACAAGTAAACATACCTTTGGTGTGACTCAGTGGCTCTAGTGCAGACGTGGGCAACTATTTTTCCCAAGGGGCCAAATGACTAAAAGTCGAACTGAAGTCAGCGTAATATCAATTTAATTTCAAGATAAAAGTAAGCGTAAGACCAACCATTTTGACCTATTTATTCAGAATTTGAGCCACAGAGGAACACCATTGGATGACATTTTAGCCCCACAGACACCAAAACTAAAGATTTCTTTTGCTTTTGTCCACAATTCCAGGCTGGATTTGGGAAACAAAACAGTCAAACATACAGATGAAAATGACTATTAATCTTCTACATTCTCTACAGGGTAGTTGTGTAGACTTAGGCTAATTAAGATGATGAATATTTCAACTGTTGAGAGTGTAAAAATGAAACCAAATGGACCTGCAAGGGTTCATTTGGTTGAAAACCACTGTGCTCTTTCACAGACTGGTCAGAGTCAGCCAAAGGCCCCCGGGCTGCATAATGCCTAGGTATGCTCTAGTGTGAACGACAATATGACACCATATATGGTTATATGAGTAAGTCAAAGCAACAACAGTGGAACACAAACTTAGCCAGCCACATAAAAGGCAAGCACAAGAGCAGCAGACCGTTCAGGGTTAAAGAGGTTTGGCCATTTTTTACCTGTCGTGACTGTATTGTGTGTGGCATTGGTGTAGTCTGCTAAACGGACGGGCGGCTGGCATTAGTCCTCAATTAGTAGAGTCTGTGCAAACTATCGCCCGAGGGGGGGCCGAGAGTACCCACCAGATACTATGCATTTCAATAGGAAGGTTGCACAAAATGCCGTCCTGGCATTTTGTTTCATTGCGGTGGTGGCGGTGCGTGTGGCTGTCAAGATATGGATGTTAACGAAGACAACAGAAAACAACACGAAAACAGAAAACAACAACACGGAGGTCTGTAAGCGCGGCGCGCCGGCGTGCAAGATGGCCGCTGTGTTCCCAGGGTTTTCACGCAAACCAGTCCCCATGTTCCTCGATAAGAATTTTAAACAACTGCCCAACATCAGTGTGTATGGCTTTCCGTTTGGAATGAAAGACCATCTGGAGGTGGTTGAGGACATCCAGACACATACAGAAAACTACGGCTTGGGCGGAATAGAGGCGAAGCGCTGCGTGGTGGTCGGGAATGGAGGAGTTCTGAGAAACAGTGGTATGGGCAAGGTGATCGATAGCTACGACGTTGTCATGAGGATAAACGCGGCTCCGGTGAAGGGCTACGAGAGAGACGTGGGCACCAAGACCACCATGCGCATCATGTACCCCGAAAGTTGCCCCATGAAGCCGGAGGAGGTCGAGGACCAGGGGCTGTATGTCCTCTTGGCCTTCAAAACAGCAGACCTCCTCTGGTTTCGAAGCATGGTCAGAAAGGAGCCGCCCGATCCGAAGCTGCATTTCTGGAAGCCAGTTGTCCAGCATGTGCCTAGAGAGCCGGCGGACATGCGCATTCTGAACCCCCACTTCATGAGGGAGGCCTCCTTCGAGCTCATCGGCTTGCCGCACAACAGCGGCAAGCCGGTTTGGGCAAGGCCTCATGCCAACGTTCCCACCACGGGGATGGCTACCTTAACGTTGGCCCTCCACAACTGTGAACAGGTGGACGCGGTTGGTTTTGGCTACGACTTGAACAACCCCAGCGCCTCTTTGCACTGCGACGACCTGACAATGGCCGCCATGACGCACCATAACATAGTGAAGGAAAAGCAATTTCTGGGAAAGCTTTTGAAGGCTGGAGTGATCCGGGACCTGACCGGGGCCATGTTGGTCTGAGTCACAAGATTTCTCTGATTGATTGATTGAGTGAATTATTGGGCATGATGATGTATTGTCCAGAGTTGTCCCTGGCGGCTATTTTTAAATTTAGTCTCAGTCTTAGTCCAGGTATGTGATATACAACCTGCATTTCAGCACGATTCACATCACAGGATTGCTACAAAATAATGAAATATTATTAAAAAATGTGGTAGCAGGAAAGACCCGCCCGCGGCCGAAATTCAGACAGGAACTGGCCGGAAGTTCCCATTTAAACCCATTCAAAAAAGGAGGATGTGACGTCACACTTCCGGCCGAAAGTTGGAATGTGCAATCCTGTAGTCTGGAGGCCCAGACAGCGGCCAGGTGGCAGGAAAGACCCGCCCACGGCCGAAATTCAGACAGGAACTAGCCGGAAGTTCCCATTGAAACCCATTCAAAAAAGGAGGACGTGACGTCACACCCCCGGCCGAAAGTTGGAATGTGCACTTGTGCAGTCTGTATAGCCCTGTCAGTGTATCCACAACTTTCCTCTGTGTTCCTCTGTGTTGCCAGGTTTGCGCCAGAAACAAGTAGTCAGGACTATAAAGATCAGCACAGCCGATCAACATAGCCGATCTACAACCTCACGGCGCCATAGTGAGGTTGGACATCTGTCATTTAAAAACACCTTGAGAATAAAACTAAATATTCTATTGACCTATTTTATATTTTAAACATTTGAATAATAAAGGCAGACAGTATTTTCTGGTAGTTGTCTGTGGACAATTATTAATCTGGGGTTCCTTGACGTGAATATATTTGGAAAACACTGGTTTAAGCTTTAGAATGTATGCTTAAATAAACTACTGTACACTTTAGAAATAAGCCCTGAAAACTCAACCAGCAACTACAGGGGTTGACAGTAAGGTCTCGGAGGCACTAGCCCATTGGACAAGTGCAAGTCAGGTTCTACTTGCCCTCAGGTCATGGTCACTTGCCCCCCAAAAATATATTGTAAATGTTGCAGATATAACTCTTGAGAATGTAAAAATGAAACCAAATGGACCGTTGTGGGTCCATTTGGTTTCATTTTTACACTCTCAAGAGTTAAAATTCATCATCTTAATTAGCCCAGGTCTACACAACTAGAGAATGTAGAAGATTAATGGTCATTTTGATCTGTATGTTAATTTGCCTGTTTTGTTTCCCAAATCCAGCCTGAAATTGTGGATAGCTAGAAAGCAGGGAAAGACACAGAGGCAGAGTGCAATGACTGCCTTCAAGACAAATTTATCTTGTGTTGTGTTATAGCGCACTATGTTGCACACAACCAGGTAGCAGTCTTCACTTGCCCTGAACTACCAATAATTTATTTGTAAGTGGGATTCCATACAAAAAAAAAACGAGTCAAAGGTTGCTTATAATAAGCAGACATGGCAACGCAGTATGGACATGTGTGTGCGCTCTGTTTCTGGTCCCCTCCGGTGCCTTGGCGGGGAAAGTTGTGGATAGAAAAGAAAATACAGGCTAACCTGGAGGAGAAAAGAGTGAGTGTGTTCGTCAATCTGTTTCTAAATCAGGGGTTTTCAACCTTTTTGACACCAGGGACCACCAGGGACCACCGTTTATTCAGCATTTGAGCCACGGACCACCATTTGATGACATTTTAGCCCCAAAGACCTAAAACTAAAAAAATATTGTGGTTTTGTTCACAATTCCAGACGGGATTTTGCAAACAAAACAGTATAGACTTGGGCTAATTCAGATGATAAATATTTTAACTAGAGAGTGTAAACATGGAACAAATAGCTGGAGACCACCTGGAATCCTCTGAGGGACCACTGGTGGTGGTGGTCCCCGGACCACTGGTTGAAAACCACTGCTGCAAACCACAGGATCCAGGTGCATACATTGAGTACATACAGATTCTGTCCTCCAGCACAGTGGTTTTCAACCTTTTTCATACCAGCAGGGCCCACTATTTATTCTGCATTTTTGCTTTTGATGTTGAGTTTAGTCTTCTACATTTTCTAAATGTGTAGAACTGTAGATTCTTTAAAAATCAGTCATTTGGATGTTTAAATATAACTTAACTCTTGAGATCGTGAAATGAAACCAAATGGTCCATTTGGCTCCATTTTATGATTTTTATTAAGAGATGAGAGTTTGAGTACAAGTCAAGTACACACTGCTACAAAACTGACAACAGCTTGGAGAATTACAGTACAAGTATAAGGGTCCCTTTGGTTACCGACTGACCATCATTTACCTGGGGACCTCTTGGAACTGTCTCAAGGACCACTGGTGGTCCCCGGACCACGTTTTGAAAACCACTGCGGTAACTCTAAATAATCCAAGTATTCAGTAGGTGGCAGTAATGCACAATATATTGTTTGCCAACCGCCAATAAAACCTAAAAGAAGAAGTAGAACAGGTAGTGTAATGGTCATGAATTCAGTAAATGGTGCTAAATGTGGTCACAGAAAAACAGTACTAAGACTGGATTATAATATACTGTATATTAGCAGTATTATTAAAAACGTTTTCACAGCATAACCAGCTGTGAATAACTACATAGAAAGCTAACAAGCTAACCTGAAGGAGATAAGACTGTGAGTAAATGTGGATGGATGCTAAATGAATACTATAATGACATGGACATTATTATGGGTGCTTTGAAGGCCTACTACAGCAGTGGTTTTCAACAAGTGGTCCTTGAGAGGGTTCCAGGTGGTCCTCAGGCTAACTGATGGACAGTTGGTTAACCAGATGTAACTCTATGAGGGTCCATTTGGTTTTTACGCTCTCAAGAGTTAAAATATAAATCATCTGAATTAGCCCAAGTCTACACAACTTGAAGATTATTGGTCATTTTGATCTGTATGTTTGACTGTTTTGTTTTCTCCAAAATCCAGCCTGGAATTGTGGACAAAAAACAAAACAAAACAAATGTTTAATTTTGGGGTTTGTGGAGCTAAAATGTCATCAAATGTTGGTCCGTGGCTCAAATGATGAATAAATAGTGGGCCCTGGTATCAAAAAGTTTGAAAACCACTGTGGTTGGTCAAAAAAACGCATTCTCTAAGTGTGTAGACTTATTTAATGAAGTGGTGCTAATTCAGATGATGAATATTTTACCAGGGGACCACCTGGGATCCTCTCTGGGGTCACTGGTGGTCCCTGGACTACCAGGGGACCATGGTGTGCCCTAGCACCATTCAGAAGTCATATCTGATGGCATCTAAAATCTCTCCAATATTGCACCTGTACAGATAGTTATATCCACTTTGCCTCTGCCAAGTTTTAGCTGCACTGTTGTCTGTTGATGTTTATCAGCAACTTACATTTCTGTCATTTCGGTCTCTTCTTTTCAATAATACTACACTCTGCTGCCTCCCACATAATTATGTGCAATTTTGAAACAGTTGTGTGTGTGTCTGTGTGCGTGTGTGTGTGCGTGTGCATGCTCACGCACACTGCAGGACCACTGAGTGGATGCCACCAAACTCAAAACATTTAGAAAACTATAATCACTGCACAAGTGTATTGACTGAGAGTAAGTAGGTCATACAATGTTTACTGTGGATTTTTATTTAGAAAATTATAAACCCCAAGGTAAGCTATGAATGCAGGTGCAATATTGAAGATTTTATCATTTAGATACTTACTACAATTATAAATAATAACACTTTTCTGCTTCATGTTTGTGCTGTCAATGGAGGGCATTGCAGTGTAGATGCAGAGCAACTACGTCAGTGTTACCATTTTGATACCAGGGCCCGTATTTATTTGTTGTTTTTGTTAAAGAGTTAAAATAGTCATCAATCATCTCAATTAGCCAAAGTCTACACAAGTTAGAGAACGTAGAAGATTAATGGTCATTTTGATCTGTATATTTGCCTGTTTTGTTTCCAAAATCCATATTGTGGAACTCTTTAGTTTTGGGGTCTGTGGGGCTAAAATGTCCTCACGTGGTGTCCTCCGTGGCTCAAATGCTAAAGGAATAGTGGGCCTTGGTGCCAAAAAGGTTGAAAACCACTGACTTAGTGATTGACTTTAATTGCTTTGTTCAGTTTTGATCACTTTTATACTTTTGATTATAATTTTGAAGCTACAGTATGTCACTTTAAAGCGCACAAGGGTCTTCTCAGCTCTTACAATACATGAGGCTGTTTGTAAGAAGAGAGGAGGGCAAAGGCCAAGGAATTTATTTATTTGGTTTGTTTGTTCATTCATTAGTTAGTTGGTTTCTTCAGAAATAAAACCTACATGACACCGCCAGGTGTATTAAGTTCAAACCGGAATAGTGCACTGGAGGATTCCAGTTCCTCATTGAGACATTTGGGATGCTCAGTCTAGACTCTGTAAGACATGTATAGTTTGTCATAATCCTCCGTGCCCCCATTAAAATGATGGCATTGTTGTTAGTGCAACCCGCAGTCTGTTGTTAAAGTGAAACCTGGCAGCTTTTGCTAGCTGACACAGCTAGTACTACCAGATTAAAGCATAGCGTAGATGTGCACCTGCTGCATGTGTTGTCAAAACAAGCCGCACTGCTTGCCTTGAGTTTATCGGTGCTCCTACTTTGATGCTGAAGATGATCAGAGCAGAGGTACAGTACCGTAGGCTGCAGAACACGGGCTACGTACTGAGTACCGACTGATGTTAACAATTTTTAAGCATCACCTGTTTTTGTCCCTTCTCTTCCGCTTGGCAAAAAATGTGCTTTTGTGTTACTGCCAACTGCATGACTTATAATGGGTCTAGGCGCTGTGGCTGTAGTGCATGTTTTCCTGTTGGCTCATGCTGCTGTGCATATCAGTGCAGCGAGTCAGTGCACCTGTTCACTGGCTGCCTTCTGGTTTTATGCCGGCTGGCTGTGTGCAGCTGTGTTTCTGCTACTGCTGGTCTGTGTGCCTCACATACAGATTATATGGCACTTTGCACAACCCTTATCCACTGCTATTACAAACCTCTGTTAGCATAAGCGTACTGTAGTATTCTACACATTGTGTCTTGGGAGAAAAGAGTGCAAGTTATGTGAGGAAAGAATATGATCTTGTTGATCACAGGGGTTTTCAACCAGTGGTGCCTGAGAGGATTCCAGGTGGTTTTGACCCATTTTGACCAATGTTTTGCCAGTTCTCTTTCCCAGTTGTGGACAAAAGCGTGACAGTTCTTATTGTGGGTGCAAGAGACTAAACTCAACATTACAAACTGTCAAGTGTCAACTCAAACCCCAAATTCTGTTCTCAAACATTAGTAGTAGCATATACAAGTAAACCTTCCAATTCTCTCCCTCTATTTTTCATTTTAAGCGCATTATTTTTAAACACTGTAACAGTAAGTAACACCATCACCACTATTTCAAAGCTCAAACTTTCTAGGGGGCCTTGAAATGGATTTTCAGTAATGGAATAATCACATTTTTGATGTGTAGATCTTGTTGAGCCGGTTATTTTCAAAGTAGCTCTCAACTCAAAAAAGTGTGGGCATCCCTGGACTATGGTATCTACAGCGCTCTGGGGCCAGCTGTGGGCTCAGTCGCAGGTCTGAGCTTTGTGTTGCTTTCATTAGGCTTTGTTTTCACAAGGAGGAAGACCTTTGCTCCTGCCCGTTGCGCCACGACGGCAATAGCAGACCTTTTGGGGCGTTTATTTTCAACGTTCAACACCGCCATGCAACGGAGTATAAAAACCGGGGCCAGGGGCGTATCTAGCCATGGGCATGGGGGGTGGGGGGGTGGGCAATGCCCCCCTTAATACCCAGTCTGCCCCCCCAAACACGATGCCATGCAAAACAACCCAAAATATTTCAAATTAAAGTGCTTATAATTAAAATGATGTGAAACACTACTACTGCTACTAACTACAGCTGTGTCACCTCTAAACCAACAGCATTTCATCATTGAAAACAGAAAACTCTCTGAGTCAGACCTTTAGCTTTATGCATGCTGTGTGTCTGTTGCAACTTCAACAACAACTGATGTTATTATTGATGCTTTAATTGATTAATAAAAGTCCTGTAACTGAAAATGGTATGGGTGCGACACTGCGATTTCATCGGCGATGAAGCCGCCCCCATACCATTTTCTCTTGCCCCCCTCAAATGGGACATGTTGCATCCACCCCTGACCGGGGCTATAAGCTTCCTCCCCGATGATGCTGCTGCTCAAGACTGCCAAATGAGCTCCCATGTGAGCTCTTATCCCCCATCCAAACACTTCTAGCTGGCTGCAGCAGTCGTGCATTTGCAGCGGTCTGTCCTGTAATTCATTCAGCTGTCATGAATAGTATGATGCAGGCATGCATTTTGTAAGAAGGGCTGAAGGGGGGAAACAGGTCCTTAACCATCCTTTTGTTGTGCTGTTAAGCTAATTACAGCATTGTTGGTGTTGATGTCTGAGCATAGACGGATCATTTTCGCACCAATTTTACCGGTATTTTTCTTTCAATATAAGCCTGAGAGCAGGCAGGCAGTGGTGAGGAATTACTTCTTGAAATAATAATGATAGGAAGGAGCAAGAGAGGGGGAAAAAACAATGCTAGGAAAAATAAAAATCACAATTCACATGCTCTTTCTAAGCTCCATAATCAATATTTCTTTGTTAGCTTGCAGCTGGATTCTGTAGTTATGCCTTCTATGCCCTTTCTGGGAAAACACAGGCATGAAAGAAAGAAACGAGTAGAGGGAAATTGAATTCTTTGCCTATATAATTGTTTAATGATTTATGGACCTGATGCATTGTAGCTAATAGACAGCACAGAATATTTCTTGTTCCTTTCCCCCAGGAAAGAGGAAGCAATATTTCATTTCTGGATGGGAAACATCATTATAAAATAAAAAATAATTCTGTAGAAATCATCAGCATTACAGTGTACTATGGATTACATGTAGAGCTTTTTATTTCTTGTAGTGTATTCTATGATGGATTGATTTGGTTCATAATGTAAATTTTCAATGAGGGACTAGCAGGGCTAGGAGTAGCAGCAGGCCCAGATATAACATTTCCTAATTGGGAGGGGGGCAGGCAAAATGGCATGGCATGCCAGTTTCATTTCAATTCTTTAGTTCTGGGACATTTATATCTTGTACAGGACGGATGACTGGAGGATATTTAGCAAGTAAGCCTCAATAATACCAACAGTTGTTGGTTAAGTTGCAACAGACACCCAGCATGCATGAAGCTAAAGGTGCCATAATTGTAGTTAGTTAGTAGCAGTAGTAGTGTTTAAAATAATTTTATTAAACTTTATATTAATTTATATGAATTTAATTTATATAAATTTATATTAATGGTCATTTTGATCTGTATAGTTGTATGTGACTGTTTTGTTTTCTCCGAAATCCAGCCTGGAATTGTGGACAAAGGCAAAAGAAATCTTTATTTTCGGGGTCTGTGGGGCTAAAATGTCATCAAACGGTGGTCTGTGGCTCAAATGCCGGATAAATAGTGGGCCCTAGTATGATAAAGGTTGAAAACCACAGTGTAGTATATACTTTACAAGTGTTAGACATTTGTGTTTGACATATTTTGCTTGTTATTGTTCGTACTACAGCCATACAGCTGTGACTGCTGGACGCTGAAGCCTACTATACAGAACTCACTGTGCTGCACCAGAATATACAGTCCTAAACATCAACCGGGATGACCACCACCATCACCGAGGCTGAGTGTGAAGATGGCAGCCAGTAGAATGAAGGCCGGGCAGTCGGTCAGTACTAGGAGAGGAGGAGAGCACTGGGGAGCTAACCAGACCAACGGACAGGTGGAGGTCATCATCTGTGGACGACGTGTTTCTGGGGAGAATCCATGGGTTCCAAATGCTGCGATTAAAGTCAAGGTAAGAATCTTTGTTAATTTGTTTGTTGCTGCTGCTGTATGTTCAACCTAGGTTTTGGGCATTGTCATCAAAATCCAAATAGAGGCTGAGGTGAATGTGTGGTCTCTCTCTCTCTCTCTCTCTCTCTCTCTCTCTCTCTCTCTCTCTCTCTCCCCCCCCCCCCCCCCCCCAATATTATTATGATGATTATTGTTCTTGGTGGTTGTGTTCCATCTGATATCCTTATTTTATCACAGCAGTTCACAAATCTTGCGTCTGTGTTTGCACATTGTTGTACTTCTCCCAGCAGATATGGGAGTCTTTCATTGTTTGTCATGTTTTCGAAGTCTCTGTGGATGATTGTAATCCATGGGAATAATGTGTCTTGGTACAAAGGACAGATAGTTAGAAAGTGTAGCTTGGTTTCCACTTCGCTTTGTATGCAGTGGGTAGTCTGTCTCAATTACAAGACTATGTTCACTGAGTCTGTACCTAGTTAAGATTTTCCTTTGTTTTGGGTCGGTCACACACACAGACCAGGAACGGTTTTAACTTTTAAGGGTGCCTTTTAATACTGACTCATCCAAGCCAGGTTTTGGTTGTTCTTTACCATTCTCAATAGTTTTGAGATCCCCTTTTGTGGCTTTTGTCTGGCATATTGACTCAACTTGTCCTCCAGCTCCCTGTTGACCTCGGGGCTCCGTTTGTGCAAAGTGAATCAAGTTCAACTTGGGTCATCTTACGCAATCTATCATCATTTGTGAAGGCGTCAAGGCTAGTTGTTACAGCAAAGAGGACTGAAATCAAGCAACACAAATTGCTCTGCGACTTGTTACGCTGCCTTGCCCTGTCACTTAAAGTATTCAAGGTCTCCAATGACATCAGCATCGGCTTATTGAATTTTTCACTGGTGGGGAAAGCAAGAAACGGCAAAGCAAATCTCGTCTTGGATTGAGTGTGCATCATGAGCGTGTGTAATTTACAGTATGTAGATGTCTTATTTTTGTAAATTTAATAATCTATTCATTAAATCACCAGGTGCCTTGAATAAGCTCATAGCCCCAAGTGCCTCATGTTAATACCTCATACATGTTGGTCATGACTCGGGCAATAGCAATCTGAAAGCATTTTTTTCTTTTTTATACCATACTGTTCTTTTTATGCACAGTAATATTACTCAAGTATATGTGACTGTCCACCACTGACCATAGCCTGAGCCTTTAACAACGTATAGCAAGTGAATTAAAATGAAACAAAAAATATTTGTGGCTCATCCTTAGCAAAACCGTAACAGACTTTGTATGTTCTGAATGCATTTTTCAGGAAAAAATAAAATAGATCACTCGTCACTAAGTGCATCACTAAGTGGTGAGACTATGTCCACAAGTAGCATTGATTGATAGCAATGATTAAGCCATTACGCCATTGAGGGGCTGAACAGCCAAATCAGTGCTGGATGAGTGGCCTTGATTCTGTTTGAAGGGGAAAACGCCACTGCTAGGAGGAGATGGAGACTTAAAAGGACGAGAGAGGAGAATTAATGTAGACAGTGAATATGCTCAGGTAATGTAGGGTTAGGAGCCAAAGATGATGAATGTCGAACAGGGGCGGATGTAACATTTCAGATTTGGAGGGGCAGGAGAAAATGGTAGGGGGGGCGTCTTCATCGCCTGTGTCGCTTCGTGCCACGGGCGATGAAGGCGCCCCCGTACTATTTTCAGTTACAGGACTTTTATTAATCAAGTAAGCATGAAAAATAACAGCAGTTGAAGTTGCAACAAACAAGCGGCATGCATAAAGCTAAAGGTCCGAGTTTTCTGTTTTCAATGATGAAATGCTGGTTGGTTTAGTGGTGTCACAGCTGTAGTTAGTTAGTAGCAGTAGTAGTGTTTGAAATCATTTTAAATCATCAATTTGAAATATCTTGGGTTGTTTTGCATGCCATCGTGTTTGGTGGGGCAGACTGGGCATTTAGGCCCCCCCCCCCCATGCCCATGCCTAGATCCGCTCCTGATGTCGAACGTGTCAATTACCGTTATTGTAACTCCGTTCCTATAGGAGTGACACGGTAGTCATTTTTATAGGATTCTGACCTGGTAAGGCTTGAGCGTGGCCCTTCCTCCGTATTAACCTGTATTAGTCTCCGTCATTGTCTGTCTGACCCTCCCCTCACTCTGCCAGAGCACATTGCTGCACATAGGGCTTCTCTCACTCACTCACTCAATCAGTGACAAAGTACCATCCACAGGGCTTGACACTAACACTTGCCCGCTTGCCTGGGGCAAGTAAAAAAAAAATGGTGGGGCAAGTGAAGACTGCTACCTGGTTGCCCGATCGGGCAAGTGTGCAACATAGTGCACTATAACCAGTGTTGGGCAGTAACTAATTTTAGATTACATATTACTGTAATATTATTACTTTTGCTCCAAAAAGTAAAGTAATGAGATTACTCTGCAAAAATGGGTAATAAGTAACGCATTACTTTGCAAGTAACGCCAAGTTACTTTTTTTTAAATGAGCTTGTTGTTGCATGCAAAAATAGAACAGATGTACAAGCTATTGACAGGTACTGTAACAACAGAGATGTGCAGTAGATTGTAGATCCAGTCCACACACTGCATCCTGCGCAGTTATGTACACTACAAATCGCATTGCTGCTTTATTTTGTAATAACCGGATTATGTTGTACTTCTCTAATTTTTCAAAAGCGGTGTTGAGAACTTGGGAAAGTAATAACGTAATATGTAATATATTACTCTTCAAATCCAGTAATAAGTAAAGTAATGATATTACTTTGTCTAAGGGGTAACGAGTAAAGTAAAGAAGTTACTTTCCTAAGTAATATAGACCAACACTGACTATAACACAACACAAGATAAATTTGTCTTTACCTTTGTGTCTTTCCCTGCTTTCTAGCTATCCACAATTCCAGGCTGGATTTTGGAAACAAAACAGGCAAATTAACACATCAAAATGACCATTAATCTTCTACTGTGTAGTCAGACCTGGGCTAATTAAGATGATGAATTTTAACTCTTGAGAGTGTAAAAATGAAACCAAATGGACCCTTGCGGGTCCATTTGGTTTCATTTTTACGTTCTCAAGAGTTACATCTGGTTAACCAACTTAACTGGGGACCACCTGGAACCTGGGGGGCAAGTGACCATGAGCTGAGGGCAAGTAGAACCTGACTTGCACTTGCCCGATGGGCAAGTGCATCGGAGACCTTGGTGTCAACCCCTGATCCACCCTCGCAACCACCTCAGAGGTGGTGCAGGTTTACATACCCATTCCACTTCATTTACTCAAATGTTGAGCTTACTATTTGGACTTCGTACTTCTACTGCAGTGGTTAATTTACAACCTTTTTCATACCAAGATCCACTATTTATTCAGCATTTTAGCCGTGGACCACCAGTTGATGTTGAGTTTAGTCTCTCTGACCCAAAACTAAGGATTTTGAAATTATGATTGAGGAGAGATAACTGGCAAAACGTTGGTCTAAATGTGTACAATCTTGAAAATTAAGTCTGAGACGCACAGGTATGAAACCAAACCAATGAAACCGTAAAACCATTCATTTTACAAACTCAAGATTTACAGATCTAATTTGGTTACCAACTGTCCATCATTTAGCTGAGGACCACCTGAAATCCTCTCTGGGTCCCCGGACCACTGGTTGAAAACCACTGTTCTATTGCACTACATCTAGGTATTCTCACTTTAGTTGCTTGTTACTTTGCAGATTTTGATTACATAAGCCAGTGTTGGGGAAGTTACTTTTAAAAAGTAAGGGCATTATAGTTATAGTTACTTCCCTGAAAAAGTAATTAGTTACTTTATTCCTTACTAAATTCTGAAAGTAAGGGCGTTACTTTACTTTACTTTACTTTTTTTAAACATACAAAAAAGGGGTGTTGTTCTGTGGTATTCGTGGTCACAAGTTTAAAGTGGAATTCCTCCCATTTTCAACATTTTACTGACATTAATTAATATGCCTTAGAGATGTTGTTTATTAGAAATGGAGGTTGTGTTTCACCATGTTAATGATTTTTCTTTTAGGACCTTTTTTGAAAAGGGGTGGAATTCCCCTTTAATGGCAGCATGTTGAGCATGGACTGTAATAAGATTTTCTTTGCTGAGGACAATGCTTGCTGCCTTCTAACATAATTTACACTTCACTTCAATGTTTTTGTCCTGGTCCTTTACCACAGTCGTTTTCAACCTTTTTCATACCAGGGCCCACTGTTTATTCTGCATTTGAGCCATGGACCACCATTTGAGGACATTTTGGCCCACAGACCCCAAAACTAAAGATTTCTTTTGTCCACAATATCAGGCTGGATTTCAAAAACGAAACAGTCAAACATACAGATCCATGTTTACACTCTCAGTTACATCTGGTTAACCAACTTTCCATCATTTAGCCTGAGGACCACCTGTTGAAAACCCCTGCTTTACCAGCAAGAATGTAAAATAATGTTTATATTTCCGCGCTGCAAAGGCTCCATTCACGCTGCCGTCGTCGTATCATTGCATTTGAGAGCGTATGTTTTATTATTATTATTATTATTATTATTTTACCGCAGCGAGTGTGTGTGCGCAGCAACAACACAGCTTTGTGTATGTGTGTGCTTAGAGGCCAGAGCCTTTAATTACGCGAAAACTCTGTTCACTTCATGGGGCCACTTCAATGGCGGCTCATCTATATATACTCTTCCAATTGGGACAACCGAGGTTACCAAATGCATTTAAGTCTATGGGATCATACGCTTTGTTTTCTGCCCCTCAATGTCGCAACTCTTCTACTAGATGCTTGACGAATAAGACTGGCTCTGATTGGCTTATACTGCCATGTGGCGCCGTGTTAGCCAATCAATGACCTTTTCTGTGACGTGGTGGACGGCATCACGTTAGACACATAGATATATAAATACTAGATCAGGCATCCGAAATTAATGCAAGTGGATGAGAGGGGGACTTTAGTCCGGTGCCTTCTCTATTCAATATACTCTATGTTAGACTGAAGAAGCGAGCAGACAACACAGTGCAGCGAGTCCTGCCGCCGCCGCGGAGTAACGAGAGTAACGATGGTACAATAATCATAATGACGTTATGGATTTGAGAAATGTAAGGAGTTACGTTAGAAGTTACTGAAAAAAGTAATCCCTTACTGTAAGGGCGTTACTTGTAAGGGCGTTATTCACAACACTAGGTGCACCATAAGACATAATGTTAACTAAGTTATTTATGTATACTTAAAATACCCAGCATCTACATTGCTTTGCGTGTTGAGACCTTGTTTGCTTGTACTGTTTTGTACTGCTACATTTTGATGCCAAAGGTTTTATACTTTTTCTCAAGTCTCAAGTTTTGAATACGCGTGTGTGCGTGTGTGTGTGTGTGTGTGTGTGTGTGTGTGCACACTACTATCTAATATTTGAGTCACTGCAAACATACCACTGGTCGGGGGGGCTTAAGGAAATTAACAAAATCTCATTTTGAAAACAAGGCAATGCCTCATCAAAGTTGGCGTTTAATTTATGCACCGCAAAAAAGGCAGTCTAAATCTAAGAAAGAAATATACAGTATATATATATTTGAATGCAAAAGTACTAAAAACAAGCAAAATAATCTGTCCGTGGGGTAAGTGAATTATACTTGGTGAGAATTCTTGTAATTAGAAATATGTTCTGAAAACAAGGTTGATACTCGTATACAATTTTCTCTTGGTTAATCTATTCTTCTTAAAACAAGAGCAATCATATTTTAAGTCTAGATTTAAGATTACAAGACTTGCTTAGTTTTTGCAGAGTTTTTTGTATTGTCAATTACTTACATGAGAGGGTGAGAGGTGGTGGAGTTTTTTTTATTATTTATTATTATTTTCTAATTATTTTGATATTTCCAAGCACAAAGCTGTGTTAAAAATTGAGTTCAATAGCACTGATTTATGCAAAACAATAATAATAAAAAAATGATTTCCACAACCCGACATCAAGATACAGTATATTTGTTTCCACTTCCACTTAATTTTGGGGGTCCTTGGTACGAAACAGTTTGAGAGAATACTGATTTAAAAGGCATTTGTACTCCCAGGTCTCAGCCTGTTGATGCTGCTGCCTGTCACTGTGAATGGCCTTGGCTGCCGAAAGAACAAGACCATGTTAAAACCATGTTGACAGTCACTTCTTTTAAAGGCTAAATTCTCTGTAGAGTAGAGACCCTTTTACACTGTCTGTTCAAGGCAGGACGTGGTTCCCTCGTTCCTTCATTATGTGAACAGTCTATAACCCAAGGTTGGGACGTTTTTGGGGAGGGGGGCGCAGGCACAGTTGTATGGATCCCTTTGATTTTTTTTTTTTTTGTTCCCTACATTTTATTATTATTTATTTCAAACCATTTTCAATAAACATTTTCAAATGTTGATGAATTAAAAGCTATATTTCATGAATACATTAAGGAAAAGAACAAATTCCATAAATTTGAAAACATGTTTAACAGTTTGTGCCACATTCCAAGCTTGTATGTCAACTATTTTCTCTAGTTTGGTTCCCTGGCAATCGTACTTTCTTTTTTGGGGGGTCTTAAGCTAAAGAGTTTGGGAGGCACTGCTCTAGGCCACGGAGAGGCTAAAGAGAGATGGGGGGGGGGGGGGGGGGGGGGGTCGGGGGTCATATATATCGAGCCAGCAGCAGAGCAGGGGCGGATGTAACATGTCCCATTTGGGGGGCAAGAGAACATGGTATGGGGGCCTTCATGAAGCCCGTGTCGCACCCATACCATTTTCTGTTACAGGACTTTTATTAGTCAAGTAAAGCATTTCAGGTTAGGCCAGCCTAGACTGGCAGTAACTTACAAGCTATTGTATGCTCTCTATTTATAGGAGCCTGTTTAAATATTCAAATGTCTGGCCATCACTTAGCTGTATGCAAACGCGCATTCTGGCCTTGATTTTCCTTTTAGAGGACGTCTGTCTGGACTCTGGACGCCTCCCAGCAGGTCCCTGACTGAGCATTCACCATCTCAGGCAGTGAAACTGGTTGTCAGGCAGAGAGAGATGGGAGCGTAGTGAGCTGATTTATGACAAGTAGTTAAACTTATCCATGTCAAGTTATGAACGCAGGGCTGTAAACCCCAGCGATTTAATCTGTGGATTTTTTTTTATTGAGGCAGATTGGTTCATTCATTAAAGGGGATGATTTATGAGAGCAGACGCCTTTCAAAATGACATCCCGCACATTATATGAACTGAGGTGGCTTAACCCGATGTTGTTGGGAGGAGCGCATCCCGCTTTAGAGGTTTACTGATCTCTTTTTAATCACATGTATGCCGGCATCCCTTTTTTACTAGGGCAAACGTTTGGTGAAAATAACAGCTCACAATATGTGTGACTCTTTTGATCTTCCTGATAACAGTCATGCATGGTGGAAAGAGGAGAAAAGTTGTTTTTCTTTTTTCTTTCTTTCTAAGCTATCGGCAAGTCGATCGTTGTAAAGAAGAATATTCTATGATTCTTCTTTTTTATCGGGGGCGGATGTAACATGTCCCTTTGGGGGGGGGGGGGGGGGGGCAAGAGAAACAGGACTTTTATTAGTCAAGTAAAGCATCAATAATAACATCAGTTGTTGTTGAAGTTGCAACAGACACGCAGCATGCATAAAGCTAAAGGTCTGACTCAGAGTTTTCTGTGTTCAATGATGAAATGCTGTTGGTTTAGTGGTGACACAGCTGTAGTTAGTTAGTCGCAGTAGTAGTGTTTCAAATCATTTTAAATATAAGTAATTTGAAATATAATTTGAAATATCTTGGGTTAGTGGAAAAATGCCCAGAATGGCTAGCAAGAGCCATAGACGGATCTAGAAATTACGGGCCCCTGGCCACCAGCGCCACCAGCCAAAAGGCCCCCCTACACCGGAGCATTTTCCTTCCTGACACGGCGCATAGTGTCCGCACAAGTGCATATCAATTATTATGACATAATTATAGGCATGCGATATTAACCTAATTTCAGCAGGATTTACCGCAAGGGATTGCTTGAAAATAATAAACAGCCAAAATAACTAAGCCAAATAAGTGCAAACACTTGCAGTAATGCACCATATCCTGATGTTTTAGGACTTTGGGGTTGTTTTATTGACACAACATGAATAAGCCCCTTGTACAGTGAAAATAGTGAAAAGGACTGTGTGCACCACTGTTATTCACTGTTTCACGTAGCTCTGGTCCAGAGCTCCACTGCTTCTGAGTCTGACTAGCATTGGAGCTCTGCTCTTCTCCGTGCAATCGGCCATTCCTCCACCCGACCAGCCTCTCTTCTGGAGTGGATATATAAAGAACGTTTTGCCTACTCATCAAAATAAACACGTCTTGTGTCATTAGAAAGCCTACTTACCTTAGTGGAAACACTCTGAGCACCCCACCACATGGATAAAATGGACTTTTTGAACGCCAGAACGTGATCGTTTTTCACCGAAAAGCAACCAGGATTTGCGCCCTCTACTGATATTGCCAATAGAAAAGTTCCATAGGAAATATTTTTCCTTCATTGAAAAACGATCGCATTCTGGCCAAAAAGTCCATTTATCCGTGTGGTCTGTTTGCTGAACAGCTCCAATGCAAGGCAGACTCAGAAGCAGCAGAGCTCTGGACCAGAGCAATGTTTCACGGACACTCAGACCTAGCTCAGGGGCCCCTGGACCCAACGTTCCCGTTGGATAATCCTCCCCTCGCAAGAGCAGTTTGTAGGCAATGTTTTAACTGCTGTTTGCTGAACAGTAGTTCATGAAAACAACACGTACATTTAAAATATGTCTGGGTCATGTATTGTATTGCCAACTATTGTGTTGCAACTATTGTATTCTGTTGAGTTTTCATCATCATACTCTGTTATGGGGAAACAAATATCTGCTGTCAAGCGAACAGGATGGGGGGGTACTTTTTCTTCTTCTTCCTTAAAGGAAATTGTGCCATTTTATTTTTTTGAGAGACAGATTGTATGAGATATGCATTGTATGAAAGATAAGGAGAATGCTCTGGGATTTGATCCAATCCCAGGAAATGACCCGTGTGGGTCCATACCAACCACTTTAATAACCAACACACATCGAAGGGCAGTTTGCTCATTCTCTGCGTAAGAAGAGAGCATTTTTCTCCTTGTATTATATTGTAGAATTATTCCTGTGGCATATCTACCCCCGTGATCATGCATGCTGCTTCTGCTTCAAAAGACCATGCATACGCTTTCCCCCAAAAGTAAATAAAAACACACCTGAGATATGGAAAGTGTAAAAGCAATTCCGTACATCTTTAGCACTCCTTCAAAGATATGTTAAAGTGTGGAACGGTGCTTACTGTTTACTTTGCACCACGCCTGGTGTACTGTGAAATTTGCTTTCATTGCCGTATGCCTGGAATGCTGTAGGGCTGGATGCAAGTGTAAATGTCTCTGATGTTGACAAATATACAACAGCTTAAGTATCTCTATAAGGTACTGGAGGTGTGTGTGTGTGCGTGTGCGTGTGCGTGTGTTATTGGGGTTATCACACGGCCACCCTACTGCATAGGTTTCACTGGATTAGTTCCATGGCAGCTTAGACTTCACAGCAAATTGAGATGTCCGGCAATCGCTCCCATCTTCTCTCAACACTGTTCCAAGTCTATACCTATCTATCTATTCTACTCTATATCTACTCTAGCCTGACACTCCATTTCCATTTGGCTTCACTTCATTATTTATTCTACGGGGTGTCCCCCCGCTCCGCTGCAGACGCTTTCCTAGAAGGAACGTAAGGCGAACAGGGAGCTTTCAGCCATTTAGTTAAAGTCCCATCATTTCCAGGGTCGGATTGACCACAGGGCGTACAGGGAGGTCTCCCGGTGGGCCACGACCCGTATCACGGTATGATTAAAAGCACTGGTTTTCAAACTTTTTGATCCCAGGGCCCACTATTCATTCAGAATTTTAAGCCACGGACCACCATTTGATGACATTTTAGCCCCAAAGACCTCAAAACTAAAGATTTATTTTGCTTTTTGGTCCACAATTCCAGGCTGGATTTGGGAAACAAAACAGTCAAACATACAGATCAAAATGGGCATTAATCTTCTACATTTTCTAACTAGACTTGGGCCAAATTTAGATGAATGGTGTTGTGTGTCTTATATGCTATTGGAGTACAGGTAGTGGTCTTCAACCGTTTTGATACCAGGGCCCACTATTTATTCAGCATTTGAGCCACGGACCACCATTTCATGACATTTTAGCCCCACATTTCTTCTGTTTTTGTCTACAATTCCAGACTGGATTTCTGAAACATAACAGTCATGAACATAAAGCAACAACAACAACACTGCCTCCATCCTACAGTATACAGCATCTCTCAGACATGGCTGTATGTTTTAACTTGATTTGACATTGGACCAGGCTATGCTTTTACTGTGGACACTGTACAAACAACTCACCAGGGGATTAACTGTATCGCAAAGTACAGTAACAAAAAGGAAACGGTAGTATTTCATTAAAAATGGAACCGGAGGAAAATCTGTTTCCTTTGTGGTCTGTGGTTCATCTAGGTTAATCCTCTCCCCATTTATGTCCAGTCGTTTTTTTGTTGTTTACATTTCAACTATGAATAATAGAAGTGTTATTGTGTTATTAGTGTTATAAATAATCACTAACTTTGCCGTGCTTGGACATCAAATGGACACAAAAGGAGACAAATCCACTGAACCGAGATTGAATGGGAACAGGAGGGGGTATAGGGCGGGGGGAGCTCACCTCTGTCACTGAATAATACCTACCAACCTTTGCTACCGTAGGCTACCATTGTCATATAGCTTTCTATTGTACGCTACCAGGGGCAGATCTAGGCATGGGCATGGGGGGGCAATGACATGCAAAAACAACCCACATTTCAAATATATTTCAAATTAAAGTTCTTATCAAAATTATTTGAAACACTACTGGTACTAACTAACTACAGCTGTGTCACCACTTAACCAACAGCATTTCATAATTGAAAATAGAAAACTCTCTAAGTCAGACCTTTAGCTTTATGCATGCTGCGTGTCTGTTGCAACTTCAACAACAACTGATAGTATTATTGATGCTTTACTTGACTAATAAAAGTTCTGGGGCGACTTCATCGCCTGTGTCGCTTCACACCACGGGCGATGAAGTCGCCCCCCTACCATTTTCTCCTGCCCCCCATTGGGAAATGTTACATCCGCCCCTGTACGCTACTGTGTCTGCTGGCCCCTTTGTGAATGAATGGGAATCCCTTCGATGCATGACCCATATAGTACTGTACATGTGTTGAAAGAAAGATACCTCATAGAAGAATGACACGGACTAGACGGATAGAGATGACTTTTTTTTTTGAGGAAAGGGGAACCTCAGAGTTAAAGTTCCAGGCACTCGGGCGGTAAGAGTTTGTGAAGGAGCACGGCGGGGCCAGCCAGGCTGCTGATCTGAGGGCTCTGATGTATGATCCTCTGGCTTCATCATCTGAGACAGGCAGCAGCAGGGATGGAGACAGATAGAGACGTAAGGTTAAAAGACACGGAGTCACAGTGCTGTCCTGGGAGATGCATGGAAGGCAATCGATACCCTATAGCAGGAGTAAGAAACCTTAGGCACATGGCTGCCAACACTGGCACTTCAGAGGGTGGTCAAAGATATTTATTTTATTGACAGTCTTTTGAAAATTGTCAAGATGGTTTACATGTTGAAAAAACATGTAAACAACACGCAAGGGCGATTTGACTAGTCAGAGTACAGCAGAACCTTTAGTATTAACACATATTTTAATACTCCACTCCAACTTTCACTGTTACACATTTCCTCTTGAGCTTTTCTCAAAAAAGGATCCAACCGAAAATAAAAATTGGATCAAACACAAAATAAACACGGGTACTTTACAATTTCTTTGTTACATTATGAATACTTTAGTTTACGAATACGTTTTACGGTCAGAAACTTGTTTCGTTTCACTTTTCTGACGTCACACACACATGTATTGCACATGCGCAGTACAGTATCAGTCTTGAACTTGAGAAAAGGTATAAAAATCACACCAAACATTAGAAAACAATACTGCAAATAATGTTGCAACTAGTATTAATAATGATAATACTGTCACCTTGTAATAATATGAATAATGCAAAAACAATAAAAAATATATAATAAATCAAGAAAATTCTTAATGTCAGTTTTGGCCTCTACAATGTTGGAAAAACAATATTTTTTATTAAGAACGTTCAAAAATAGTGAAAATGGCAGGTCTATCTACAGGCTGAAAACACAGATTGGCTATTTATGCTAAAAAAAAAAAAAAGTATTATGTACTGTATGTGTCATCTGCCATAGTGCCCTGTTCACCAAATCCTAAAAAAAAAAAGAAATCTAATTGTTATTCATAATGTTAAATTGTCAATCACAATTAAATAATTGCAAATAACAATCAACAAAACATTTATCAAACATTTATTTTAATTTTCCATTTTCCTTCTTTTTTTTTAACTCAACTTAATCTTTTACTCTTGTGTACAAAAAAGGAAAAGTGCTTATTCAAGGTTCCTTAGACAAACGCTTGTCTGACCTCTGGGACATTGGTCAATGCTTTATGAATGAGTGACCAGCACGTCCAAGTGGGTCTCAATTTGCAATTTAGGCATTTAGAAGATCCAGAGCGACGATTAGAAACATTACAATAAATCATATGGATTAAAGTTTACAATTTAAGCAGAATTTACAATACACTTTATAATATACTGAAGAGGTGTGTTTTCAGACTGTGGCGAAAGATGGGGAGTGAGTCTGTGGTTCTGATTGCAGTGGGAAGTTCATTCCATGGATTTGGAGCCAGGAGGGAGAAGAGCTTGGGGTAATTGAAACGTTGTCCAGTCGTTTTTAGGAGGGGTACTGCCAGCTTCCCTGTGTCGGCTGATTAGAGTGCACAGAAGGGCTTGTAGGATTTTATGAGACTACAGTAGTAAGATATGGTGGAGTCAGACCTTTGGTTGCTTTGAATGTAAGCGCAAGAGTTTTGAACTGTATGCGTGCGGCAACCGGGAGCCAATGGAGGGAGCGGAGAAGCGGGCAGGGGTGGATATAACATGTCCCTTTTGGGGGGGCAAGAGAACATGTTGGAGGGGCAAGAGAAAATGGTATGGGGGCTGGCTTCATTGCCCGTGTCGCTTCGCGCCACGGGCGATGAAGCCACACCCATACCATTTTCAGTTACAGGACTTTTATTGGGCAAGTATAATAACATCAGTTGTTGTTGAAGTTGCAACAGATACGGAGCATGCATAAAGCTAAAAGTCTGACTCAGAGAGTTTTCTGTTGTCAATGATGAAATGCTGTTGGTTTAGTGGTGACACAGCTGTAGTCAGTATTGGTGTTTCACATCATTTTAATAATAAGCACTTTAATTTGAAATATCTTGGGTTGTTTTGCATGACATCGTGTTTGGGGGGGCAGACTGGGTATTTAGGGGGGCATTGCCCCCCCATGCCCATGCCCATAGATCCGCCCCGGAGTGAATTTTGGCTGGTTAAAGACCAAACGGGCCACAGCATTTTGGATCAATTGCAGGGGGCTTGGCACATGCCGGTAGACCAGTAAGGAGGGAGTTACAGTAGTCTCCTGAGGTCTCCTGAGGACAGATGACGAAATCACTGTCTCCACTTACCCACGTTGTATCCTGAATCATAAGCTCTACTGCGGTATAGGCCTGCATATTTCTGGCAATTATAGCCTAATTGTGCTTTTTAAATGATAAGAATAAATCCATAACTTCTTCCTGTAATATCAGTGTTTCCTATTTCAGCTACAGTAGTAAAACCTTGGGGGGAAGGGGGGGGGGGGGGGGGGGGGGTGATTCATGGAACAGAACAGGAACTACACTAAGGCAAGTGCTCTCAAATGAAAACCTGTGTAACACTGTCACTTACTGTACTGTATGAAAAGGACTGTTTAGCCCTCCAAGGCCCAACCTCACTAACCTTACAACTTTACTACTAGGTTGTATTACCATGATCTATTAAAAAAGCAAAAAAAAAAAAAAAAAAAAAAAAAAGTTTTATGGAAAAATATTTTATTTATGCTAATTAATTAACTATCATAAATTCAATTCCAAACAATCAACCTCAACCATGACATTTATGTGAAAAAATAACAAAAAAAATAATAACATTTTTTAAATAATTAAAGGGTTAATATTGCTAAAACGCAACACTGGGCCTTCTAGAGTTAATAATTTAATGCCAAGTTTACTTGTCATTTAGTCGTTCTACAAAAAATAACCATTAACGTTTTGTGAGGTAGCCCTCAACAATGTAGTGAAAAGATCTGATCTACAAGCTCTTGCCTATTTCTAGGGCTGCAACTAACGATTATTTTCATAATCGAGCCCGGTATTTAACTGATTCATTTTTTAATCGGATTCTCTATCCACTCTATCCATGGGAATTTTTCCTAAAAGAAAAATCATTACAATGGTGAAACAGAACTTGATGATGTCATCAAGTTGTGTTTCACCATGTTAATGTTTTTTTTTTTTTTTTTTTCAGACCTCCATTTCTAGGAAACTTTTGTTTTCATCGTGTCCACACAGTGTAGCTGAGGTGTATTAATTAATGCCGGTAAAATGTTAAATGTGTGAAATTTGTTGCACTTAACAACGTAAAAACTATGGATAATTGGTTAAACGGGTAAAAACTTCAGTGATTAGTTGACGAACCGATTAATCGATTACTAAAGAAGTTGACTAATTCATTAATTAATCTAATTAAATAATCGATGATTATGAATCATAGATTAATCATTGCAGCCCTATCTATTAGCAATTTGTTTGATATTCTTTCCCAGATGGAAACAATCATGCCAATTATGTAAAAACGGTTCTGATTATCTGAATTACCAGTAATTGAGATTGGGCTATTATGTAATAATTGTGACAGAACCCAGGCATGAAGTTATAGCCTGGAAACCAGACATGCCAGGGTGGGGAGAAAAATAAATGAACCTGACCTAGCCTGGCAACTCCTGTGTAGCAGGGCTTTTCAACCTTTTTGATACCAGGGCTCACCATTTATTCAGCATTTGAGCCACGGACCACGATTTGATAACATTTTAGCCACACAGACCCCAAAAGTAAAGATTTCTTTTGCTTTTGTCCATCTTCTAGTTGTGTAGACTTGGGGCTAATTCAGATGATGAATATTTTAACTCTTGAGATTGGACCCACCAAATGGACCCGCAAGGGTCCATTTGGTGGACCCTTGCGGGACCCTTGTTTTTTATTTCTAAAGTTCCCAAATGGAAAGTGGAAGACAGAACCCAATTTATAATATTTTCCTGAAAATCCTCACAAGTATCAAACGCACAACATGCAGCACCTAAGAATAACCACTTATTCCCAAGAATAACTCCTTTTGGCATGTACGCAATTATATCTTTTTATATTTAGTTTCAGCACCACAAGGTTGTGGACAAAAATAAAATGCCAGTTGAGAAAAAAAACCCTGTCCATGACACTTTCCCATAGCCCAGGGGTTTTCAACAGGTAGTGGTCCCTGAGAGGGTTTCAGGTGGTTCCCACCTAAGTTGTCATTTTAAGTAGCCCAAGTCTACACAACTAGAAGATTCATGGTCATTTTGATCTGTATGTTGTTTCCCAAATCCAGCCTGGAATTGTGGCCAAAAGCAAAAGAAATCATTAGTTTTGGGGTATGTGGGGCTTAATATGTCCTCAAATGGTGGTCGTCCGTGGCTCAAATGCTGAATAAATGGTGGGCCCTGGTATCAAAAAGGTTGAAAACCCCTGCTATAGCCCACAGCTGGGGGTCATTTTCCTTCACACCAGTACTACTGCCTGAAAAGCCTGGTGTCATCGGCTCATATCACAGCATTATATCTCCAAATGGCTTTTTAGCTCCCAGAAAATAGATGTTAATTGGCTTCTGCTGTGTGTCTGCTCCCCCACCACAAACTTGCTAATTAATTATCTTCCATGGTAGTAGAAGCAGTGACATTTGCATATGTCCTTTCCCTCTGAGAGCTACCAAGGTTTTCTCGGCATAAAAAGGATAGTTCTGGGGACTTGTTTTGGTCAGTCTGAGGGAGGTTCCTTTAATTCACTGGTTTTCAACCTTTTTGATACCGGGGCCTATACTATTTATTCAGAATTTGAGCCACGGACCACACCATCTTATGACATTTTAGCCCCACAGACCTCTAAAACTAATTTGAGAAAGTGTTATTATGGCCCCAAGAGACTGGTGGCAGAGTGTTGGAGCTGTAATGACGAATACATGATGTGATTGATAAGATCAGACAAACCTATATTGATCCCTGTGGTCAAATTGTGGGCGTTGGGTGTTGAGTTGATCATCAAAATCTTTCTTCCAAATCATTTTCTCCAGAAAATATTTTCATCTATAAAAGTGGACCACCAGTGGTCGTTGAGATGCTTCCAGGTGGTCCCCAGTTGGTTAACCAGATGTAACTCTTGAAAGCGTAAAAATGAAAACAAATGCAGTCTTGCAGGCTAATTTGGTTTCATGTTTACACTCTCAAGAGTTAAAATATTTATCATGTGAATTATCCCAAGTCTACACAACTAGAGAATGTAGAAGATTAATGGTCATTTTGATCTGTATGTTTGACTGTTTGGTTTCCCCAAATCCAGCCTGGAATTGTGGACAAAAGCAAAAGAAATCTTTAGTTTTGAGGTCTGTGGGGCTAAAATATCCTCAAATGGTGGTCAGTGGCTCAAATGCTGAATAAATGGTAGGCTGTGGTATCAAAAATGTTGGAAACCCCTGATCTATAACGTTGGACCGTAGAAATCCAATCCGACTTAACAACAAGCCTCTTGTCGCCTCTTGTCCTTGTCTGTATTTGTTTGTTCTTGTTTTGTACTGGTCTGTGTTGTCTGGATGGTTTTGAGGAAAATTAATTATAGTAGGAAGGAAAACAATGGTGGTGGTGGTAATAATAGTCATAATAATAAAATGTTATCATATTTAGCTAATTATTTTTTCTCTGTCCATGATGTTTTTCTTCATTCCACCTCCCTGTATTGTCATTTTAGAGTATCAGTGTTGTAGCTGTTAATATAATTAGAAATAAAAAATGGAATGAGGAAAAAGGCTCACAAAAACATTGTTTATCATGAAGTTCTTCAGTTCCCACAGTCGTAGCCAGAAGTTCTATTTTTGGCCTCCTGAGTGTCCAAATGGAACTAAATGGACCTGTTTAGGTCCAATTGGGGTGCAAAAGCGAATATTATTTAAGGATCACTGTCATTTATGCAGTGGTTTCTAAGCAATTTGGAGCCCTAGGCAAGATTTTCCTTGGAGCTCCAGGGCAAATCTCCTGTAAAATGGCGCCCCCAAGGGAGAAAATGAACTATTTTTAAACTAAAGAACATATTATGTGAGTTTTAAATGTTCAATTCTAGTTATAGAGGACAAGTATAATGTATTTATCCATATTAGTCTTATTAGCCTGGTATCCTTTTAAAGCATGTCTGGTGGTCGCCCCCTCCCCTCACCCCTCTCCCCTCATGGCGCCCTAGGCAACTGCCTAGTCTGGCTAATGGCAAAAACGGCCCTGCATTTATAGTTCACACTTCATATCGCACCAGTACCTGTAAGACCCCCCAAAAAGCCCTCCAGGCACAGTAAGGGGGCACCTCGTGATGCCGCAAATGACCCGCAATTTAATCCGCCTAGCCCCAATAGGTGGCTTGCAGGTCATTTGCAGCTTGCGAATGACCTGGTCTGCAGTGCAGGTGTCATAACAGCATGAGTCGCAGGATAAAATGCAGGATAGATCTGCTAAGAGAAGAGAGAACATAATAATGGTGGCTACTGTATGATACAGTAGCAGTACAATTACCAGCAGCTTTCAACAGGGATTATGTAGATCAGGGGTTTGAGATCAACAGGTGGTCCAGGGAGATCAGGGGTCCTTGAGAGCATTCCAGGTGGTCCCCAGCTAAATGGAAAGTTGGTTAACCAGATGTAACTCTTTGAGAGTCTAAAAAATTGATCCTTGCTAGTCCTTTTGGTTTCATGTTTACACTCTCAAGAGTTGAAATATTCATCATGTGAATTAGAATTAACACAACTAGAGAATGTAGAAGATTAATGGTCATTTTTGATCTGTATGTTTGACTGTTTTTGTTTCCAAAATCCAGCCTGGAGTTGTGGACAAAAGCAAAACAAATCTTTAGTTTTGGGGTGTGTGGGGCTATAGTGACATCAAATGGTGGTCCGTGGCTCAAATTCTGAATAAATAGTGGTATCAAAAAGGTTGAAAACCACTGAGTTAAGAGAAATTATCATAGTGGCTACGGTACTGCATTACGTGCAGTAAGACACAGTCATTCAATTACCAGCAGCTTTCAGCAGTGATTATGCAGATAAGTATGTCCAGTCTATCAATTAGTAAGTAGCCCACACTAGCAGCTACTGTAAGCATCCATATCAACAACAAATGCATGAGCGAGTGAATATAATGTTTGCAAGTCTCACAATAGTTATGCTGAACAGATGTCTCAGTGCAGAGGTTTTCAGTGGTCAGAGGTGGTCCTTGAGAGGATTCCAGGTGGTCCCCAGGCTAAATGATGGAAAGTTGGTTGATCAGATGTAACTCTTTGAGAGTGTAAACGTGAAACCAAATGGACCCTTGTGTGGTTTACACTCTCAAGAGTTAAAATATTCATCATCTGAATTAGCCCAAGTCTACACAACTAGAGAATGTAGAACATTAATGGTCATTTTGATCTGTATGTGTTTGGCTGTTCTGAATAAATAGTGGGCCCTGGTATGAAAAAGGTTGAAAAACAGCACTGCTGTAGTGTGATCCCAGTAGTACATCATGTGTGTCAGAATCGAACAGGTCCACACAGTCCCAGAGAAGAGAACAGTCCACAGTCCCAGAACAGAGTGCAGGTCTTATGGAGGTCAAACCTTGTTGTGGAGCCTGTGTGATGGCAAAGGACTGACTTGGTGGTGTAACTGACACCTCTGTTGCAATCATCTGGCCTTCTCAGAGTATAAGCTTCACCTCGTGGCACAGCCCTGAAACAGTGGGTAAATCGTCCAACAACCCACTCCCTTTCATGGTAAATTGAGCTTCTACCACGTCTTTTTGATCTGGTGCTCAGTGGCGGATGTAACATGTCCCATTTGGGGGGGCAAGAGAACAGATTGGGGGGGGGGGGGGGCAAGAGAAAATGTTATGGGTGCGGCTTACCATTACCATACCATTTTCGGTTTCAGGACTTTTATTAGTCAAGTAAAGCATCAATAATAACATCAGTTGTTGTTGAAGTTGCAACAGACACGCAGCATGCATAAAGCTAAAGGTCTGACTCAGAGAGTTTTCTGTTTTCAATGATGAAATGCTGTTGGTTTAGTGGTGTAGTTAGTTAGTTGGCAGTAGTAGTGTTTCAGATCATTTTAATTATTATCATTATAACATCATTATATGTTCATTATAACTTAAAACTCCATTTTAACCATGACAGATTTTTCGAAGACAACCAATCTTTTTTCCGGTGACTATTGTCCTCATAATACATGAGAGGGCCATGGAATTTAATTTACAATTTTTAATTTATTTTTAAAACATTGTTTTGGAAAATGTAGCCGCCACCCAAATGAATAAAACAATATTTTAAGAATAAACACCAAAAAGAACATCAAATATCTAAATGGTGAATGGAGTAACTTATAAACTGTCTGTGGTGTTCACATGAGACTGAGTAGACCATAAAATGAGCAAACTTTTTTTTTTTTTTTTTTTTTGAAGTGGAATATCCCTTGAATTAATAAGTCTACACAATTAGAGTACAAGAATTGTATGTTATGTATTAAAATGGTCATTTTGATCTATGTTTGACTATTTTTTTTGCAAAATCCAATCTGGAAAATGTGGACAAATTTAATTAAAAAACTAAAGAAAACTGAAGAAATCTTTAGTTTTGGGTCTGTGGAGCTAAACTGTCATCAAATGTTGGTCCTTGGCTCAAATGCTGAGCATGTGATTCGTAAAAAAGTATTTGAACACGTGACTCGAAAAAGTGGTGAGAAGAAGAATTTTAGTAGAGGAAGAATCCGAAACAAGATGGTAACTAAAGTTTCTACAATTTACTTATTAGATATTAATTTCTAAACGTAGCGTAGCGTATCGCTTTAGTATAATAAAAATATAACACAGAAAACCTGTCTTAATATTCCTGGATTCCACCCACATACCCACTCACACACACACTCGCATGTCACTGTGACACAGTCTGTACCAAGATAGACGGACGGGTTGATAGGCCGATCAAATCATCAAGGAGGGGATTAAATAAATCTGTTCCTTTACATTTCATTTTCTGGATGTTTTCTTGACAGCCAGATGATGAAGCTTAGTAAAAACCCGTTGCCAAGCAAATAATTCAAGGATGGAGAGAGAGCGGGGGCGGGGGTGACCTGCGTCATGGCCTGGAAACAAATAAAAACGATGAAGGGTAGAGGTTATGGTTGGCGAGGGTTGGCTATTGATTTCTACGCCCTCCCGTCAAGGTCACTGACATTACTGTGTAATTGAAGTTTTTTTAATGGATCCATTGAAATATGGTGGGTCAGATAATGGCTGTTCATAGGAGATTGGCCTGGCCAGATATCGCAGGCTAAAGGTTCACAATAAATGCAAACGTGTGCATTCAAAGGACAAACAGTGTGTTGTAGTGCTGTAGTTCACGAGATATTGTCTCATCTCGAGGCCAGTCTCAAGGTTTTTTTTCGTTGTCCCTGTCTTTTTTTGCCTCGTCCTCAATTGTCTTGGTCTTGTCTCGGTCTCGCCACTCTGCACTTCATTTGTGTCGTGGTCTTGTCTTGGTCTCGCCCTCAATTTGTCCTCAATTTATCACAATCTCGGAGCAAATGTCTCGGGTCTCTTTCGTCACTGAGACCACTGGAGACGAGACAATGCAAAGGAAATGTTCTATATCCATTGTGCAGACCGAGGAGCCCATTAATAAAGATAGCTGTCTCTATACAAAGTGCAGTGCTGGATGATGTGCATATACAGTAGTTAGTAGTCCGCAAACTGACAGTTAGTATCGTACAGTAACAACTAAAATCTGCAAATGTGTTATGTTGTACTATTACTACTATACTACTATAACAATCAAAAAATGGCTTTTTGGCCTCTGTTTCTATCCCCCTAGGTCGTGGTCTTGGTTCTGTTCTCGACCTCTCTAGGTAGTGGCCTCGGTCATGACCCCTCTAGGTCTTGGTCTTGTTCTCGAACCCTCTAGGTGCTAGTCTCGTCTTGACCAAGCCTGTGATTGTCTCAGTCTCGTTTTAGTCTCAACCCTCCTAGGTCTTGGTCTTGTCTTGGATCTCGATTTAGGTGGTCTTGACTACAACACGGTAGAAGCGGATCAAACATTTGCTTTTATTGGATGGCATAAACTCTTCAAAAGGAACGACTACCTCATGCATTGTAGCACAAATTCAAGTACTAATTGTTTCTGTGATTTCTTCACAAATACACTTGCTAATAATTAGATGAGTGCCGCTGAATTTCTGATCTCAAGCCAGCCAGATCTGTAATTCTGTAATTACACAAAAGTCGATGACAGGAAGCTGTGGTCTATTCAGTTCCATTCCAAAAAATCATATTTAATACCATATGGTGTGATGTATTTTTTTTTTTTTTTTTTTTACTTTCTCCTAAAGCACCCAGCAAGCGAGGCTTTTACCAACTGGTTTATAGTATTTATTTTTATATATTATGTATGTATGTTAAAGGTATAGTCAGTGAGTGATTTCACTTCACTCAAATATTGTTTTTCTTCTTTTTTATCTAATCCTCCCTCCTATAGAGTGTAGTCACCATATAAGGAGTTCCTCCCTGTCCCCGGTGAGCCCCTGGGGTTAATAAAACCCTACTTTCAGTTTGGGCTTTGGGAGAAAATGCCTTTTGTCAAATCAGGATGAGATACCTTCCTCCAATCAGAATCAAGTGGGGGTGGTTCTTGGTGTATGTATTTTAGGCACGTTGTTGGAAGGTTTTCCAAATCACCCAAATCACTTAGTATATCTTTAAGTTTTATTTTTACATAGCTGTAAAGGTGAAACAAAGTGTGTCCAACTGTGCTTTGGGCAGGGCAGCTTTATTTTCTACAAATCTTCAGCACGTCTGATCCTTGTTTCTGTTATATTGTGTTTTCTTGCTACATTGTATTTCTTGTTGTTCTGTTCTTGCTTTGGCAATGTAAACTTATGTTTTCTCAGGCCAATAAAGCAATTTGAATTCAATTCAATTGAATGAATTCAGTGAATTCAATTGTGAAACAATTAGACAGTAGGCTAAAATGCAAAAATATTTTTATACTATTTTTATTATTATTTTACAACTGATGTGATGCATCATGTTTTTTTAAAGGTATAGTAAGTGATTTGGGTGATTTTTGTCAAACCCTACCCCCCCACACCCCACCCCCTGGCTGCAGTATGTGCACATGCACACACTCTAGTCTACAGTGAGGGCAAGTGCAATAACTCAACATAACATACATCAAGGCACACCCCCACTCGATCCTGATTGAAAGAAGGCCTCTTCTCATCCTGATTGGACTTAAGGCTTTTATCCCAAAACCCAAACTGAAACTAGGGTTTTATGAACCTCCTTGTGTGGTTCCATATCACCACACTCTATAGTAGGTAGGATTATCCAAAAAGAAGGAAAGACACATTATTAAGTGACATTACTATAGCTTTAACATCAATATAAGAGATAATTGATATCAACTGGTTACACTCATTGTTTCCGTTGCAGTCACTTATTACTCATTTCCGTGACGTGGATTGAGGAGCTGATGCAATGCGTTGCTGCACCGCTACAGTTGTAATTCAAGCAATTTTTTTCCCCCCTAATCAACACATGTTATTTTGAAGGATAAAATGAAGGAATTGGTTCTGCTCACAGTGATAGCATACATACGCCAGACCAGTCTAAGACCAAAGCCTTCCCTTCAGAACACACAACTGTTAGAACTGGATCAAATTATAGCCATCATGCAGTACTGGCACTATGCAGTTTATCTCTGTCCACATTTTCACTCTCTTCCCACCTGGTGGCCAATATGTCATTATACAGTATGTGAACTTTAAAAAGCAGTGAACTTTTAAAAAAGTTCATGTACAAGTTTAAAATATACAAACACTTGTAGAAATTATTTGGAGTAATATATTTCTTGTACTTATATTTTGTGCCCACACCCATGCACAAAGCACAATTTGTTTAGTCAACTACTTTCACAACTGAATCCAATTGTTTTCAATAATGTTAAAGATAGAGTGCCATGTGATTTTTTTTTTCTACCCTAAAACATGATCATCAGGTACTATTGTTATATGAAGAGTAAGATTTTTTTCAAAAAAGTGTACAGTGTTTGTTAAACTGTCATTTTTATGATTCCACCCAGCCAGTTCATTAAGTATGCCTGGTTTGCCTGGTGGGTGGTGATGGGTGGAGATCCACCTGAACTGAAGCCACGCCCACAGCTTTAGTTGCATGATAAAGCTGAACATCAACCGATTTTACTGTCTATAAACTTAGCTTTGTGAAACCATTTTAGACTAATTTGTTTCAAGATGATCTTGGGGCTAATAATGGAGGTTCGGGGACCGCCGCCCGGGACATTTCTCAGGGCAGTTATTGGCTCATGCGGTGCTGCTTTTTGCTTTCCCTTTTATATTGAGGTCTATTTAATCTTCAATGGAGGAAATGATGACTCACATCAAATAATCTGTTTCCTCTTCTTTGTATTGGCCATTGCCAGATCACACCCAGATTTGTCATTGTTCAGCATGGATTAATCACTCAGGGTGACAGTGCAGGTAATTGGCCAATTTTTCATCATAGGAGCGGAAGAATACCCCCCTGTCAGCAGCCTGTCATGCAAAATAACAGAGGAGGCTGCATGTGCTGCTCTCTTTCAATAATACTGTCTTTGAGGGATGTATTAATCATATTTGCACCATTTTAGAGCAGCCTGGATCAGGTATAGGTCATGTGGAAGAAAGCGCAAACACACACATTATTCGAAGGTACTACATATTTTACGACAGAGATGAATCTTTAGTATTCTACGCTGGCGGTCGGCTGTGTTTATATTGGATGAACTGAGGTGAGGCCCCTATTCAGGAACAAAGTATACACGCCCTCCTATAGCAAGTAAACCCATATATTCGACAGGCTGTTTGCTCTATTTGTTTTTATCGAGGAGTTTGCCGAAAGGCACTCGCCTCGGCATTGTAATGGAGTCACACGGGTGGCATATCCGGCGTGCGGCGCATCACAGAACTGTAAAGGGGACCACCAACAGCTCCCACTTGCCTGTGATCTCTCCACAAGTCCATCTGCCCCACAGCAATCCTCTCCATAGCCAGCAAAGCCAGCCCCGACCAGGGCCGGATCTAGGCCTGTGTGTGGGGGGGCCATGCCCCCTACAAAACTGGTGGCTGAATTTCAAAGATTTTTTAAATTAAAGTGTTTTATTTTTATAATAATTTAAAACACTACACGAGGCCTACTAACTAACTACAACTCTCTGAGCCAAACCGCTTCATGCATGCTCATTGCTTGTTGCAACAATAACTGACGTTATATTATCTATGCTTACTTGCCTGTAATATAAGTCCTGTACAAGATAATTTGAATGAAAACGGTATGGGTGCGGAAATGGCTTGATAGATAGATAGATAGATAGATAGATAGATCTTTATTGTCATTGCTTACAGGAAACAACAAAATGTAGTTTAGAGCTTCACCACTGGCATACATACATATAAATAAATAAATAAATAAATAAATAGTACATAAAATAAATGTGCTTCTGTGTTGTTAACAGTCAGATCTCATCCATCTTGTGTTCGGATCGAACGTACATTAGAGAGGAAGATGGTTGGTAGCAGAGGTTTAAATGGGCCTATAGCCCACACACCACCACCGCGTTTCCCTCTCCTCTGCAGCCGCTCACAGCACCTCCTCCTGCGGCTCTCAGCCCCAGGGGGAGTCCTGGGAGTCCCGGTTGATGTTCTCACAATCCCCACTGGGAGGGTGAAATCCGCTCTGTGATGAGCTATAAAAGTTCATCTCAACTGTACATTAGCGAGAGTTGAACACTCTCTAAGTGCAACCCAAATAAATAAAACGTAATGCCAGCTTTGTGAGCTCTGGGCCCCCCCCCCCCCCCCCCCCCCCCCCCCCCCCCCCCCCCCCATACATTTCCACCTGCCCCCCCAATTTCCGAAAAGTTACATCTGGGCCTGAGCCTGACCCCTACCCCTGAGCGTTCGTTCGTTGGCCAGGAAATGAGTTCCGCACATGGAGGCAGGCAGAGATTCTCTGACAAAGGTTGGGTTTTAACGCTGGCTTGTATCAGTAGGATACAAATTGGTGGTGGAAGCTCTGCAGTAGTCTTTCTTCACTCCTTCAGGCTCAGGTGTGGAGTGTTCTCTTCCTCTGGGTGGTAGGTAGGCTTTCACCATGGGCAGGTCTTATCAGCTCTAAGGCTTTTGGGAGCAGATTCTCAGATCTGCTCTTATGATGGCCAAGGCTTTTTAAAGCACGGCTGCATTAAGATATTAAACACCTTATCTCTCACAGCTTGCTTTAAGTTCCATCTTGTCTGGGGGACTTGGGAGCTGTGTGTGTGTGTGTGTGTGTGTGTGTGTGTGTGTGTGTGTGTGTGTGTGTGTGTGTGTGTGTGTGTGTGTGTGTGTGTGTGTGTGTGTGTGTGTGTGTACGTGTGCGTGTATGTGCGCGCCTTTTTTCAGACAATTTTACCTAAGATGTCTCCAGACATCTTGGGCACCGTAAGGCAGTGTTTTACAACATTTCAGCCACACAGATCCCAAAACTAAAGATTTCTTTTGCTTTTGTCCTCAATACCAGGCTGGAGCAAATCCATCAAACATGGATGCCATTCCTTGCAGTGCTTGTCAATAGTTTGAGTATAGTGATCTGTAGATCTGGCTGCTATGGTGCAAGAAGCTATTGCATCTTTTGCTAAGTATCCCTGCTTTCTGATCCCACCCACGTGTCCCCGTGATTATTTATTTGTGTGTGTGTGTGTGTGTGCGCATGTTTGTGTGCGCGCCATGTCTGTATCTGTCTCTTGTATGTACTAGTGTTAAGCTTACTTTTGTCATTTGACCACTTATATTGTTGTGTAGTATGTATAAAAAAAAGGAAAATTTGAGGACATTTTAGCCCCACAGTCACCAAAACTAAAGATTTATTTTGTTTTTGTCCACAATTCCAGGCTGGATTTAGGAAACAAAACAGGCAAACATACAGATCAAAATTACCATTAATCTTCTACATTCTCTAGTTATGTAGACTTGGGCTAATTCACATGATGAATATTTTAACTCTTGAGAGTGTAAACATGAAACCAAATGGACCCGCAAGGGTCCATTTGGTTTCATGTTTACACTCTCAAAGAGTTACAGCTGGTTAACCAACTCTCCATTGTTTAGCCTGGGGATCACCTGGAACACTCTAAAGGACCACTGGTGGTCCCTGGACCACCAGTTGAAAACCCACTGTTATCAATAAATTCCTAGGAGCAATAACGAGCATGTTCAATGCATGTTGTTGTTGGATCCAGACGATTGGAATCATGGATTGGAAATTATGGGAAATTAAGTCTGTGGGGTTTTGCTCAGCAAATGTTGAATTATTACAACTCCTGACGCTTATATCTCACTGAACAAGGTATTGAACTGGAGGATCATAATAGTCAATGATCAATCAATGCTTTAGCGTTCCGCGCGATTCACGTCCCAAACACATTTGCTCAGGGAACGTTTCACAAGGCTCTAATGGAGTTAGAACTCTAATCAGGTTGTTATTGTTATTGTTTCTCTGAATTTATCTCTAAACGTAAAAGGAATTAGAGACCAATATCTTTCCTGGGGAAGGAAGCATTACTCATAATTTAAGCAATATAATATTAATGCCAGCAGTGACAGTTTGCAATGCCTTATGGGTAGAAAGGGGTCACCAGGTTATGAGGACGGCCACAAACAAATAAAGGCATTTCTTCACTGCCAGGCAGAAACCTTGGATCTCCGTATTTCAAGCATTTTATTGTTTGTTTTGTAGTATTTTATTCGTTTAAATTCCCTAATTCATCATAGAAGAGTGTTGCACAAACGTAGTGAACCGTATGATGTGTTGTGAACGTGAAGATTGGCTGTTTTTCACTATTGTAATTGTTAGCAAAAACATAAACGATTAAAAAGGACACGGTATTGAACAGACGTGGTTTTCACCTGACAACGGCCATTTCTAAATGTTGCCCGGCTGTTTCCCATTTCCAATGCTAATTTGAACTTTGTGGAAGAAGGAAAACAATGGCGTGGAAACAATTTCGCCGTCCGTCCTCAGCCAGAGGAGATGAGGAATAATGAACAAATAGCAACAATAAAAGTGGAATAATACCGGGATTAGCAGTGGCCTCACAGGCTTGTGTCCAGCAGGGGCGGATCTAGGCATGGGCATGAGGGGGGCAGTGCCCCCCTAAATACCCAGTCTGCCCCCCCCGAAACACGATGCCATGCAAAACAACCCGAGATATTTCAATTTAAAGTGCTTATATTTAAAATGATTTGAAACACTACTACTGCTAACTAACTACAGCCGTGTCAGCAACAGCATTTCATCATTGAAAACAGAAAACTCTCTGAGTCAGACCTTTAGCTTTATGCATGCTGCGTGTCTGTTGCAACTTCAACAACAACTGATATATTATTGATGCTTTACTTGACTAATAAAAGTCCTGTAACTGAAAATGGTATGGGTGTGGCTTTATGAAGCCGCCCCCATACCATTTTCTCTTGCCCCTCCAACATGCCCCCCCCCCCCCCAATGAGACACGTTACATCCGCCCCTGGTGTCCAGCCTTGCTTTATTATTTACAAGTTGTGTGCCGTGTGGCCCTGCAGCTGGAGATAATAATATTGCTGCTTCTTCTTCGGCGGCAGAAGCAATAAGTGGTAAGTGGAAAACTTCAGGCAAAAACCTCACATCACTCTCTGCTTCCCCCCCTTCCCCTCCCCGATATAGAGAGGGAGGGGAGGGGAGGGGAGGGAGAGGGGAGGATTCATGGGAAGTCATTAGTCAGCTGGAGGTAATGCTTTGCTTTCTTTATTGGAGATTCATCTGGTTTGTGTTGGGAGATGCATGCAAGATTTGATTGTGGCGCTTGGGAATTTGGAGTGGGACTGGTTCCCCTAAAATAATTTGTGCAAAAGGAGTATCTTGTTATGGTATTACTTACATAACTGTTTCTGAGACATAATTTGGGGATTCAATTGACCACCCAAAATTTGGAGCATTGTCATAAAAAGGAAGAGGGGGGAAAAAAAGAATAACACCAACAAAAGATTTCATATGCAGTTGCCAAGTAACTCTCACATACACACACACATGTGCACACGCACGCGGCACTCACGCACGTACACACACAGAAAGTCAATACTTTGCCAACCAAAATCCTCCTGAATTGGGTGTGACCATCCATTGGGGACATAACCCATTTCCTACAGTATGCCATTTAGAATTTATTCCTCATTTCCTCAAATTTAAAAGGTAGTACTTGCACACAGATAGACTCTCATACAGGGGCGGATCTAGGCATGGGCATGGGCGGGGGGGGGGGTGGGGGGGGGGGGGGGGGGGGGGGGGGGGCAATGCCCCACTAAATACCCAGTACTAAATAAGTGCTTTGTGGGAGCCAATGTAATGATGTGATTATTTTGAATATTACTGTATTATTTTTTGTGATTTCTACGTGATTTGATTATTGTATGACTTGATTGAAAATATTTGAAATGTTGTTTTTTATTTTGTTTGCTGTGCTTTAATTGAAAACAATTATGTTACTGATGCTGTGGCTGTGAGGGAGGGCTCTGGGTGGTGGCTGGGAGCTTGATTGCTGCAGGTGTGTATGGGCTTGTCAGGGCGTGCCCTTGATTAGTCTGTTTGGTCCAGAGCAGGAGCTGCAGTGTACAGTGCACAGAGCAGTTGGACAGGACAAGAAAGCCTTGTATTAGTTTTGGAGGGATACGGTTTTTGACCGTAGTTTGTTTTTGAGTTTGAAAGACTTTGTTGTGACCACTTTTATTTTGGAATAAAACCACCTTTTGTTTTTACAACAAAGTCTGTGGATCCTTTCAACTCGAAGATAGACACGAGTCATAGGTGTCTCACACTCACATTCGTCAAAAACCAACTCCACTTGGACGGAACGGACTTTCTTGAAGGATTGGAAACCTAAGGAAAGAAGAGCTCCAAATCTTCCAAGTTAAAGAGGTTGTGAGTAAAGCTTTGTTCAAACTGTCTCTGCCAGGTGTCGCATCGCCTAACAAGCCGGCTCACTAGCCTGATAACATTGTAAAGGACATTCCGTGTATTGGAAAGTACTTTCAGGCCGTACTGTTTGAAGCCAGTTTGCTCACACTATGGAGGAGCACGAACACGACGATTCAGCCACAGTCGTCAAAAGAACAGTGAAACTGACACCAAAGGCAATGTATGAAAAAATGTCAATGCGCCATTAGTGCACGAAAGGCCAAGCTAGCTAAGCTAACTGCTAAAATGAACCAGATACGCCAGCTAATGGATGAAGGTGATGACAAGTGCTTGTCAGAAATCCAGGACTGTGTTGATTCTAGAATTCAACAGTCTGTTTGGAGAATTTTGTGAGTCACATACCAGTGTTAAGGCGATACTGCAACAAATTTCTGAAGAAGAAATGAACCAAGACGACACCACGTGGTTCGAACCCAAGGCTGTAGCCTTTAACGATTTCTCGGAGAGCGTCAGCACTTGGATGAGGCCCATCGACGAGTTGCGGAGGCAGAGAAAATGTAACAATGAGGTGCATCCTTCGGATAGTGTGTCCGTCACATCAGGCAGAGCAAGGCAGCTTCCGGTTTCTCGTACTTCCAAGGCAGCGTCATCTGTTGCGTCTGCTCGACTAAAGGCAGAATTGGAGAGAGCTGCGTTGTTAGCCCAAGCATCTGCTCTAAAGGAGAAAACAGCAGCTAGATGAGCAGGAAGCTCAACTGAAAAGACAACACGAGGAGCAGGAAGCTAAAATAAAAAGAGAAAGGCAGGCACTGGAGATGCAAGCTGCTTTAGCAGCATCTGACGCAAAGATGAAGATCTTGGACGAGTATGAAGCATATCGTGCCTCGTCCAGAGCTCAAGAGCATCCAAAGCTACAGGTCACGACGGGATGAACTCCTATTTCGAGTCTAGGGTCAAGGTACAGACTTGCAGCTAGCAGCTCGAAGCTACCTTCAGGTGCAGCAAGAAATAAAGACGCTCAGCTTGTCCACAATGCGGCACCTATTCCACAACGTCCAACCGACACCAGAGTCTCTTCAAGGTGTTGCCGAAATGCTAGCTAAGCAACAACGACTAACCTCTCTGCCGCCTCAGACCATACCAGTGTTCAAGGGAGACCCTCTGGAGTACCGGCTGTTCATCAGAGCGTTCGAACACGGGGGTCGAGGACAAGACAGATAGTAGCAAAGACCGACTCTACTACATGGAGCAGTACACCAGTGGACAGCCCAGGGAGCTGGTAAGGAGCTGTCTCCACATGGAACCCCAGCGTGGGTATACAGAAGCCAAGAGACTGCTGGAAGAACATTTTGGAAATGCCTACAATATCGCAGTGGCATACATCAAGAAGGCTATGGACTGGCCGAACATCAAGTCCGACGACGGAGAAGCTCTCCAATCCTTTGGCCTCTATCTCACTGGTTGTCGCAATGCTATGACAGATGTGGAGTACATGGAGGAGTTAGACAACACAGCCAACATGCGTGCCATTATTGCCAAACTCCCGTACAAGCTGAGGGAAAGGTGGAGAAGCCTAGTCTGTGGTATCCAGGACAGAGAACAACGCAGAGCCAAGTTCATCGACCTGGTGGACTTCATCAACAAGCAAGCTAAGGAAGCACTGCACCCGCTCTTTGGCGACATAAAGGATGCCAGTTCAAAGAGTCAAGCTAAAGGCCACGTGGATGAGAGGTTGCACAGAGGTAGTGGTAAGAAGACAGGCTTCACCACAGCTGCGACTATCACCAGTAACCAAGCAGTTAATCCTAAGCCAGTGAAACCCAAGCCTAAGGAAGAGGTTGAAGTCGTCGGCAAAGTCTCTGCTTTTACCAAGCCATGTCTCTACTGCAAGGGTGGAGAACATACCATGGAGCAATGTAAGAAGCTCAAGAAGTCTCTTCACAAGGAGAAGATCGACTTTCTACGAACAAAAGGCCTGTGCTTCAGCTGTCTACAATCAGGGCACATGAGTAATGCATGCAAAGAGAAGCTGAGCTGCCAAGTCTGTTCACAGTCGCACCCTACGGTGTTGCACTTCAAGGCCCAAGGTAATGTTGCAAGCAAGGAGTCAGCAACCGAAAGCGAGACTAACAAAGAAGAACGACAGGAAGGGTCTGTTGCAAGTGTAACGACATGTGGGGCTACAGGTGCTGAGAACTCAGAAGGTGTCTTAGCAATAGTTCCAGTACAGGTCAAGAGCAAACAAGGGCAAAAGGTTACAACCACCTACGCTTTCCTTGATCCTGGCAGTACCGCATGCTTCTGCACCGAGGAACTGATGAAAGAGCTCAACATAAACAGGCAGAAAGACACGTATCCTGCTGAAGACCATGGGGGACCAAAGGGTTGTTCACAGCCATATGGTCTCAGGTTTGGAAGTGAGCAGTTTGGGCTGTAATGACTTTCTGGAGCTCCCTGATACCTACTCCCAGAAGACCATCCCTGCCACTAAAGACAACATTCCACAGCAAGAGGACGTCAATAGGTGGCCTCACCTTCAGCAGGTGGTTCTCCCTAAGGTGGATGCGGAGATAGGGCTGCTCATCGGGACTAATGCACCCAAGGCTATTGAACCGTGGCAGGTCCTTTCCAGCGTGGATGACGGTCCTTACGCCGTAAGAACGCGGCTTGGCTGGACCATCAACGGACCTCTCAGAGAGTGCACAGGACACTTTCAGTCAGCTGTTGCAGTCAACCGTATATCAGTTGACAGGCTGGATGAACTCTGGAGCCAGCAGTTCAAGAATGACTTCCCTGAGTGTGAGCAAGAGGAAAGGTTGGCGATGTCAAGAGAAGATCTTCAGTTTATCGACATGGCAACACAGTCAGCTACACTTGTGGAGGGACATTACACCATCGCTCTGCCACTGAAGAACAAAGACATCAGAATGCCTAACAACCGGAAGATCGCGTACAGCGTGCCCTGAACTTACGCCGGAAGTTTGTGAAGAATCCAACGTTCCACACTGAATACACAGCATTCTTAGGTGAGATCATCAAAAAGGGCTATGCTGTGAAGGTACCAGAGAGGACCTCAACCGAGATGATGGCAGAGTGTGGTATTTGCCACATCACGGGGTTTACCACCCCAAGAAGCAGAAGCTCAGAGTGGTCTTTGATTGCGGCGCTTCCTACCAAGGCAACACTCTGAATGACCAACTGCTGCAGGGACCAAATCTCACGAGTACTCTACTTGGTGTCATCACCAGGTTCAGACAGGAGGAAGTGGCAGTCATGGCGACGTGGAAGCGATGTTTCACCAAGTGAAGGTACCAGATGAAGACTCCGACCTTCTCCGGTTCCTCTGGTGGACTTCAGGTGACATCAACAAGGAGATGGAGGAGTACAAGATGGTTGTGCACTTATTCGGTGCCACCTCATCTCCAAGCTGTGCCAGCTTCGCTCTGCGGAAATGTGCAGAAGACAGCAGAGATCAGTTCACCGCCCAAGCAGTTGACACTGTGCTGCACAACTTCTACGTGGATGACTGCCTAAAGTCGGTTCCTTCAGAAGAAGAGGCAGTGTCGCTGTACCACAGCTTGCGAGCTGTATGTGGAAAAGGCGGATTTAGGCTCAACAAATGGATAAGCAACAGTCGGGCCGTTCTTTCTGCCATCCCAGAAGAAGACAGGGCTACGGAGGTGAAGGAGCTTGACCTGGACCGTGATGCACTTCCTGTCGAAAGAGCTTTGGGAGTGCACTGGTGTACAGAGTCAGACAGCTTTGCGTTCAAGGTCGTCATACCAGACAAGCTACCCACCAGGAGAAACCTTCTATCCTTAGTCAGTTCTGTTTACGACCCACTGGGTATCCTGGCACCCGTGGTGCTTCCAGCCAAGGGAATTCTGCAAAGGCTTTGTAGACTGAAGGTTGGCTGGGATGACCCGATACCTGATGACCTGGCTCTTGAATGGGCAGCATGGAAAGCAGAGCTCCACCGGCTGGTGGACATCAGAGTTCCAAGGTGCTACAAGCCTGCAGGCTTCGGCGACGCAGTATTCTGTCAGCTTCATCACTTTGCTGATGCTAGCGAAGAAGGTTACGGGACAGTTAGCTACATGCTACTGAGGAACAGCAGCGGCAACGCTCACTGTGTGTTCGTCATGGGAAGGCCAGAGTGGCTCCGCTCAAGCCCTTGACGATTCCGCGCATGGAGCTCACTGCAGCCACCATGGCTGCTCGTATGGACAAGATGTTGAGAGCAGAGCTGCAGCTGGAACTTGAAGAATCGTGTGTTCTGGACAGATAGCACGACCGTGCTGAAGTATATCAGAAACAGAACAAGCAGATTTCGCACTTTTGTTGCCAACCGAGTGGAGACCATCTTGAAGATCTCTACACCAGGCCAGTGGAGATACGTCAATACTTCACTGAACCTGCAGACTACGCGTCAAGGGACTCAAGGCAGAGAAGTTCATCCAAACCCATGCTTGGCTACAGGGGCCGGAATTTCTCACCAAGCCCATGGAGGAATGGGCTGAGAACTTGGACAACCCTGGGGATCTAACCACGGAGGACCCAGAGGTAAGGAACGCCGTGGTCAGTGCTACTGCATTCACGAGTCAAACAGATGCTGTTTTGGAGTTCATGCAGTACTACTCGTCTTGGATTCGCCTTAGGAAGGCAGTTGCGTGGATGCTTAAGTTCAAGAGCATTCTACGGAGCCTCGGGCGTAAAAGGAAATAATTGAATGCGACTTTCTCTCCTCTTGAAGTGGAACGGGAGATGAAAGGCTTCAGGGCAAGTCTCTCGAATACGGACCTCTGCAAGCTCACTATCGAGAGCATTTCAGAAGCAGAACAGGAGATTTGTTCGCTACTGTCAACAAAAGACATTCTCCAAAGAATCACTGCACTTCACAGAGGTGAAGGCGTGATGAAAAGCAGCAGCCTTTGCAGGCTCAATCCAGTTCTCCACGAGGGCATCCTCAGAGTAGGAGGAAGACTCAGCAGGGCAGCTATGCCAGAGGAGGCAAAGCAGCCAGCAATCCTTGACAAGAATCTTCATGTTGCAAACCTGATCCTCAAGGAGATCCACGAGAACTTGGGTCACAGCGGTCGCAATCATGTGCTCTCAAAGTTGAGATCAAAGTATTGGATCCCTGGCGCAAACTCTGCCTTAAGGAAGATCCTGTCGAAGTGCCAGGTTTGCCGGCGCTCACATGGAGCCGCAGGTCAGCAGCAGATGGCTGACCTACCTAAAGACAGGGTCCTACCAGACGAGCCTCCATTCACCAACACTGGAGTGGACTACTTCGGTCCGTTCGAAGTAAAGCGTGGAAAAGCATCGTGAAGAGGTACGGAGTCATCTTTACGTGTTTGGCAGTCCGTGCTGTACACTTGGAGATGGCGTCTTCGCTGGATACCGATTCCTTTATACATGCTCTTCGCCGCTTCATTGCTAGAAGAGGCCAGGTGAAAGTCCTTCGCTCAGACAATGGAACGAACTTCGTTGTAGCTGAGCGCGAGCTTAAGAGAGCCATTGAAGAGTGGAATAGCTCCAAGATTGAAGACACCCTACGCCAGAGTGGCATCCAGTGGATGTTCAACCCTCCCACCGGGTCCCACCACGGAGGGGTTTGGGAGAGATTGATCAGATCTGTAAGGAAGATCCTGAACACCACTCTGAAGCTACAGACTCTTGACGAGGAGGGTCTACAGACCTTGCTTTGTGAGGCAGAGGCCATCATCAATAGTCGGCCTATAACCAAGATGTCTAGCGATCCAAACGACTTGGAGGCGCTTACGCCAAACCACCTCCTACTCCTCAAGACCAAGCCGTCTCTACCACCAGGCCTGTTCGACAGACAAGACCTTTACGCACGCAGGAGGTGGAAGCAAGTCCAATACATGGCAGACATGTTCTGGAAGCGTTGGGCAAGAGAATATCTTCCACAGCTGCAAGAGCGCCACAAGTGGACCCGTCCATCACGCAACTTCGTCGCTGGAGATGTTGTGTTGATCGTCGACGACTCCGCCCCACGCAATTCTTGGGTCATGGGAAAGATCATCCAGACGATCCCAGACAAGCATGGACTGGTACGCCAGGTTCGCATCAAGACAAAACCAGTTCGCTCGACAGGCCAATCACGAAGATTTGCCTCCTCCAGGAGGCTGAATGAGACATTGTTTCAAGTCCTACTTACACTTTGGCCCACCCTTACACACACACTCACACAGCAGGTGTTTGGTGTTCAAGAAAAGAAGAAAGAAGACACGGTGTGACATGTCTTTGGCTCCTGTTGTTTTATTTTGTGTAATTGTCTCCAGTTAAGAGTACAATTAGGGGCCGGTATGTGGGAGCCAATTTGTAATGATGTGATTATTTTGAATATTACTGTATTATTTTTTGTGATTTCTACGTGATTTGATTATTGTATGACTTGATTGAAAATATTTGAAATGGTTGTTTTTATTTTGTTTGCTGTGCTTTAATTGAAAACAATTATGTTACTGATGCTGTGGCTGTGAGGGAGGGCTCTGGGTGGTGGCTGGGAGCTTGATTGCTGCAGGTGTGTATGGGCTTGTCAGGGCGTGCCCTTGATTAGTCTGTTTGGTCCAGAGCAGTAGCTGCAGTACAGTACAGTGTATAGAGCAGTTGGACAGGACAAGAAAGCCTTGTTTTAGTTTGGAGGGATACGGTTTTTGACCGTAGTTTGTTTTTGAGTTTTGAAAGACTTTGTTTGTGACCACTTTTATTTTGGAATAAAACCACCTTTTGTTTTTACAACAAAGTCTGTGGATCCTTTCAACTCGAAGATAGACACGAGTCATAGGTGTCTCACCACTCACATGCTTATATTTAAAACGATTTGAAACACTACTACTGCTATACTAACTACAATTTTGGCACCACTAAACCAACAGCATTTCATCATTGGAAACAGAAAACTCTCTGAGTCAGATCTTTAGCTTTATGCATGCTGCGTGTCTGTTGCAACTTCTACAGCAACTGATGTTATTATTGATGCTTTACTTCACTAATAAAAGTCCTGTAACCGAAAATGGTATGAGCGATGAAGCCACCCCCATACCATGTTCTCTTGCCCCCCCAAATAGGACATGTTACATCCGCCCCTGCTCTCATACAGAATCCGGAGACTGAAAACATGTTAAGACTGGGCTCCACCAGCTCTGGCTAAGTGCACGAAGATGGATGGATGGATGGAGCGATCAGAGTTGAGTTGTGGAAGTTAGCTGCAGTCAGTCAGAGCATCCCTGACTTCTCTTTCCCCAGCCTCATTATCCAGCTCAAACTGCAGGGGGGTCCCCAGGCATATGGAGGCCAGTGTGGAGGAGGATCTATACTGGACACTGTATAATCCTCCCCGCCCTGGTCCTTCCTTGGTCTGACCTGTGAGAAGCCTAGCTTGCTTAGGGGCATTCTTACTAGATGCCAGGACCACCATAACTAGCTCTGTATGCAAAGGAGCAGTGGTGCTTCTATGGTGTTTTTGGATGGAAAAGTTTGAATTCACCAAAAACTTGAATCACAATATGCAGGGGTTGTCACTAAGGTCTCATAGGCACTTGCCCATCGGGCAAGTGCAAGTCAGGTTCTAATTGCCCTCAAGTCATGGTCGCTTGCCCCCAGAATATATATCGTAATTTTTGCATTTAAGTTTACTTTCTACTTGGGTGCTTTAAACGGTTATTGTCGCAGTCAATATATTTTGTTTAAGTCACAATCAGCTAGAGTAAATATTCAACTTGTAAATCACTGTAAATCAGTGGTTCCCATAGTGGCAAAATAATATGTTTGGAACCAAATGGACCTGGGAGAGAGATAGGAGAGATGGCTAGAAAGCAGTGAGACGCAGAGGCAGAGCACAATGACCACCTTTAAGACTAATACTGTATATCTTGTGTTGTGTTATAGCGCACTAAGTCGCACACTTGTCCGATCGGGCAACCAGGTAGCAGTCTTCACTTGCCCGACCATTTTTTTTTTACTTGCACCGGGCAAGCGGGCAAGTGTTAGTGTCAAGCCCTGATATGTTACCAAAGTAAAGACATCCAATTCAGCTTCATCAGTTGTTCAGGCTCATAGTTACTCATAGGCTCAAAGACTCTAAGCTGCCAGTACTATCAAGTCATTTGTGACGTTGAACGACCGAAGTTGAGTCATTGGGAATTTTGTTTCATCATGCCATGTGAAAGCAAGATATCATAGCTAGAATTTGACACATTGGTTGCTCAGTTTGACCCAACAGTCTTTGAGCTATGGCTTATCGAGTAATGTCTTGCAGAAAGCCGTGAGTTGAGAAAACAGGCTTGAAATGTTCACTTCTGTGGACTCTTAAACATTACACCTGTGCTATAAGGAAAAAGGGAGGACTGGTGGAGTCGCATGTGGAGGTGGTGGAGGACTATGATTTTTAAAGGACCGCTGCAGCTCCTATGGTTGTCGTAGATACTAGATATTTTTGCTTTATTGCTTATATTCTCATATACTTTAATGTGCAACATTGTTTTCTTACTCTAACAGTTATGCAAAGATACAGTCAAAGTGCTACAGTAGTAGTAGGAGACTGCCTTAGCTGCTGCTGTCATGATTATGAAGTATTATATTATAGCACAAACTTCTCTCACCGGAAGGAATATTTCATTAAAAAAAAGCAACAACAAAAAAACAACGACTTTTGGTCATTATAATCACCTACTCTTGCTCACGCCTGGCGTGTTGCTTGCTTTATTCATTCTAGCTGCCCTGCCCAATTCCTTCCTATACAAACCCATTATAACTCCAACAAAGAAAACTCATCTTATGACATGCCTGAAATAACACCTCCCAGTATAACTGTCATGTCTTCCACCAATGTGAATACACCTCTCTCACCAAGAATAGCTTTAAATGTAATAGGTGTAATTCATGCATGGAAAAGACTGTATAATGGCTTCTCTTTACCTGCCTTCTTTGAAGCAGTTTTTCCAGGACCCCTTAGCCGAGAGAGGCGAAGCATGGACCCCCACTACAAAATGCGTTTGCAGTTCACCATTTTTATTTCAGTGACAGCATTAGTTTTGTGTGAATGAATACATTTTCGTTCATGTGTATTGTCTGACAAAAAAAAAAACACCTGTGTGAAGTGAGTGGCGCTCATATCATTATGATCATCAACATCATCTCATTCCAGCCAATCACAATTCGTTGTTTACATTTCTGTAAACAAAAACAAACAAAACAAACAAATTGTAGCCCACTGACATGTGCGTAAATGTAAACAGCAGCACCAGATTCAGAATGTTGACTGTTTGGTTGTGTTCAGCAGTATTGTTGGGGAATAACTAATTAAATATTACATATTACTGTAATATTAACCTTTTTGAGCAAAAGTAGTGTAAAGATATCACTCTGACATTACAAAATGGGCAAAATATATATTATTGTCACTGTGCCAAACCATGTCTCATTACTTTCAAGCTATCAACAACAGAGATGCACTGTAGTTGTTTGGGAAACAAACAGCCAAACGTACAGATGGAAACGACCATTAATCTTCCACATTCTCTGGTTGTGTAGACTTGGGGAGAATCAGATGATGAATATTTTAACTCTTGAGAATGTAAACATGAAACCAAATGGACCCGCAAGGGTCCATTTCGTTTCATGTTTACACTCTCAAAGAGTTACATCTGGTTAACCAACATTTCCATCACTTAGCCTGGGGACCACCTGAGATTTTTTTTTTTAAGATGCATTGTAGACTACCGGTATTCTTCTTCTGCTCGGAACACACGCATGAAACGTTGAAAAGGATTAACGAATCTCCCACCCAGTCTGGAACGTCTCTGAGTCATGATGCGATGAAGAAGGTATGATAGCTGTTGTGAGCCAGCGTGACCTTCTGTTTGGCAAAGTATAGTGCCAAAAAGTGTGTTGACTCATCGCTATTAACCCAGAATTTCCCAAATTAATTGGTTCTGAAACATGACTGTTTTCTGAAAACCCCTGTTTACTTGCGTGAGCGGAGAGGGTGCAATTAAGTAAAGTGAACCGGCACGCGGTAGTTCAGTTCTTGCGGTCTTCAGACCAAAATTACCATTAATCTTCTCCATTCTCTATTTGCGTAGACTTGGGCTAATTCAGATGATGAATATTTTAACTCTTGAGTTACATCTGGTTAACCAACTTTGCCATCATTTAGCTGCAGGGACCACAGCCCTCTCATGGACCACTGGTTGAAAACCCACTGTTCTATACTAAGCTAAGCTAACTGGCTAGAAGATGTCTACATAGCTTGGCACCCAGCTCTGTCTCTTCTCTAATGTGTGGATTTTAGTCCCCCCCCCCCCCCCCCCCCCCCCCCCCCCCTCATTAGGAAATGTTACATCCGGGCCTGGGAACCAGTGTTGTAGTGTGAGCTGTACATCTGTCATCAACTGATCTGCACCACACAGCGATGATATACACCAGGGGTTTTCAACCTTTTTCATACCAGGGACCACCATTTATTCAGGATTTGAGCCACGGACCACCATTTGAGGACATTTTAGCCCCACAGAACCAAAAACCCAAAGATTTCTTCTTTTTCATCTACAATTCCGGGCTGGATTTCAGAAACATAACAGGCAAACCTAGATCTCTAGTTGTGTAGATTTGGGCTGTTCAGATGATGAATATTTTAACTCTTGAGAGTGTAAAAATGAAACCAAATGGACCCGCAAGGGTCCATTTGGTTTCATTTTTACGTTCTCAAGAGTTACATCTGGTTAACCAACTTTCCATCATTTAGCCTGGGGACCACCTGGAATCATCTCAGGGACCACTGGTGGTCCCCGGACCACCTGTGGTCCCCGGACCACCTGTTGAAAACCCCTGATATACACCACTATAAATGTCCCCAAGTTTCCTTCAAGTCCTCAACTGATTTGTATTTCACAGATATCCCCATTGAGTTTCATTCATAATGAATATGCTAATACTATTGTGTAAAATGTCTGTGTTACTGCCACTTTACCAGCATGAGCATTTAACAGGCTCGCTGTTTGTTTTGCATTTGAATATTATTGCCCACTCAGCTACGGCTGCACACAGACTTGGACACTTATTTTCACGATTTTGTGATTGTTTTTTCTCTTTCTTTTCCTTGGGAGTTTCCCTCGCCTGACTGAGGGTCTCTTAAGGTCCTAAAAGAAAAATCATTAACATGGTGATACACAAGTTGATGATGTCATCAAGTTGTGTTCCTCCATGTTAATGATTTTTTCCAGACCTCCATTTCCAGGAAACACAGATTTTGTCCACACAACATCTCTAAGGTACATTAATGACAATAATGGCAGTAAAGTAAGTAAAATGTTGAAAGGAATTCCTCTTTAATGGAGAAATATTTCAGTATAATATGCACACATTTAGTTTAGTACAACATGCACAGGTTGTTGTGTTCTACTTTTGTGTATGTACGGAATTACAATTCCGTGCATATTCTACGAAACCTTGTGAGGCTGCGTAGTCTCTGCGGGTATTCGGTGTTTATTCCAACTAACAACATCACATTTTCATGGTAGTGGTGCTGACAGATTAGGGGAAGATGTGACTTTTCACGGAATTATTATCTCACCTGACTAAAGCAGAATAAAACTAAAACAAAAGTAAATTCCCCTTTCCCTCAATTGAATACAGAGTGATAACTCTGTATTCTCAAGTAGCTTCTCTCTCAGTCAGTAATGAATTCAGTGAAAATCACAAGAGTTGGAAGACGGGGAGTTACACACCCTGAAAGAAGAAGTCTTAACGCGCCACCGTTTGCAGGTGCTAGTGGAAATGTACAAGGTAAAAGACTTGTGCTATCTGCTCTTTGGTTTAAATTATCACATGCTCTCACAGGGCACCGAAGCTTTGACTACTTGCATGCTCTCAAAGGGCCATCAAAGCCTGCCTTTATCACATGCTTTCAAAAGGCTCCAGAGGTTTGTGCCGGCTGCGTACCATGACATGCATAAAACCACCAGGTAGAGGACGGAAACTCGCCTCGTTCTCTTATGCGGGTGCACACACACACACCCCCCCACACACACACACGTGCATGCACGTACTCATGCGCGCACGCACACGCAGTCACTCCTTCTGTGGGTGCCTCACATGTATGTCTGCCAATAAAGGGAGAGGAAACAGGCGTTGACACTAAGGTCTCCAAGGCACTTGCCCATCAGGCCAAGTGCAAGTCAGTTTCTACTTGCCCTCAGTTCATGGTCACTTGCCCCCCAAAACATATCGTAAATTTTGATTTTTAGTTTACTTTCTACTCGGTGCTTTAAACATTTCCTTTCACAGTCAAAGACTTGTTTGTTTAAGTCACACATCTCACAATCAGCTACAATAAATATTCAACTTGTAAATCAGTGTAAATCAGATCCCACAGTGGTGACAGAACCAGCAAAATGATAGTTTGGAACCAAATGGACCTGGGAGAGAGATAGGAGAGATACTGTAGCTGGAATCCCTGAGAGGATTCCAAGTGGTCCCCAGCTAAATGATGGACAGTTGGTAACCAAATGGACCTTTATAGATCTGTAACTATTGAGAGCATAAAATGAAACTAAATGGACCCTTATAGATCTGTAACTCTTGAGATTGTAAAATGAAACCAAATGGATCCCATTTGGTATTATAAAATGGAGAGAAATTGTTATTTTGACCGTTTTCCCAGTTATCTAGTTATCCAAATTGTGGACACAAAATTTGAAATTCTTCATTTTAGGTCTGAGAGACTGGTATCAAAGAAAGGTTGAAAACCACTCTCATAGCTAATAGAGACAGCACTAGGTCACACAAAGGTTCAAATCTGGTTGTCACATTTATGTTGCCCACAATTAGGATGATTTGAAAGTTTTGCCTACTGGCACTGGCAGTGTGTGCTTGAACAGTTGGATGGCGTCCGGACACACAAACGGGTGCAAAAAAAACATGTCTGCCTCCTGGCCTTCCGGAAGGCCAGGAAGAGATGTTTCCGCTGCAACTAAACCAGCTGTGGCAGAGAAATTATCCAAAGTTATTACAGGGAACTGGAATCCTTTCTTTTCCCTTGGCAGAACTCCTCCATCTGCATTTCTTCCACATGCTGGGTCCCTTTTTGAGCTCTTAATGTCCCAATTATCGCAGCAGCTCTCAGCTCTGGAGCAGATCAGTGGAGACGGGCCAACGCACTGCACTCTGCGCCATTGTGGATGTGGAAAAGGTTTGACAAGATAAATGCCTTTGAAGAAGGTGATGGGCACTAGTAGACAGCTGAATAGTCAGTCCGCCTCTTCTTCTCCAAAGCATACTGCTCTGACAACAGCACCGCCTATAAAACCACGGCTCCACTAGCTATTGTCCAGCTCAAATGCGCCATGTGATGTGAGTTAAGCTTTACACTGTCCTATCGAGCGGCAGAAATAAAATGGTGGCAATGCAAATGTTTAGTTGAAAAATACTAAAATAAAATAGGGAGTGTTGGAGACTTATCTCAACTGGCTCTGCGGAAGCAGCAGTTGTCCTAGATCAGTGGTTTTCAACCTTTTTCATACCAGGGCCCACTATTTATTCAGAATTTAAGCCACGGACCACCACTTGAAGACATTTTAGCCACACACAGACGTCAAAACTAAAGAATTCTTTTGCTTGTGTCCACAATTCCAGCCTGAATTTGGGAAACAAAATAGGCAAACATAGAGATCAAAATGTTTCCCATTTGGTTTCATTTCTACACTCTCAAAGAGTTACTTCTGGTTAACCAACTTCCCATAATTTATCTGGGGACCACCTGGAACCCTCCCAAGGACCACTGGTGGTCCACGGACCACTGGTTGAAAACCACTGTTCTGGATGAAACCACAGCGAGACTAATCCTAGAAGCTACTAATGCACATGGATTTTCGAGATCTCAGGTGTTGAATGTTTGAAACGTGTGTAACGGCTTGCCGAAAGGGAGCATTCGTAGATGGATTTGCACTAACCAACCATGAGTAAATAAAGTTATAACAATCATGATAAACAATAAGAACAACGTGTGAATGGATGGGTGGGGGGGTGGGGGGGGGGGGGGGGGGGGGGGGGTGACAGTGAGTGCACTGCAGGCAAATCCTAATAGACTCTATTTGGGGCCTATTTATGTTTACATTCCAGTCCAAGTAGGCAAGAATCCCCCGTGGATGCTCCAGTTCTCTGTGCGGCAATTTGCATTTTTATGACGTTGGGAGTGGATATTTATATGCTTGGCCTCACCCCATCTCTACCGCCAGTGTAATTGAGGCATGGCTTTCAATGGAGAGGTCCCATCGCCAGAGTGAAGTGCCCTGGCTGGCAGGAGCCTGGAACATGGGTACGCCGCACAAAGCGTTTGTGGTGCCAGGCCAATTCACTTGAGAGTGGATTCCATTATTGTTGAGTCTGGGGCTGAACAGACAGGATGGGGAAATATCGGCCAGTGAAAATAATTAGCTACCAGAGAACATTTCTGTGACCAGCGAGCCTTTGACAGTACTGGGCATCAGGGGCGGATGTAACATTTCCCAATTGGGGGGGGGGGGGGGGGGGGTATGTGGGCGGGCTTCATCGCCCGTGGCGCGAAGCGACAAGTCAAGGAGCAATAATAACATCAGTTGTTGTTGAAGTTGCAACAGACACGCAGCATGCATAAAGCTAAAGGTCTGACTCAGAGAGTTTTCTGTTTTCAATGATGAAATGCTGTTGGTTTAGTGGTGCCACAACTGTAGTTAGTTAGTAGCATTAGTAAGGTTTCAAATCATTTTAAATATGAGCAGTTTAATTTGAAATATCTTGGGTTGTTTTGCATGCCATCGTGTTTGGTGGGGCAGTCAGGGCATTTAAGGGGGGCATCCCCCTCCCCCCATGCTAATGCCTAGATCCGCCTCTGCTGGGCATGTTGTGTGTCTGTGTGAGGAGCTGTGTCTGTATTACACCGGCTGTGTCTGTCTCTTTGTTTTAATTCCGTAACCACACACCTCCTTCCTCTCCGGTTAGACATGAGGCATTCTTCAGATGTTAACTAAACCTTCCCCCATGACGACGCCATACTCCTGGAAATTCAAGTCAAAAGGCTTTCTGAGGGGGAAAAAAAAATAAAATGAGAGGATTTATGCTAGCTTCAGTTTTGGGCTCATTTGCCTGGTCTTTTGGCATACGTATCTGTGAATAGTGCAGTCAAGCAAGCGGTCTGTATCTGTGGAAGACACAGTTCGGTTGTTGCCTTTTTTTCCCCCGTGGACAGACCTGGCAGTGTCTACTCTATAGTGCCTGCTGCCTGCACGCTTCCAAGAAAATCTGAATAACAAGTGAACTTATGGAGTTCATTTACTCTCATTTACAGCAGCTATATAATATCATTTCTTAGTGTTTCTCCTTTCATTGTACTGCAATCTGACCCGTCGTTAGCAACACTGCAAGCAATGCTTGCCTTCTATGCTACACCTACCTCAACAGTATGGTCTAAATTGCGCTTTTTAGCAGACCAATGTTCCAGTGGACATGCCTGTTAAAGCCCATATACAGTATGTGACATAAAAAGCACTCCACCCAAAAAAGTAATTGAAGCTCTCCCATGTGGAAAGTATCTTCTGTATCAGAATGGCTTGGTTTCATTCTTCTGCGTTATATTTCAAACATTACAGTAGGCCAGTAGTTTTCAACCTTTTTGATTCCAGGGCCCACTATTTATTCACCATTTGAGCCACTGGCCACTATCTGGTGACATTTTAGCCACACAGAAACCCCAAAACTAAAGATTTATTTTGTTTTTGTCCACAAATTCCAGGCTGGATTTCAGAAACAAAACAGTTACACATACAGATCAAAATGAACATTAATCTTCTAGATTCTCTAGTTGTGTAGCCTAATTCTGATGATGAATATTTTAACTCTTGAGAGTGTAAAATGAAACCAAATGGACCCGCAAGGGTGCATTTGGTTTCATTTTTACTCCCTTAAAGGGTTACATCTAAATAAAGACCAGAAAAAAAATTCTGGTCTTTATTTAGATTGTATAAAACATGAAACTAGATCAATGGACCACCTGGACCACTTGGTATGTAATAATTACGCCATGGACCTCTGGGATTTGTGGGCACCCTGACGGGTCCAGTTGCACACTGCCAGAGTTAGTTACTGTAAGGGTTCAGTCATTTAGCTGGGGACCCCCTTCAAGGACCCCTATTGGATAATACATCTTCTTGTAAGCCTGTGGATTCAGGTGGAAGTCAGAAGTTTTAGCCTTGCATCGAATACACCACTGGAATTCCAAAGATGAGCCCAAACTGCCATGCCGGTCCAATGGGAACAGAGATAAGTAGATATGCTGATTTAATATTAGCACGTCAATCCCCTCACTGTGCCTCCAATAAGGCACTTTGCATTAGTATTGGGCTCACCTTTAAAAAAGGCAAAAAAAAAAAAAAACTCCTGAGGTGAATTGTTCTGATATTACTGTTTGAAGGAGCGTGGCGCGCCAGCACAGCTCTTGATTAAGTGAGTCAATTGGCCCGGGGGAGGACACTTCACTCCCCGTTGACCCTACCCTCATGTCATCAGCCATCATCTCAGGGAGCGCTTGATAAGAAGCTCTCTCCCTCCCTTCATCGGACAAATGCTGCGGAGATTCGCTCATCGACGGCACGGCTCTCATCTCCCTCATCTCCCGTGCCTTGGGCGGATTGCCAGATGATTTTAAATGAGGGTCTAGATAGTGCCATCTGGGGAGGGGGGAGCCACTTCGCCAGATGTCACTCAGGGATGAGCCATCATCAATGGGCCTACGTTGGCTGAACACATAAAATAGCGAAGCGTCCTCAGTACAAGGTTGAAAGACTCATCTTCTTGCAGCGATATTCACACAGTAAACATCCAGTGAAAACCCTAACCCTAAACCCATTACGACATGATTGATTTTGGAAATCTCATTAACAGTTTGGAGAATTACAATACATTTCAACAAAACAACAAACTCTTACTGGGACCATGCCGTGAAGCATTTCTACTCGTTTACAATAGTCCCCCATGTAGTACATTTCATCAAAACAGCTTTCTGCCTTCCCCGTAGTTTCGTACCATTCGCATTTACAAGATGTCCAGGGACACAACCTCACAAAACCACATTTGGACAATAAGCCTCAGAACTGTTTAAATAATGGTGCGTGTACTGTTAACTATACATTCTATATACACACACACACACACACACACACACAACACACACAGTTGGACTGATCCAAACGGGACTAATCATGTTGACGTAATGCAGTCAGGCACCATTTAAGGCTGCCTCAGACTCTCCTCTGGTTCTTTGCCGCTGCCCAGGTGGTGAGACAGCAAACCAAAGTCAAACACATGGTATACAAACACAATAGAAAACACAGAAAATAATAAAGACATAACTTTAACCTTCGTGTGAACATATTATAATTGCCAATTTGGCGCATTTGTCGCTATATTTAGCTTTTTTTCTAGTGCCAAAATTAGTGAAAAACTCCTGGTGGAAAATCTGGTGCTTTTGTTGCTAGTGAGTTGGGGTGAAATTGGTTGACAGGCGCCAGAGATAAAACCCTTGTTTTTCACCATTTTTCCTCCTATAATAGAGTCTTCCTTCCTTCCTAGAATGGACCGTTGATAACCAAATGGAGCCAGCGAAATCATTTTGCGCGGGCGACCGTTTTCAAAAATGGGTGCCCTATTATCTTGACAACTGCTGAAGTTAAATAATTACTTATTTTCTATAATTTGTCATCAAATTATTTATTCAGGAGTGATTTTTTTTTCCAAGTTGATTTCATATGGATTTGGCCAGAAAGCCAAGTGTGCTTGCTTTATTGTAGGTATGCCACTGGCCTATGTAATATTTGTTAAAAAAAAAAAAAAAAAAAAAAAAAAAGTAATATGTAATAGTAATATTAATATATTACACTTGCTCAGACAGTAATATTGTAATATAATATATTGTTTTGAAATGAAGGTAATAATTAAGAAGTAATATATTAACAAGGTAAAGTAATATTCCCAACACTGCCCAACACCGCCCGTTTTCGAAAACGGTCGCCCGGTTGTGAAAATGGGCGCCCGTTTGTGAAAATGGGCGCCCGTTTGTGAAAATGGGCGCCCGTTTTCCAACGGGCGTGCCCGCGGGTGCAAAATGATTTCACCCCTGCTGGTTGTGGGAGTGGACTTTGTTGACATTAAAGAAGTATTTAGACAGGTATGTGGCTATCGGATCTTGTAGAGTGGTGGTTTTCAACCTTTTTGATACAAGGGCCCACTATATTCAGCATTTAAACCACCATTTGATGACATTTTTACCAAATGGACCCGCAAGGATCGATTTGGTTTCATTTTTGCGCCCTCAAAGAGTTAACCAACTTTACATCGTTTAGCCTGGGGACCACCTGGAACCCTCTCAAAGACCACTGGTGGTCACTGGGCAAGAGAACATTTTGGGATGGTCAAGAAAAAATGGTATGGGGGCGGCTTCATCGCCCGTGGCGCTTCGCGCCACAGGCGATGAAGCCGCACCCATAACATTTTCGGTTACAGGACTTTTATTGGGCAAGTAAAGAATCAATAATGACATCAGTTGTTGTTGAAGTTGCAACAGACACGCAGCATGCACAAAGCTGAAGGTCTGACTCAGAGAGTTTTCTGTTTTTAATGATGAAATGCTAGTAGCACTAGCAGCAGTAGGGTTTCAAATCATTTTAAATATAAGCACTTTAATTTGAAATATCTTGGGTTGTTTTGCATGGCATCGTGTTTGGGGGAGCAGACTGGGTATTTAGGGGGGCATTGCCCCCCCATACCCATGCCTAGATCCGCCTTTGTACTCTGTCATCCACCCTAAGCCATCCCAACCTGTCAAAGTGGGAAGGGGCGAGGTGGGTTTGAGGAGTGAGCCCAAGTAGCAGCCAAGTTTATGTTCTACTTTAGGGATCTTGGGTACTAACACAAACGTATCGGCTACATCCCGGCACCAATGCTCATTATAACAGGTATAGTTTCAGGCAGGAAATATGAAACTAATTATGCCCATTAAATCCTTTTAAAATATGGAATTAATTTCTATGCCAACTCCTCTGGTTCCCAGGGATTTGGTTTCGCTTAGGCCTGCTTTTCATCAGGTGCAGTATCTACAGTGTGTAATTTATCTAGAAGAAAACGGTTCAGAAAGTGCACAGCCTATGCATTATTCACTATGCTTTTATTGTGTAAAAAAAATACACTTTGATAATGAGTACTTTGGTGATGCCGGTAGTACAAAACACATTATTGCCATATATTCTAATATAAATGTGCACATGCCTTCGGGAAGCTCAGTTCTAGCACAGCACGTCGTAGTTAATTGGAAAGAGGGAAATGGTGGAATTTGATTGTTCTTGTGTTTTTTTTTTTGTTATTTCTTTTTTTTCATGTTCTTACATACATATTCATGAGAGTCAACCATGGACTGACCCCTGGATTTTAAATGATTCCATCGTGAGGTCCCTGATATGTAAATATTGAAATGACAATGTACAATTGAAGCTGGAGCAGAGAGGGGCAGAGCTCTCTGGCTGGCTGTTTAGCACACAAAAGTGTGTGTGTGTGTGTGTGTGTGTGTGTGTGTGTGTGTGTGTGTGTGTGTGTGTGTGTGTGTGTGTGTGTGTGTGTGTGTGTGTGTGTGTGTGTGTGTGTGTGTGTGTGTGTGTGTGTGTGTGTGTGTGTGTGTGTGTGTGTGTGTGTGTGTGTGTGTGTGTGTGTAACATAATCAAGAGTGAGATGAAATGTGAGAGAGAACCATTGAACCATTGTTTACATTGTTAACCAAGTCAACTGAGGCAATACCATACTCCCTATTCTCAATTCCTCCAATCCCAATAATTGAATGTGCTCTATTATTGCATTGCAACACAAATGGAATTGAATCGTCTCAAGCTAACTTCTGAGACGGCATGGTCTGAAATTATATATAATATAATTTCTATATATATAATTTAATTTATATATAACAAACAGAACAGTCAAACATACAGATCATCATACAGACTTGGGCTAATTTAGATGATGAATATTTTAACTCTTGTGTAAACATTTTTACGCTCTCATAGAGTTACATTTGGTTAGCCAACTTCCCATCAATTAGCCTGGGGACCACCTGGAACTTCTTAAACCCCTGTGTTCAATAATGGCCGAAGTACTCAACCTCATCACGACCTAATCACAGCTTTACCAGACAAGAAAAAGACTGTGAATGACAGTTTATTGTCTTCCTTTGTTCTTAGAATCACATGTATTGCTCTTCTCTGCATTATACATTATGTCATTGTCTGAGCCATATTGAGAGCAGACCCTTGGTAATTGTCGAAGGCCAGCACAATATGGCTCATTATATAAATCCAAGATTTCTTTTTGGGACGAGATTACACATATCAATACCATATTTACATTTAAAAAACAGGTTGTCAAACGGCATGTCAGGACAATCTTCTCCAGTTTACTTCATGTAGTCCCCTACAAGACCTTTGATAAAATACAGGCCAGGGCTATTGGTCGATAACTATCTGAGCTATTCAGCTTCCCAGACTTATCTGTAATAACAGGCGCTAATAAAACTGATAAAGTAGAAGTAAAACAGCATGTATTAAAAACCCAGTGAGGCAGATAGGAAGTAAGGGCCAGAGTTTTCTGCCTGCAAACTTTAAATGCTTAGCTGATATTTTGTCCAAACGTTCCTTGTTATCTTTCAGTACATTGACTCTGTCATAGATTTCTTGTGGGGAAATGGCAACATCCTCACAATTTTGTCCACTATAAAGCAGTTGCTTTGAACACAATTGAACAATTCAAAATGGTGTTTCTCCCACCATTGAGCAATCTCCTCTGAGCCAGGAGCCTTATCAATACTGGCAAAGATGTTTTGTATTTATTTAATACCTTTTTTTCCCCAGAAATCATTCACGTTTTGTTGTAGCTTCTTTTCGAGAGAGTCAGCCCTCATTGTATTTTCATTATTGTTATTTTTATGAAAGGTAAAGCGAATTTAAATTTGCATTCGAGTTTCTTTTGTTCAAATAAGGGGCCTTGGCCTTGTCTTCTTGACATAACCCAGGTTTTTGGTGAAAGGCCTTCTAGCTTCGACATAAAGCCCACCCACTTGTTCCTTCCAACCTGGCTTAGTCTTGTATTTGTTGGTCCTATGTTTATACTGCTGAACTTAATTAGGATTGAATCCATTGAATCCTCAATGCAGTCAAACATTACATACTGTAGTTCAGTACGGTATGAACTTTTACAGTTTATATCACTGAACACGGCAGCATCTCTGGCAGTATGCACTACAATATTTTGTATTTTCTGTGCACTCTGCGGTTGTTCAGACAGACGGACAGACGCTATGTAATGGAGCACTTAATTGCGGCTCCAAAAATTGTCAGTAATTCGCCCTGGTTCGTCCTAATTGTATTGTGCGTTCATGCCATTCGTGCTACATCTTCTTGTCTTTGCGTTGACTTGTATGTATAGTTGTGATTGTACTACTTTAACCATCTAAGTCTGATGGCACCTTAGTGCAGCACAATGCTGAGCTGGATGGCTGAATAGAATAGTGATTTCTGACTGTTTTATATTGTGGAACTGCCACCGGTTGAAAACCACTGCCATTAGAGAGTGGGACACACACCTTGATCTGTCTCTCTCTCTCTTCCCCTCGCTCCCTCCCTCTGTCTAATGGACAACAAACAACTAATGTCTGTACCCAGCAGATAATTGACTGTGCAATTGCCTGCCAACATCCCGGTGTACCGGCCTTTATGTTGTGTAATTCTCTCACATCAACCACCTTTTAGACGCCTCACCATGAGAATTTAGCTTACAATAATCCCCGCGGCAGTTGTCACGTTGACAAACAGTGCCGGGATACCATTTAGCATATTTATACCGCCATTTGACGTTAACTGTGTGGGGAGCAGATGGCCCGGGTCTCGGTTTACAAGTTTCTGATATACCCCAAGGATTTGCTGCTTCGATTACACCAATATGTTTTGGCAGGGCTCATGAGCACACCACGCCATTTCAATCAATGATGTATGAGCGCCATTACACCGGAGGTGTTAAAATGTGAATTATACCTTAACAAGGGCATTTCCATTGTGTCCTGATCAGATTCTAGTTTCTGACGCTAGATTCTAGTCCACAGTGCTAGATTCTAGTTCCTCATGCCAGATTCTATTTCCCCACGGTAGATTCTGGTTCTCTCAGTAGATTGTGGTTTCTGAAGTTAGATTCCAGTTCCCGACACTAGATTCTAGTCCATGACACTAAATTCTAGTTTGTGACACTAAATTCTAGTCCCTGGCGCGAGATTCTAGTTTTTCTGGAAAAATCTGTTTCTGTGTCAGTGATGCTTAACATATTTCATAGGAAGGACCCCAGAAATATCTATTATTTAGCTGCAGAACCTCATCTAAAAACATGTTGTTCTTGGGATCCCCCAGAAGCAAAGATTTGAGTTAAAAATGTTTGCTTCCGAAATAATGTATTTAAATATTTCCACCACATTTTCACATTTTTTCAAAAATAGCAGAACTACAAGTCATATCGCACCACTCGGTGGTGCGATATGAGCTTGTAGATCTGCTATTTTTCAACAGCTAAAACACCAAAACGCGTACAGTACACAAAAGGGTTAACAAGGGCATTTGCATGTGTGTAATGGTCTGTGTGTGTTTTTTGTTTTGTTTTTTGACAGTAAACTCGCACTGAGCTGTGCTTTGCTTTCATGTTGTGCAGTAAATGCGTTGCTGTTGTCAGCTTGTCCGTAGATAAAAGATCTACTTGTCTTGAGTCTAAACTTTCCGGTACTCATTGTTCTCTGGAAACTATTTGACTTAGGGGAACTCTCAAAGCAATTTCATGATAACGAGATTGTATTAATCTTGGGTCTAAATGCAAACAAAATCAACAAAAAAACATGAAATAAAGGGCAATTTATAATGAAAGCACACCCATGCCCTCACAAACTCAACACAAAAAAACACCACTCATTCATGCCTTTCCAGCATATCTTTAGATAACAATTCTCTGTCAAGTATTCTGCCAGATAAGTAGTATAGAAAAACACAAGCCATTATTTTTAATTAATCTCTAGAGTAGTTGAAGTGGGGCTTCCTGTTTGGCCGCTTGCCAAACCTCTCAAAACAAGTGCAGAAATCTCTTGGTAATTCGTACATACACAGTACACTGCAGTTAACTATGACATTGCGCATTTCTCTCATTCTGTCTATATTAGGTGCACAGGTCTCGTGACATCAGACATAATTTCAAATACTACTACTGCTAATAACTACAATTGTGGCACCACTAAACCAACAGCATTTCATCATTGAAAACAGAAAACTCTCTGAGTCAGACCTTTAGCTTTATGCATGCTGCGTGTCTGTTGCAACTTCAACAACTGATGTTATTATTGATGCTTACTTACCTAATATAAGTCCTGTACAAGATATAAATCTTGTAAATGACTTAACTGAAAATGGTATGTAGGCGGCTTCCTCATGTAATTTCCGCCTGCCCCCCTAATAGACGGGCTCAATTATGGTTTGACCCTATAAAAATTGCAACAGAAGGTTTCAACTGTTTTTTGTAGTATTGAGTGTCCTTAATAACATACTAAAAGTTTACCAAAGTTTGATGATGCGAAAGTTCACTTTTCAAGATGGCCACTGCCAGTTCTTTAAAATACCATTACTCCTTCATTATTCAGGGTAGACAAATAATTTTGGTGCCTAACCCCATGTTTTTAAATTCGTATATTACAGGTACAATTATATATTATACCAAATGGTAATAAGCTTATAACAGTGTAATAGGACATTTCTCCATTTCCTGTAAGCCATAATGCCCAGGATCGGTGAATTATTCACCTCAATACATAATTCACATTCTGTTGATGCTTTCAACATTTTAATTTGATACCATACTATTAAGGAATAAAATCAGCACAAGGACATTTGTAGGCAATAGGCCGGTAATATTTCTTGGAAGAAATGTCTTACTGATAAATGTTTCACTATTTTGTATGTAAATGTTTCTTGCAATAATTACACAAGTGAAGTCTGAATCCACATAACTCGAGATCCGATTGCACCACCCTTTTAAAAAAAATGAGAGAAAGCAGGGTGCGGTGTTGACTCTGTTGGACAGTGAGTTGTTCAGAACCAGCACAAAAGCATCTGCCCTATTCTGATCACCCCTATACAGTAAATGTATCATACATTTAGCTGGCCTGTTCTGACATCGCAATGATTATTTTGACATCTACATAGATCAGGGGTGCCCACACTTTTTGACTTCTGAGCATCTTTCAAAATGATCAACTCAGCAAGATATACTTCTGTAGCCCTGATGTTTGATTGAAGGTGGTTTCTCTGAGGGTGTCCAGTGACATATGCCTTGAGCATTTTTGTTATCAATCCCTTAATGTCTGAACCACAAATAATTCTACCAAAATAGAGTTTCATGCTATTTCATCCAACATACTTTGAACAGGTAGCCTATAACCTATGCCTATGAACTCTGCTCTTCTCCATCTCCCAACATACTAATTTTCCCCAGCAGGGAAAAGTTGGTGCGTGACAAATGAAGCCTCCAGGGGTCCTTGAGTATTACCGTTTTCTGATTATTCTTCTCTCTCTACCTCTACCTCAACTACAATCACAATCAGTTAGGGATTAGAGGGCATTGTTGGGAAATGAATCTTAACAGGGCTGAAATGTTGGAAATGGCACAAAAGAAATCACAAGGTGTTTTTTGAATTGCACATTATTAGCTCAGCACAGCTCAATATACGGAAATAACATACTTGACCATCCAATGTTCCAATCAGCGGTTTAATGACTTTAATGAGTCCACTGTAGTGGGTTCAGAATGGAGGCAGCATAATTACAATACTTAAACCTATTCAACAACACACTGCGTACGTCACTCTGCATGTACCTCTTTGCTGTACAAGTGGTCAGAATTCTGATCCACCAACACTTCATATTTTATGTCAATCAAGTCACCTTAATTCATGTTGCAGATAAATATATATTTTGTGTAGGGCATGTCATGTGATCTACCTGCACATACTGGTAGATCATGATCAGTCTTTTTGGCACCCCTGGCACATTATATGGGCATAATAGGGACACAAAAGCTGGGTGCTGCTCTGCATAGAATCCACACTCTAGACACTTTCCCTCCCTGCTGCTATGCAACAAAAAACATTTATTTCTGCCAGGGATGTCCCAATATGGTATCGGGAAAATTACATATCGGCCCTTATTTGTCACAGGACAAGTATCAATATTGGTCATAGGCCTATCAGTAGATATGCAAGTCAGTGATCAGACACGGGGGTAAGGAGTTCACACTATGGTGAATATGATCAGACACAGGGGTAAGGGATTGACTCTATGGTAAATATGCAAATAAGGATACATTGGTACATATGGTCAGCGTACATTTGAGGCGCCCTAGTCCCTCCCCCCCACACACACACACACACACACCCACGCACGCGCGCGCACACACACACGCCAAAGTACATTAAATTACACTACAGCATGGGTCTCCAACGCGTCGCTCGCGAGCGACCGGTCGCTCGTTGGTTGTTTTTGGGTCGCTCGCAAAGGAGTTGCAAAATTCGGCTATGAATGATATGAAAAAGCATGACCTGAAATGCACTGCAATGCACTTTCCCTATGTCAGTCATTCCCAACGACCGTGCCGCGTCACTTTACTGTGACTTGGAGCAAGGCCAAGTGTGCCGTGAGAATTGCCGAACAAATTTAGCATTTCCCGAAACCAATCGATACTGCGGTCCATTGTTCTTAGGTGCGAGAAAAAACAACATGCTAATGACGGCCGGGCGCCACCACGGAACCAATAGATACTACATTACAACACGCTGACCGTCGCTCCCTATCCCTTGGCCATAGAAATGCTAATTCAGTCTTTGTTTCAACGGGGCCATCACATTACCGTTGACTATAGGTAGGCTATCTGTGTCGCAGAACTGTCGAAAACAATGCATTTCCAACTCCAGTTTGTCACCGTTCCAGGCTGCATGAACAACAGCAGCGCGAGCACAGCGCTACTCCTCCGTGTGTGTGAGAAACTTGAAATCCGAGCGATATGCTCGGATCGCTCCCACTATTGTGCCAAATCAATAATGTCGCAAAATGCCACTAACCCGTGGGTTCAGATTTGCCCAATGAAAGGATTAAAAAGCTCACTAAAAATGCCATGAGGCATGGCAAAACACGTGACCGAGGCTTACACATGAAGGAGAGAGTAAATGCAGCTTCTCTCTGTGTTGCGTGATCGTTGACCATTGGCAAGAAGGGGGGAAATCACACCCATGTGAAGAGAAGTAGTGCAACTGCAAACAACATTCACAGATGCTGAGATGATAAACTCCACTATGATTTGCTGCTTCTGGCTTTACTAGAGTGAATATTTGATTAAATGTGCATGGTGGACACAATCAAACTTAATTAATCTCCAAAATGATGTGCAGCTAAAAGCACAACAGAATTCACAACATTTCTGGGCGTTGGTGGACCAGAAAAATATAATAATATTCACCAAGCAGCCCTGAAAGTGAGTGCTTTATTTGGCTCTACTTATCTATGTGAATCTGCATTCTCTGATATGAATGTGATCAAATCCAAATTCAGAACTAGGTTGACTGATCATTTGAATGACTCTAAGAGTGAACCTGAGTGGATACACCCCAGCGTTCAAGTGTCTTGCAGAGGCCATGCAGTGCCAGGCATCTCATTAGAGGAGAATGCAAAATGTGAATGCACTTTTGAACCAGAACAGAGTTAGTGCCTGGCCTAACTAAAATAAAACGCAGTTTGTTGTTAATGTTGTTGAATAAGGCATCTGAATATGCACTGTGATTGTTAATTGTTAATGTTGTTGAATATTATTGATTCTGTTAAATAAATGAAAGCTAAAAGTGAAGTAGCTCTCGGCCCCTCAGATTTTTTCAAAGTAGCTCTTAGATGAAAAAACGTTGGAGACACCTGCACTACAGTGACACTACATGCCCTACAGTACAGTATGATGCCGTACAGTACGGTAGTGAGAGCCAGCGAAATCAATTTGCGACTGCGACAGCAGTTGCGGTGGGTTTACACCAGGCAGTGTTTTAATGATTTTGGGGGGCATCTTGAAAAAAAAACATATTTCGCATGGTCAAACTTTGGTAAACTTTTTGTATGTTATTAGGGACACCTAATAGTACCAAGAACAGTTGCGAAACCTTCTGTTGCAATTTTTTTTAGGGTAAGGTGCTTTTTTTTCATAACTGTGCTCGCCTATAATTAGGAAATTGGGAAATAAGTCTGGGGAGTGGGGACCAGGTGGTCACCAGACTTATTGCTTAACCAGATGTAACTCTTTCAGAGCCTAAAATGTTTACACTCTCAAGAGTTTAAAATAGTCATCTGAATTAGCCCGGTCTACACAACTAGAGAATGTAGAAGATTAATGGTCATCTTGATTGATCTATGGTTGACTGTTTTGTTTCCCGAAAAAAATAAAATAAAAAACATATAGCAAAATAATTCTTTAGTTTGGGGTCTGTGGATCTAAAATGTCATTAAATGGTGGTCCTCCGTGGCTAAAATACAGAATAAATAGTGGGCCCTGGCATCAAAAAGGTTGAAAACCACTGGACTAGAGTAATTACAGAGGGTCATGATTTTGCATGTTTGAAAGTGTAGCAGCTGAAATCAAATCAATAATACATCAGCATTCCGATATTAACCTTGGGGCTACATTAAGCGAAGGTGGAGGGCTGCACATGTGGCCCCAGGGATGTCAGCTGTCCGTTTTTATGCCCCAAGGTGCTGTCACACACACAGCACGGAACGTATTTTCACCATTTTACTTCGAGTTATCCACTAATGAGCTGCTTAGTTGGCCATGTCAGCACTCCTGAACATGGGCAGTGAAAAGCAGAGAAATGCCTAGTCAGAGGCAGGTCACTCATCTTGGTGATTTTATGATTCTTTGATTGTGAAGTTAAGGCCTGGCTTGCTATGTATGCAACTGGTGTTCATCTACACAGCAGCGCTTACTTCTTTCTGAGGCCCCCTGGGTTTCTTTCTTTCCAAAACCTATTTCGCTCCTTTTACCCACCTCTACTTAAGTTTAAAGTTCTTTTTTTTAGGTGAACATCATCTTTAATGCAACACCCCTCCTGAATCAGAAACGCTGTTTTTTTTTTTTCATGTGGACAATATAATAGCTTGTCACAGCCCCTGTAGTTGGCCTACTAGGGCCTGTGTGGTTGGGTAACAACAGGAAGGCTCGGCCCAAATAATACTCGGCCCTGAGTATAAACAGAGTTACGCTGTCGCAAACTCCGTTCACTTCATGGGATCAGTCCAGTGGCGGCTATACCATCAAGTTACGTCCCACTAGGGCTGGGGCGGTATGGGATTTTTAATCCCGCGGTAATTGCGGACCCCCATACCGCCGGTATGGCGGTATGGCGGTAATGCCCCCCCCCCCCCCCCCCCCCCCCCCCCCCCCCGACGACGCAAAAAAACCCTCCCGTTTATAGTGTTATTCAACACAAACTGCAAAATTTGCGACATGTATAGCGGGTGAGTCCCCCCCCCCCCGCCGCCGCTGCTTCCCTTCCTCTAAGTAGCCTACCTCTACCACAGCAGCAGCCAGCAGGCAACTTTTTTCCACCATCAGTTTACCAAGCTGACATCCAGTGTAACATGCGTCGCTACAGTGAATCAGCGAATATGCTGTGCAACACGACGAAACACCAGCTGTAAATAATCGTCCCTTGATTGTGTTTTAAACGGATTATACGAATCATTTTGGGACAAATAACGGTAGGAGCCGGCGATCAGTTAGGAGGAAGTTTAATATCTTTGGCGTGTTTATACAGGAGGGCTCGACCCAAATAAAACCCCGACCAGCCAAAATGGAAGGGATCTAAAATGAAGGGATTCATAAACAGTAAAGTTGTGCTGTTGCCTGGTGTCTGATGTGTATGCTATATTATTACAAACCGATCTGAAATAAAGATAAAGAAGTCTATGTAGAACAGCCGCCATGAAGAGAACAGACGGCTTAAACTCAGGGGTGAATTTGGGTCGAGCCCTCCTGTTACGCCTCGCTCAACGTCGCATGGACGAGGGAGAGAGAAAGAGAGACAGAAAGAGCGAGAGAGAGAGAGAGAGAGAGAGAGAGAGAGGAGAGAGAAGAGAGAGAGAGAGAGAGAGAGAGAGAGAGAGAGAGAGAGAGAGAGAGAGAGAGTGTGTGTGTGTGTGAGAGAGAGATGGTCCGTGTGGAAAGGATCGCACGAGAGAGAGAGAGAGGGAGAGAGAGAGAGAGAGAGAGAGGTGGTGCGTGCAAAGGATCGCACGAGAGAGAGAGAGAGAGAGGGGTGGTCCGTGGAGAGGATCGCACATTACAGACAGGAGGACAGCCGACACAGTCGGCCACAACTATTATCTTTTGACTGACAAAACATTTAGAGTTCGGGTAGAGCTGGATTAAAGCAGTCAATTGGAATTGCAACGGCTGCCAGTGCATGCATTCTAGCTCGGATCAAATTGACCATTTAACGACCTTCCTTTGCATAATCATGCATAATAATCATTTTAATACTATTGCTATTATCTTATCAACATATTAAACAAATTCCAAGTTCGCCAGGCAAACGTGATAAAAGAGAACAGACTATGGTGCTGCCCTCACCTCGGCAGAGCCACAGAGTATAGACAGAGTTACGACAACTCCATCCACTTCATGGGGCCAGTCCAATACATAGACTTCTATTGAAGAGGGACAACCGGACCCTATGGAGTCTATTGGCTCTGACCCCTCAATGTCGCAAAAAAGTAATAAATAAAAAAAGTTGAAAAGTTTTTTTTTATTTATTTATTTTTTATTTTACCGCGGTATGCGTTACATACCGGCGGTATGGCGATATTGCGGTTATTGCCCCCAGCCCTACGTCCCAGCATGTGTTTTTAGGACCTTTTTTTCTGAGAGTGTACAAATAAAACCAAATGGACCCGCTAGGATCCATTTGGCTTACCATTTGTATACTCTCAGGAAAAAAACGGAAATGTCTCTTTTTTGTCCCTCTTTCAGACTGCAATGCAACAACCCTCAGTTTTCTGACCCCTCAATGTCGCAACTTTTCTGCTGGTCCGAGTATTATTTGGGCCAAACCTTCGTGTATTCTGTGATTGTGTAGTGTAGGCCTATAGGTATTTTGTTTCCCACCAGAGTTGCCCATCAGGTGCATTGGGAGCTCCTGGCCAGTGTTCCCAGGCTGCACTACAAGAGGCTGGATGTGACCATCGCTCAGTCTCTCTCTCCTTCCATTTGAACAGCAGCAGCACTTTCATTTGCACCATTCAACACCCCACACTATGTTTACCACACATCCACTCACTTACAATACTGATCTGACTTACTGTAAGACCCCATAGTGTGATTATTTGATGCATATCTAAAGTGACTTACCGTAGGTTTTAAATTAATCTGCCACTGTGTGCAAATAACGATTATTTTTATAATTGTTATTTAAATTAATTAAAGCAACTTTAAATTGATTAAAGCAACTCATGGTGTCTTTAGGCCTATTCTGGCTGCATATATTTAATTAAAGAATCTCTACCCATGTGTCAGTCAAAAAGAAACGGTACTCAACTCAAATAGGTAATTTCAAAATAAATATCCAGGCCTTATGATTTGTTCTTGATACTATAATCATGGTTGTCATGGTTATGTGTCATATTTTGCTTTGCAGTTGCTGCTACTGTGCATGTGTAACTAACTACCATGAGATTGTAAGGATGGAGCAGTGATGGATCACTGCTCCTTAGTTTAGTTTAGTTACACTTAAGGCTGGTAAAAACTATGGTTAAGTGGGAAACATCCATGATAACTACAGTGATTAGTTGCTAGTCTGATTACAATTAATTAAATCGATTATTATTAGTCGATTAATCTTTGCAGCCCTATGGGTGTACACTTTTAAACAGTCGCGCGTCTTACTCCACGTGCACAAATATATTATGAAGAGGGAATATGCGTCGGCTGGCTTCATATAAAGTGCCATGATGAAACACAGGAATAAGCTGATTTTAATTGGTAAAAAAAATATAATTCCACGTTTTTCCAAGTGGGGCAGGAGGTCTAAGCGTGTGGGAAATGGGCTGATCTAGCGTGTAATAGGAAGGGAGGAGGAGGAGGAGGAGGGAGACATGGCTGCCGAGGCTGCGAAGCAATGGGGCCAATTTAGGGCTGAGTCATGACCTGTGGTAATAAGTGTGTGATAGATCTGTGGCCTCCTACACACACACAGTGGGAACCAGACCTGCAAGATGCTAGAAATTAAAGAGTTGTAATTATGGTGTCCAGCGGGGCGATGTCTCCGTGACGCGCCAGATATTCATCAAAGAGTTGTACCGCAGGTGTCCATGCCACATGCTCACACCGCGCGCATTCATTATCGCTGGCCCATGGTCTCTAACGCGGCTCTGTTCCTTCATTCCTGTCCTCACCCTGTCCTCTTCCTTTTAAAGGTAATAGAGGCCACTTTATTGTGTACAAACACTGTGTTTGTGAACACAATCTAACTCCACCTCACCTCCACTCTATTGGCTCATTATGAATCTGCTGGAGACTGTTGTGCTGTGATTGACTACGTAAAGACTCATTCAGAGGTTAGAATTCAGGTGGCCACCGTGGCGAGCACCAGGGGCGGATTGGCCATCTGGAGTACAGGGAGTTTTCCCGGTGGCCTGCGCCACCTAGTGGCTTGCTGGACAAGATCCAAAATGCACTATAGTGGCACTTCCAAAATGCACTAGAATGCGCTAGATGCTCGCCTGGAACATACAGATCAAAATGACCATTAATCTTCTACATTCTCTAGTTGTGTAGACTAAGTTGGGCTAATTCACATGATGAATATTTTAACTCTTGAGGGTGTAAAAATGAAACCAAATGGACCCGCAAGGGTCCATTTGGTTTCATTTTTACGCTCTCAAAGAGTTACATCTGGTTAACCAGCTGCCCCACCCCCAGGGTGGCCTGGCAAAGGCAAAATTGTCCCGGTAGGAAAATATGTGCCAATCCGCCCCTGGCGAGCACTGCTTAGAGCACCACAACCACCGCTATTCAATAAGCTACCAGCACCTCGCCTCGACTCCCCTACCATCTCCCCCACTCCCGTTCTCCTCGCGACCATTGTTGTTTATTTTCCCCTCTGTTTTTCTCTCTACTTCCTACCCTCTATTGTCTATTTATTCGGAATTTGACCCACAGAGGACCATCATTTGATGACATTTTAGCCCCACAGACCCCGGAACTAAAGATTTATTTTGTTTTTGTCCACAATTCCAGACTGGAAACGAAACAGTCAAACATACAGATCAAAATGACCATTAATCTTCTGCATTCTCTAGTTGTGTAGACTTGGGCTGATTCACATGATGAATATTTTAACTCTTGAGAGTGTAAAAATGAAACCAAATGGACCCGCAAGGGTCCATTTGGTTTCATTTTTACACTCTCAAAGAGTTACATCTGGTTAACCAACTTTACATATTTAACTAGAACTCGCTCAAGGACCACTGGTGGTCCCTCCTCGGACCACTGGTTGAAAACCACGGTACCCTTTCCCGGGCCAGTCAGAGTCAGTCAAAGGGCCGCATTTGGCCCGTGGGCCGCATAATATGCCCACTGCCCAGGTATGGACTGTATAGCAATGTACACTTGAGCATTCCATTTTCCTGTGTGTGTGAGGTCTGTGTGTACCCTATTGCTGCTTTCTGAGTGACAGCATGTCGCTGCAGCTCTCCACCGCTCCCATGACAACTTCCTCTACACACATTCTGTATACCAGCTGTAATACTGTCTTCTAATGACACCTCGCTTGTAACCCCGCTTAGACACGCACGCACGCACACACACACACACACACACACACACACACACACACACACACACACACACACACACACACACACACACCCACCCCCCCCCACACACACACACACACACACACACACATGTGCGCGCACACGCGCGCGCACACACACACACGCGCGCACACATGCACGCACGCGCGTGCGCACAACAGGGGCGGATGTAGCATTTTCCAATGGGAAGGGGGGGGGGTGGTATGGGGGCGTCTTTGTCGCCCGTGGCGCGAAGCCGCACCCATACCATTTTCAGTTACAGGACTTTTATTAGTCAAGTGAAGCATCAATAATAACATCAGTTGTTGTTGAAGTTGCAACAGACAGGCAGCATGCATAAACCCAAAGGTCTGACTCAGAGAGTTTTCTGTTTTCAATTGTGAAATGCTGTTGGTTTAGTGGTAATTGTTAGTAGTTAGTAGAAGTAGTAGGGTTTCACATCATTTTTAAATATACGCAATTTGAAATATCTTGGGTTGTTTTGCATGATATTGTGTTTGGTGGGGCAGTCAGGGCTTTTAGGGGGGCGTTGCCCCCCCATGCTCATGCCTAGACCCGCCCCTGTCACACACACACACGCACAGCCTGTCATGGATAGATTGAGAGTGGCTTTCCATTGCTATTCACACCCCCCACCACCTCCTACCACCCCAGTTCTCCAACCTATCCAGCAAGCAGATGTCCGCAAAATCTAATTCAGGAGCCTTTCCATTATGGAAAACAGTCTGACCCAGTTTCCTTATATTGCTGTGAAATCACTGATGATGAAATTGTATTTGTCGTGGCGCTGCACCCAAAAAGCATTCTAATCTTTGTCCGCCATCGTTTTTTTTATTTTATATCTGTGGTTTGGTTCCATATAGGCCTATGAATCTTTTGTGTTTTTTACTATGTATTATGCACTTTTCCTGGCAATTATTCAGAAGAAAATCCAAACGCCTTGATCTCAACCACCACTGACCGATACTATTCTCTCCGTAGATCTGTAGATCAGTGGGTTTCAACCTTTTTGATACCAGGGCCCACTATTTTTTTTTTTTTTTTTTTTTTTTTTTTTTTATTTTTTTGCATTTAGCCATGGGCCACCATTTGGTCTAGTCTCTCTTAGTCTCTCTGACCCGAAAGTCCACAATTTAAGAGATAACTGGCAAAATGTTGCTCAAAATAACAATTCTTCTACAATTTCTAAATGTGTAGATTCGAAAAATTGATATGGCTATAGCTTGAGGGATAGCATTGGGGGCTTGTTACTACATTGACACGCAGGTTTGTAGACTAGCCATTTTAACTATACAAAACTGTCCTTTTGAGCAAGTATCATTCGAGCAAGAATCAAACATCATTCTTTGGGCTCTTGGCCAACTCTGTAAGCAGCACAATAACACTGTGGTGTTCCAACATTCAGCACAACTACAGTAGTTCAGTCGGGGGTTCCAGTCGTGGGGAAATCACCCATAGCTCTAGGCTCTCTCTCTGAGTGTCTCAACTCTGCCAACCTTGATGTGTTCACATCAATACAGGCTTACGTGTGCTTTATCATGGCTCTAAGGAGACAAAAGACAACACCATGCTTTGAAACGGGTTTTATTGATATGAATAAAGAAAAGGAGTGATGGTCCCCATAGATAACCATGGATTACTACTTGGATTTTCTTTCCCTGGATCTTTTTTTTTATTTTTTTTTTTTTTTTTTTTACTTTTTTGGAAATGTTTTTGTTAGTGGATAGTATTTTAAAGGTAGGGGAAGTGATTTGAAATTCATGGTGTAGTACCAGCCTGGTGCACTAGGGGCCCCAACAGTAGCTACACTATGTGAACCTGCTGCTCGCTCCTGATTGGAGGAGAATTGTGGTGACCTGGGGAACTTTTATTAGCTCCTCTGCTAACGTGGGGGAGGGGGAAACTCCATATGTGGTTTCCACACCTTATAATAGAGCATTTTAACAGAAAAAAAATATTTTTTGGGTGATATCTGACAAAAGTGAAATCACTTCCCCTACCTTTAACAAAAGGATCATCTAGAGCACCTTGCAGTGCTCTGGTACCAACTCCAGTTGTAACGTTAGAGTACCTACTGTGGTATGCATCGAATACTGTGTGGGTGTGTGCGCGCGTGTGCATGCACACACACACACACACACACACACACACACACACACACACACACACACACACACACACACACACACACACACACACACACACACACACTCACACACATGCGCAGTATGATACAAGTTAAATCACAAGCCATTAAAGTCGTCTCAAAAGACTGCTCCCGGCAATTCCATCGCACTGGCTGTTCCCTAGACAAAGCAAAGTGAAAATTTGGCTGTCCCAGTTGGCAAAAATCTGTTGCAAACAATATACAAGTACCTGAGAGTATTTTATAAAAAATATAAAACTTCTGTCTGACGTAAAAAAAACACACTGGAACCAGAGAATCTCCTGAACAAACTTTAGGCCTAATATATGACAGAGCTGTTCTGATGGCGGTGCTAAACTCAAACTCAGAAGAATGTACAATGCAAGCGTAGGCAGCTTCATTTCCCTGTGCAAGCTCACAGGAAAATGTAACAACGCTTATTGAAATAAATGGTATTCTCAGGGGGGGCACAGTTGCACGGTGGCCCAGTGGTTAGTGCTGTCGCCTCACAGCTAGAAGGCCCTGGGTGCGATTCCCACTATGGACATCTGTGGGTGCTGGTGGTGTGTCTGCTCCGCTGCATCATCAGTGCCCTGACCTGAGGACAGGTTTGCATGTTCTCCCTGTATCCCCTAGGGCAGTGGTTTTCAACCAGTGGTCCGGAGATCACCAGTGGTCCTTGAGATGGTTCCAGGTGGTCCCCAGCTAAGTTGGTTGAACAGATGAAAAGTTGGTTAACCAGATGTAACTCTTGAGAGCGTAAATGGTTTCATTTTTTTAAAAAATATTCATCACCTGAATTAGCCTACACAAGTCTACACAACTAGTGAATGTAGAATGTAATGGTCATTTTGATCTGTATATTTGCCCGTTGTGTTTCCTAAATCCGTATTGTGGACAAAAGCAAAATAAATCTTTAGTTTTTGGGTCTGTGTGGCTAGAATGTCCTCAAATGGTGGTCTGTGTCTCAAATGCTGAATAAATAGTGGGCCCTGGTATCAAAAAGGTTTAAAACCACTGCCCCAGGGTAGATACCCTCACAGAAACATGCAGTAATCCTGGACTGTCTTCCCTGATGGAGACAGGAACTGGTTGGAATAATGTGTTCCTTCCACCAGGGAAAGTCCCCCCTGTCACGTGAAAAGAAGGAAGTGTGAACTCCTCATCCATTGAAGGAAGCATGAGGCAAGTCGGAGGGTGTGTGGAGCCCAGGATCACATTAGAAGTTGGCACTGAGTCCAAAATCGAGGGATGAAAATTTAGAAAAAAAGAAATAAATGGTAGTTGTCACATTGAATCAGGCCCGGATGGCAGGCGAAAATGGTATGAGTGCGACTTCACCCATATCTTTTCGGTTACAGGACTTTTTATTAGGCAAGTAATCATCAATAATAATATCAGTTGTTGTTGAGGTTGCAACAGATACGCAGCATGCTTAAAGGTAAAGGTCTAACTCAGAGAGTTTTCTGTTTTCAATGATGAAATGCTGTTGGTTTAGTGGTGACACAACTGTAGTTAGTAGCAGTAGTGTTTCAAATCATTTTAATTATAACCACTTTATTTTGAAATATCTTTTGCATGCCATCATGTTTGGTGGGGCAGTTAGGGGGGCATTGCCCCCCCCATGCCCAAATTGCCCATGCCTAGATCCAGCCCTGAATTGAATCATCTCCATGTGCTGCCATTTCTCTAACAAACATTGGTAGCATTACTGTCTCTCTTTATGTCCAGGACATGTCTCATGGCTTTTAGATCTGTCCATGAAAACAATTTATGAACTTGGATTTTGTTACACCCATAAGAATACTCAAATACCCAGTCAGTAAAAGTCTATAATAATAATTGTTGCCTGGGGGTCACTGCGACCTTGTCTTGATAACTTATTTTATAGTTTTTTTTAATGCTTGACAGACTGTAGATAAATGTTTAGAGGTTTTTGCACATACATATAAATGAACACGCACACAGACGCGGCCCAATTGAGTGAGAATCAGGATGGTGGTGGTTTTGGGCTGTAATTGCTTTTTTCTATCAAGATTATATTTTGTTGAACCTACTCAGGGATGATGCAAGCCGGGAACAAAGTTAGAAATGCAGTTGATGCAGTCATAGAGACTCACAATTCTACACGACTTGAGTTGAGGGACAAACTGGCAGTTTCACTGTACAGGCCGTTTGTATACTTTGCCGTATCAATCGGTCCATTAAACCGACCTATGAGAAATAGTTTCATTAAAGAAGCATTGGGTTGTATAAATGTCTGAACTCGAGTCTGATAATCAGGCTATACTGCAGTGGTCTCACATCTAGAATATTTTTGGGACAAAATTAGGCCTATGTTTTTGTCTTGTCATTTACACAAGACAAATCACAGGGCTGCCTAAATGTAAACATTTATTGGTTTCCAGAAAGCCAAGCATAACCAAATATTAATAATCCTTTTCGAGATCAAATCCTTTTCGAGATCACAGAAAAACGAACTCAGTAAATATATTATAAGCTTCAGTCGAGCAACACGGAAGCTGGTTTAGCTGAGTTTGACGTGTAAACGTCATCATACTGACGATTGGTTCAGCTAGGTTTAGCAATGCAGTCTGCAGAACTTACAGTTCACTTTTTTTAACTCTGAGAGTTTGTCTGCTCGCATGTGGCCTTGCAAGTTATCATACTCGTCTTTGTAACGGTATACACAGGGATTAAAGTTCTCAGTACTGGGTACTGATTTCAGTCCTGAGGATTTCACAGGGGTCATTTAATTAGCTCAGTGCTTATTTGCAAAAGATCATTTTCAGTCTCAAGATTTTTTTTTACTTTAATCCCTGTATACATAATGTCGGCACAGATTGTCTTCTTTGAAAACAAACGCTGTCTCTTGACAGATTTTTGAGACACAACAGACTTTTCTTTGTATTGAACAAACACATGATTGTGTGTCCCCTGCAGTTTAAATACCCTACAACATTCTGAATCAATTCTTCTCATACATAACGTTTTTGTTATTCCGTTCTGTGTGGCTCATAATTCAATTCAATGAGCTTTATTGACGTGAGGAAACATTTCCACACATTCATTCATTGGAATAGCCTTAAAGGGGAATTTAAGGCTATTTTCTTTTTCTTTTTTTAATTTCATTTCATTTGGTTCCATTTGAACACTCTCAGAAAAAAGAACCGTCTAAAGAAACCCATTAACATGGTGAAAATACATCTTGATGATGTCATCAAGATGTTTCACCATGTTAGTGGTTTTCTTCAGAACTCCATTTCTTGGAAACACAGAATGGGGTAACTTTTTATCATGTCCACCCAGCACCTCTAGGATATACTAATGACATATTAGAAAATGAATTGAAAATGGGTGGACTTTCCCTTTAATGAACTGTGACCTTGTCTTGATAACTTATTTTATAGGTTTTTTTTAATGCTTGACAGACTGTAGATAAATGTTTAGAGGTTTTTGCACATACATATAAATGAACACGCACACAGACGCGGCCCAATTGAGTGAGAATCAGGATGGTGGTGGTTTTGGGCTGTAATTGCTTTTTTTCTATCAAGATTATACTTTGTTGAACCTACTCAGGGATGATGCAAGCCGGGAACAAAGTTAGAAATGCAGTTGATGCAGTCATAGAGACTCACAATTCTACACGACTTGAGTTGAGGGACAAACTGGCACAGTTTCACTGTACAGGCCACTGTTTGTATACTTGGACATGCATGGCGACAAGCATATGCTACTGGCAGGATCCATGGTCATGTCTTGTGACATGACCTGATGAAGATCTTGACGATCGAAGCGTTGTCTCTCTAACAATAAAGATAGTTTTTTCAGGGGTTGACACTAAGTTCTCTGAGAAGTCGGGTTCTACTTGCCCTCAGGTCATGGTCACTTGCCCCCCAAAAATATATTGTAAATTTTGCATTTAAGTTTACTTCCTACTTGGGTGCTTGGGTTCCAGGTAGTCCCCAGTTAAGTTGGTTAACCAGATGTAACTCTTGAGAACGTAAAAATGAAACCAAATGGACCCTTGCGGGTCCATTTGGTTTCATTTTTACACTCTCAAGAGTTAAAATTCATCATCTTAATTAGCCCAGGTCTACACAACGAGAGAATGTAGAAGATTAGGTCATTTTGATGTGTATGTTAATTTGCCTGTTTTGTTTCCCAAATCCAGCCTAGAATGGTGGACAGCTAGAAAGACACAGAGGCAGAGCGCAATGACTGCCTTCAAGACAAATCTATCTTGTGTTGTGTTATAGTGCACTGTGTTGCACACTTGCCCGATCGGGCAACCAGGTAGCAGTCTTCACTTGCCCCACCATTTTTTTACTTGCCCCGGGCAAGCGGGCAAGTGTTAGTGTCAAGCCCTGCTTTTGTACCAGTGGTGTGCGGGCCCCATCTCTTATCTGCTGGAGTCTATTTTAGCCCAGCACCCAGTCGATGTGCGTATTCTATGTTCACTCCATGTCTTGTGACATCACATTGCATCAAGTATCTTTGGTCAAAGACCAAATATTTTTAAAGGGGAATTCCACCCATTTTCAACATTTTTTCTGAGAGTGTACAAATGCAACCAAGTGAACCCTAACGGTTTCATTTGGTTCCATTTGTACGCTCTCGGAAAAAAAAGAAGCATCTAAAGAAATCCATTAACATGGTGAAAATACATCTTGATGATGTCATCAAGATGTTTCACCATGTTAGTGGTTTTCTTCAGACCTCCATTTCTTGGGAACACAGAATGGGGGAACTTTTTTATCATGTCCACCCAGCACCTCTAGGATATACTAATGACATAATTATTAGAATGTTTAAAATGGGTGTAATTCCTCTTTAACTGTGGATAGCCATACGTGGAGAAGACTGGGTTATCAACTAACTGGGTTATCTGCATATATACATGGAGCCGGCAACTCAGCTGAGTTTGATGTGAAAATGTTGTCATACTGATGATTGGTTCAGCTAGGTTTGGCGTACCAATGCAGTCTGCAGCTGCTGGACTTATACAGTTCACTTTTTTAACTCTGAGAGTTTGTCTGCTCGCATTTGGCCTTGCAAGTTATCATACTTGTCTTTGTAACGGGATACATAATGTCGGCACAGATTGTCTTCTTTGAAAGCCAACACTGTCTCTTGACAGATCTTTGAGACACAACAGACTTTTCTTTGTATTGAACAAACACATGATTGTGTGTCCCCTGCAGTTTAAATACCCTACAACATTCTGAATCAATTCTTCTCATACATAACGTTTTTGTTATTCCGTTCTGTGTGGCTCATAATTCAATTCAATGAGCTTTATTGACGTGAGGAAACATTTCCACGTATTCATTCATTGGAATAGCCTTAAAGGGGAATTTAAGGCTATTTTCTTTTCTTTTTTTCTGAGAGCGTACAAATGGAACCAAATGAACCCGTTAGGGTGTCTAAAGAAAGTGTCTAAAGAAATCCATTAACATGGTGAAAATACATGTGAAAAAATCTTTCTGATTATGTTACTACCTGATAATATCTGATGACCATGTTTTCGCATCGAAAAAAAAAAAAAAAGAATAAACAGAACATTTTTAACTGAGAACTAGACAAAGGCTGTTTTCAGAACGCCTTCCATAATGCAACTTGCCAACAGAGTTTCAAAGCCAGCAGGCCATATTTAACTGATTGTCTCATCAGTGCCTGTTGACTTTTAGCTTTAAGTGATATGAGGACTAGCTTGGAAGGACTCCAATTAAGCTTCCAAATCTTTTCTTTTTAAGTACTCATCAGCCTCCATGAGGCTCCAAGTGATGCTGCAGTTTTGATGATCTTCAAAGATTAATTTGATGTCAGTGTTGTGTAAAGATCCTTGTTTGTTTGGTTTTCCTTTTGCTAATAAAAGGATTAACATGTTTTTTTCCCCAAACAATTCCTCGGGGGAAAATACAATGTACCGTAGTTGCTATCGCGCGAACATGTGGCAGCCCCCCGTAGTTACTCCGAGGACCCCCTGGGGTCCTGAAACACCTGTTGAAGGCACATTATTAAGGTATCAGTATCCCGTGGTGCTCACAACAAATGGCTGGTATTTTGGCTCCAAAAATCGCAAGCGACTCGCTAGACCACCTGCAGTTTGCATACCAGAATGTTGGTGTGAATGATGCCATCATCTACCTCACCGCTTCTCACACGTTTTGTGGGCTTCCAACAGAGCTGAGCACAGGGGCGTTTTTGACAACTAGAATTGAACATTTACAACACATATATGTTCTTTAGACTCAGCAAATGATGACAACATGTGCACACAATGTTTTGGGAAAATCGAATAATTTCCAAGAAGAATAACGAAACGAAAAGTCTTGTATCCTATTGTTCGTTTGTTCTGGCTAATTAGATATTGCATGATAATATTGTGTGTGTGGTCATGATTTGTTAAGACGGAAGATGGAAGAGGAAAATTAATGGGGAATTAATTTCTGGAACAGGGGCGACATCACAAGGGGGGGCGGGACTGCTCGGCTCTATTATTTCAAAAATCCTAGTATTTTATCTTGCAGTTTTACATAGATTGTGTACATGGAGCATGAATATCATGATGGAATTGCAATTTTTTTTTTTTTTTTTTTTTTTAGAAAATCTAAATGGGTTACAATACTTACTGCAATATATCCCTAAATAAATGAAAGCGCTTTCATTTGAGTTGAATGAATGTCCTAAGGTAACATCATGCATGTCTTTTCAACCCATAGTTCCCATTGATGCCAAACAGCTTATGAAGCCAGCTGGATCAGTCACTGCTATGAGTCACACAGACAGTGCAATGATGTGGATTTCACTTGGCATAAGACGTACTTGATCAATTGGTCCCTCTGCATACATACATACGCTACACAGCCAGTTCATTTCCTCTCCACCAGGGGCGGATCTAGGCATGGGCATGGGGGGGACAATGCGCCCCTAAATGCTAAGTCTGCCCTAGAGTTCTCAAACTCTGCCCGAACCCGAACAGGCCCGACCCGACATTTAGGGCCGGGTCGGGCCTAAAATCTATGCTAATCAGTAGGGCCTCAGGCCCCATGAAAAAATGATATACATTGAATTATTTTACTATAGTAAGAATAATAGTCATTTTCTGTATTATGAAGATGGTGCTGGTTGCCACTTCATTTTTAATCTGTGGCGAATTCTCAAATTTTGCCCAAACCGGACAGTTTAGGGCTGGGTAGGGCCTAAAATCGATTCCATTTAGTCGGGCCTAGGGCCTGAACTGTTAGGGCCCAGTTAGGGCCAAGCCTTAATTTTTAGTCCCGTAGAGACCTTTAGTCTGCCCCACCAAACATGATGGCATGTAAAACAACCCAAGATATTTCAAATTAAAGTGCTTATATTAAAACGATTTGAAACACTACTGCTGTTAGTAACTAACTACAATTGTGTCTCCACTAAACCAACAGCAACCCCCCCCCCCCCCCCCCGCAATTGGAAAATGTTGCATCCGCCCCTGCTCTCCACTTCACTTTCACATTTATTTTTACACAGAACTAAAGCTTTGATAAAAAAAAAATATATATATATATATATATATATATATATATATATATATATATATATATATATATATATATATATATATATATATATATATATATATATGTGACTAAACTCCACCCACGTTGAGTCATCTCGGGGAAATGAAGTTGTCAGTAGAGGGGTCTAAACTTGATTTTCTATGAATTTGAGAATTCTGTGAAAAATGACCTGAAGCAACTTTATTAGTTGTTTCATACTAAAGCATACATGAGGTGAATGTTAGACCTTAAAACGCCGTGTAAACATGTTATAATTGAATTAATGTGAACTGTAATGACAGTTCTGACCATTATTACCTCATTCCTCCGGGTCGCGATCGGGCCGTTAGCTTAATTAGCTTAAAATGCTAACGGTTGTAATCTGATAAGTGCCTCTAGTTCTGTAAATATGCGATGCCCGCCGTCATCAACAGAATGCGGACTTCGCGTGATTTTGAGCTCACATAACAGCCAGGTGGCATTCCACATAACCTATTAGTAGCGACGTTCTGTTAGTAAATCCATGTATAAAATATCAAAACATTGGATTCTTCTTCGTGGCGTTTTTTTAGAGCCGGAACTACGTCACTATTCTCAGAGGAAAACAGACAAAGGGTTGCCATGTTGGCTTGTTGGCTTGTTTTCCGTCCATGTTAACCAACATTTTATTGGATATTATCCTCATCTGTTTCTGGTGACTACTATGTGTGATTGTATAATAATGGCAGAAAATCACCCTAGATACATAGTATTTATAATGATAATGCATCACAATTATTGTTGTTGTTCCATTCATGCATACAAACAATGGACTGTGGGGATGGTTATCTAAAAAAAAAAAACGTGCAAATTGGCCAATGTACTCAATGTCCATAACAATTGAACTGTAGTAGGCTACTGTTGGCATTCCTGCACAGCATACTATTAATTATAGACATACAGTACATGTGCCTAGCAGGGTTATTATAGTTATGGCCTTTTCATTCTACTTTAGTTTTAATTGTTTTTTTTCCTACTAGTTTTTACTTTAAGAAAAAAGTTATCGTTTTGCTTTTTTTCGTTAGTTTTAGTTAACTATAAAAACCCGGATGCCTAGTAGTATTTTTCAACTATACAATATTATTGGACTTTTTGGCGTTATTGGCTTACTTCTCTCCAAATACTTGGCAACAACAGAGAACAGACGGAGAGAGAACAGAGCCTTTGAAATAGACAGAGTTGCGACATTGAGGGGACAGAAAATATCTGGTCACGTGGTTCTAGTACTCGCGTGAGCCCATAGGCTCCAATGCATTCAGTAACTTCCGGCTGTCACTATTCGTTGTCACTATCCAATAGGAGTCCATGTAGAAGAGCCGCCATTGCACTGGCCCAATGAAGTGAACGGAGTTGGCGTAACTCTGTCTATTTCTAAGGCTCTGAGAGAGAAGAGAGTCAAGTTGGAGTTGGAAATACGTTCTATACAACGAGTGCGGCGCAAATAAGACAAACAACTAAAGTCTCTGGATGTTTATCTTTTATTATTACTACAAAACGATCTAAAATAAAGAGATCTAGGTGGACCGTTGCTGAGTTCAATGCATTTCTGCATAGACCTACTTTCGGTCCAGGACTTGTCTTTATTTGTTGACCCATTCTCAATACAAGTTTATACAACATACCCGCGGTAAATAATAAAAATAAGAGTCGCGTTATTTGTAGACTTAATAAGAACCAAAGTGCAGTACATATGAACATTAACCACGTTATGTTGTTTAATAGATTATTTTTAAAACATTTTGGAACAAGAGAAGCTGTTGTTGTGAACATCTGGGATAGGCTCTGGCCATTGTCACCTCCTTGAAAGTGGTACATTAACACATTGTGAACCACTAGATCAATACAACAAAAGCAAATACTTAATTTAATATGCATTAACCACTGTATGAATGGACACTAGTTAAAGGGGAATTCTACCCATTTTCTGTTACTGTCAATATACCTTTTTTCCTAGAAATGGAGGTCTGGGGGAAAAAAACATTAGCATGGTGAAACACAACTTCACGACAATAGAGTTGTGTTTCACCATGTACACTTGTATAATGGTTACTATGTATAAGTATCCTTTTAAAGTAAAAATAGCCGTATAAAGGCGAAATGTATTACTATATTCATTTTAGCTACTATTATTAGGCTACTATTCAAACACCTTGACTCAACAATGCCCCCCCAGTATTGAGGAGGTATTCTCATGCCCAAACTGTTCAACTGTTCAGCAAAGAAGAGGAAACAGCGCCCCCCTCAATGCCCAGACCAAGAACTACATCTTTAAAAGCCAAATTCTCAAATTCCTGTTTCTCTGCAAGACATTACTCTATAAACCATATCTCAAAAACTGGTGGGTCAAATTGCACAACCAATATGTCAAATTGTAGCTATGACTCTCTGCTTTCACATGACATGATAAAACAAAAATGAGAATTTCCTCAAAGACTCAACCTGGGTGGTGCTGGGACACATATATATATATATATATATATATATATATATATATGAGATCCTTGCTGGGAGCCTTTTGACAAAAGTACTGTATATCCTTCAATATTTCCCTCTGTACAGAAAACAGTCCATATGACTTACAGGCATTTTCTCAGGACCAAAAGGCCCCCGGCAATTATGGACAGATGCACAGGTAGATAATGGAGGGTTTGAGGAAGGTTCTGTGAATACATGTTTAGCTTTAGATCTGGCACCTGGTGGATGCCTTTAAAGCACAGTGACACTTGGTACAATGGCTGCAGTGGTTTTCAACCTTTTTCATACCAGGGCCCACTATTTATTCTGCATTTTAGTCTCTTGAACGCAAAACCAAGATCTTTCCGGTTTTTGTCCACAATTTAACTGGCAAAATGTTGGTCAAAATAACAATTCTTCTACATTACTAAATGCGTGGAACTGTAGAAAATAAATGTGTGGATTTCCTTTTACGATCTCAGGAGTTATAGATCCATAAGGGTCAATTTGGTTACCAACTGTCCATCATTTAGCCGGGGACCACCTGGAATACTTTCAGGGAACATAGGTGGTACCCGGACCAGCTGTTGAACACCACTGGTGTACAGTGTAGAATACTTAATTAGACTTTTAAGCAGTTGGTCTAAAAGGATAACACCCAAAAAATCTGAGGTGAATTTACCCATGTTTGCTTTAAAGCAGCAATAACCAGACTGTTGTTGTCATTCTCTCTATTTTTGTGGCTGTGGGAGTCGGTCACTTTTTTGTCTGAAATGTGCAGGTACTGAGTTTATTGAGTTCAGGAGATTAGCTGTGCACAGACAGACGGATCGATGGACACACGCACGCACGCGCGCGCACACACACACACACACACACACACACACACACACACACACACACACACACACACACACACACACACACACACACACACACACACACACACACACACACACACACACACACACACACACGGATGGAGTGCAAAACATACTCTCCAAATGGAAGACAACAAAATGATCAAAACCAGGTTTTGTATTGTATTTTACATCAACTACATGTACTGTAGTTCTCCAGAAAAGATCTGACCAACAACTTTGCAAGCTCACGGCACTACTACTGTCCTAATAGAGGCGTCTGAAATGTTGAAGTGCATGTTGTAGGGCTGCAATGATTAATTGATTAATCTTAATAGAAATGGATTATTTAATTAGTCGTCAACAAAATGTAGTAATCAATTAATCGGACCAGCAACTAATCACTGGAGTTATGGCTGCTGATAGTTGCACAAGTGTAGTAGAAACTGCAAAATATGACGCATATTATGACGATTATAGTGTCATTTGAGTTCAGAAGAGCAGTGCTTTCGGACTGACATGTGTCACTATCCTTTAATCAGTTGTATGCAGAATTGTTAGTTTTGTTCTAAAATAACCTCAAATATATTTTAAGGTGATGGCTAAAGAAGTATCATAAAACCGATTCATCGTTTCAATAATCAGCCGATTAATTGATTACGAAAATAATAGTTACTTGCAGTCCTAGTATGTTGCTAGCTAAAATGTAAAACGACTACTGACGCTTTCCTGGTTGCAATAGGTTATAATGAGATCACTCAGGGATCTCTCAGTTTTTCCAGTGCTTATTTTTGTCCTCTGTCATTATTTAGTGTAAAAATCACAGGGAATTCCTGTTAAATTACCCCTTCCCCCCAAGGGGCAGATGTAAGATTTCCCAATGGGGGGGGGGGGGGGGGGGGCAGGAGAGAATGGTATGGGGGCGGCTTCATCGCCCGTGTCGCTTCGCGCCACGGGCGATGAAGCCGCACCCATACCATTTTCGGTTACAGGACTTATATTAGGCAACTAAGCATCAATAATAACATGCGTTGTTGTTGAAGTTGCAACAGACACGCAGCATGCATAAAGCTAAAGGTCTGACTCAGAGTTTTCTGTTTTCAATGATGAAATGCTGTTGGTTTAGTGGTGACACAGCTGTAGTTAGTTAGTAGTAGCAGTAGTAGTGTTTCAAATTCTTTTAAATATATGCACTGAAATATCTTGGGTTGTTTTGCACGCCATCGTGTTTGGTGGGGCAGACTGGGCATTTACACAAACACACACACACACACACACACACACACACACACACAGACACACACACACCGGCCTGCTACCTGTATCAGCTTGGGTTTCAACACATACGTACTTGTGCCGCCATGCAGACACTGCCTTTCGATCTCAATGGGGAATGTATTCTACACGTGAGCAGAGGAAATGGGTTAAGTCCCCTAACCATGGTCAAACCCTATTCAGAGCAGGATTTTGGTTCCAGGCAAAGTATTGACTCTCTGTGTGTGTGTGTGCGCGTGTGCATGTGTGTGTGTGTGTGTGTGCGCAAGCACACATCCGTGCATGTGCGAGAGAGAGACCACATGGGAGAGAGACAGACACTGGCTCTACTGCTGCTCGTTGCCTAGTAACTGCAATTCCCCTTTGAAAGCAATTCTTCTGTTTTTTCTTTTCTCCCCCCAAAAATATCACTAAAGATTCATGCACATTCTGTTTACCAGACAGTGCATTGACAATGGTACAATAATGTTTCCCATTTAGAGAAACAATACTGGCAATATGACCGTTATTTTTTCCCTCTTTCCTAGAGGGTGTTCCTGTGTTGCCAGGTCTTTTTAAGTCCACAAGCTCCAGGAGCAGCCATGCCGCATAATGGGCGATAATGACTGCTTTCTGGTTGAAAAACCATAGTTTGCCGGAATGTTGGCTATAATTGCTAGGTGCTGTGTGACATGATGTTGGCAGGAGGCTGTACCGGGAATTTTTAATAACTCAGTTTAAGTGGTATGGTATCGGGAGTGTTGTACACTAATCGACTGATTTCTGCCAGTGTCACATCCAAGCATTCCGCATGCTCTGCTGTTATTATCAGGGCAACATGAATTACCTCCTCATGTGCTCTCTGGAAAGATAAAGCCGTTTGAGAGAATGGTTTTGTTGAGGACACCGAAAGGCATTGAACTAGAGGCTGTGTACAGGTATGCACTAATCGTCTGCTGCTGGATTCAAGCCCAGTACACTTTGCAGTACACAACAAGGTCTACTCTTTGTTCCAGCGTTGCCCCCACAACAGATTGTTGTATTGTTCATTGACCACATGATTAGCACCATCATCCTACTGTTATTATAGATGGAAATGTCACAAATATTCAACACGCTTGCACACGAACTCCTGTTACCGCCAGTGTGGGCGTAGAATGTCTATTTTCGTAGAGCGACAGAAAATGGCCATTAAGTGACACGTGACTATGTTATGAAATGGCTCCAGTTTGACCAGTATGTGTTGTCCAGTCATAGTAGAATTCTGAGAAACGGCTGGATGATTCAAACTGTAAGTTTGGGACATTTCTTAAAAGGAACCCTGCCTAATGAGACAAATATGGATAATACATTATACTTGCCCTCTATAACTAGAATTAAACATTTAAAACACATAGAATAAGCTCTTCAGTTTAAAAATAGTTAATGTTTTCATCCCATGGGGGACGCCATTTTACTGTGCCTGTCACATGACCTGTCACAGGGATGACGTCACAGAACATTGCTCCGCAGTAGAAGTGAATGGAATGCATCAAACAACTATACATTTTCTCCTCCTATGGTTCATCCCGTCTGTTTTACAGTCCTTTATTTCACCAGTGGGGGTCGCCATTGTCATTACAAACAGAACAGTGTATATACTTCGATGTTTTACGTTTCAATACTGGATAATCATGGAACGTTCCATACTACGTTCTATACTACAACTCTTCTGTGACGTCATCCCTGTGACAGGTCATGTGACAGGCACAGTAAAATGGCGGCCCCCATGGGATAAAAACATTAACTATTTTTAAACTGAAGAGCTTATTATGTGTTTTAAAGGTAGGGGAAGTGATTTCACTTTTGTCAGATATCACCTCCCAATTTTTTTCTGTTAAAATGCTCTATTATACGGTGTGCAGACCATATATGGAGTTTCCCCCTCCCCCACGTTAGCAGAGGAGCTAATAAAATTCCCCAGGTGGAGGGTGAATTCTCCTCCAATCAGGATCGAGCAGCAGGTTCACATAGTGTAGCAGTAGCTACTCTTGGGGGCCCCTAGTGCACCAGGCTGGTACTACACAATGAATTTCAAATCACTTCCCTTACCTTTAAATGTTTAATTCTAGTTATAGAGGGCAAGTATAATGTATTGATCCATATTTGTCTCACATGCAGGGTACCTTTGAAAGTAAAGACCTTGCCTGGAGTTGTTCACATAGAGGCTTTATGTTAACCAGATTGTATTTTGAAGTTTGTTCACATGTGAAGTTACTTTGTAGTCAATTGGCCAGAATATGAACCCTGGCATCTTGTGAGTACCCAGGTTTTACGTTAGATATGTTGAGTAGGGGTCCCCAGCATGTGGAAACTGACGTTATGTGACCATACGCTTAACAGGTCAGGAGAAGGAGAATGACTGGCCATGTACTACGACTGCTGAGAGAGAGACCGGCAAGTGTGGCGATGGACTGGATGCCTGAAGGTGGAAAAAAGGAAGAGAGGGAGGCCGAAGAAGACGTGGAGACAGAAGATCTAAGAGAGATGGGTGTCAGCTGGCATGGAGCCAGAAGGGTCGCCAGAGAGCGGAGCAAATGGAGGAGACTCACCGCCCAGTGTTCCAATAAGAACGAGAGGAACTAAGTCTAAGTAAGTCTAAGAATCATTAACCTATGGAAGGCCAAAAAAAATGCTAATCCACCACAGCATTCTGCACACATGACATACACTACAAGTCATTGCAGTTGTCGCATATTGTCTCTAAAGATTGTTTTGTACATCTCTATTTCTTCGCAAGGAGGGGAGGACTTGGGAAATAATATTGTGATATGTAATATATTATTCGTTGATTCAAGTAATAATACATTATTCCTTTATTTAAGTAATAAAGTAAAGTAATGTTATTAGTTTTTCTAAGGGGTCATAAATAAAGTAAAGATAATTCTATTATCCTTTCTATTCTAAAGTAATATCGCCCAACACTGGTTGTCAGTGTGCGACAGAGCGGTGCGCACGGATCAAAACTGTGTGCACTCTAGTTGTTCTAGGCCTACTCTTCAGTGTCCTGGGGTGCGATGTGGGGCAGGAGCATACCAACGACGCGAGAGCTTCAAATTTGAGCTCTGGTTTGTCGCACATTGCACATGACATCATTGAACGTCAGTCCACCTCCATGGATGTGCTGTAGTTGCAGTTTTGTCCAGTAGGTAGTGGCAGCTTCCATGTTGGACAGCCGTTCTGGGTGCTTGGTGTGTGCAGGCCGTACCTGAGGCATGTGGAGGATTCAAACCCCGTTCTTCACGGCCGGCGTGCAGAAACGTTACACTCCTGCACCAGGCCAACACCAGAGAAACAAACTTAACAGCAAAAGGGAACTGTGCATCTTCTATTTTAAATTATCTTGTGTATTTTATAGCACACATTTTAAGAGTGGTACATTTTGTTAGTGATAAGGGTGTAATCGACCACAAGATTCATTCTATTATTAACCTTCTTATTCCAGCAAGCCTTATCAGTAAAACGGTGACAGATTATGTTTGAACTAACACACTGAAATCTCCATTTCCTTCTAAAGCTTTCTTCCGAGCCAGATTTTTAAAAGCAGTTATCTTTACCCGTGCACACAGGGTAGATCCTCCTCAGTAAGTAAAACCGATTCGACATGCAATCTGGAATCTCGTAGATAGTCGGAAGGTTATATTCGAAGGGCCAAGATTGTGTAAGGTACTAAACCGCTTGGCAAAAAACGACAAAATAGTGACAGAGAAAAAAAGTAAGAACATTTGGTATTTTTAAACAATGTCCGGAAACATATGTCATTGGCTGACACTTGGCAGACTGGATAGACGTCTATTCTGAGCTTGGGAACCAGGGCCGGATTTAGCCAGCCATACTAGGGTGGGCTGAAAGAATGGCAGGGTGGGCAAGTTTTTCATATGAAGCAGTGGTTTTCAATCTTTTTGACTCCAGGGCCCACTATTTATTCAGCATTTGTGTCACGGACCACCATTTGAGGACATTTTAGCCCCACAGACGCCAAAACTAAGGATTTCTTTTGCTTTTGTCCACAATTCCAGGCTGGATTTGGGAAACAGAACAGTCAAACCTACAGATCAAAATGACCATTAATCTTCTACATTCTCTAGTAGTGTAGACTGGAGCTAATTCACATGATGAATATTTTAACTCTTGAGAGTGTAAACAATTTTTACGCTCTCAAAGAGTTAACATCTGGTTAACCAACTTTCCACCATTTCGACTGAGGACCACCTGGAACTCTCTGGGACCACTGGTGGTCCCCGGGCCACTGATTGAAAACCACTGATATTACCTTTCATTGGGTGCCCCCCTCTAGATCCGGCCCTGTTGGGGACATGGAACTGGGTACATTCCAGGGCAGAGGTCTTCATTCTCGCCACCATAATTCTTTTTTTTTTTTTTTTTTTTTTACTTTATTTTATAATGGGTAGGCCACCCTAATTCAAGGTATAGTGAGTGATTTGGGTGATTTGGAAAATCCTCCGGTCCCTCTTGGTATAGCATGATGTGCACATGCACACACTCTACAGTGAGGGTAGTACCAAGGCCCACCCCCACTGGATCCTGATTGGAGGAAGGCCCCTCTCATGCTGATTGGATGAAAGGCTTTTCTCCCAAAGCCCAAACTTAAACTAGGGTTTATTGACCCTAGAAGCTCACTGGGGACAGGGAGGAACTCCTTATATGGTTACCACACTCTATAGTAGGGAGGATTAGCACAAAAAAAAGAATGAAAAAATAACAATATTTGAATTAAGTGAAATCACTCACTATACCTTTACCTTTCAGTCAAAACAGTGATCAACTGCATAGTCATTTGATAAGATCACACAAGTAGACATTTTCTGGCTTTGTCGTTTCGTGTTTTTTTTGATAAGAAAGTGGCTGTCGAGTTGAGTTCTATCATCACAGTAAAAGTATACTAACAACAGGCTCGCAGATTGTTTTTCTTGCTGTAAATTGTATATCGTGGGGCTTAAGAGAGCTGTTGCCTGTCTGTTCTATGTTGCAGGGAGAATAAATTGCCGTAGGAAATGGTGAGAAAGTGTGAGGAAACAAATAGAGGTGACAGTGGAATGGAAGAGACAGTGATGTGACGGTTGACTTGATGAAAGGCTACAGAGATCTAGACCAGCGGGTCAAAGCGTTGCTCATTCTCATCGCTTATAGAATTGAGGTGAAGACTAGGCGATTTCCCTCTTGGTGTTACGATCGGCTTTGAGGGATGCACCGCTAAACTCAGAGTTCTGCCCAGACCTTCCAGATCCATTTGGGGAAGTCGAGAGAGAGAGAGAGAGAGAAGTGGGGGGAGGCGAGAGAGAGAAAAGGAAACCATGTCAACACAATATATTTTCTGGTTAATAACTCTGCAGACACTGTGCATACCATGTAGGGGGAAAAAAATAGAAGTTATTTTTGTTCAGCGACTCATTAAAACATGCTTGAGGCTATGTGATCATATCGCATGTTTTGGAGCGTAGTGTGTGACTGTAGCATGCACAAAAATAGGCCATATGCATGCCTGCCTTACCGAGGGAAGTTGTTAATATGATAATGTCAGAATAGGAAAAAAAATGTATCATGTAAATACTTGAGAATTGTGTTAGAATCTACATAATGAATGTAAATGGATGTTCGGGGGCTGGCGATGCCCTCCTTGTTGTGGCTGCCATTTCACTAGCACTGCCCCGACCAAAACAAAGCCAACGTTGGCCCCATCAGTTCACCAGCTGTCACTAAGAGTATGGCACGATCCATGTTGGAAATCTATGCCGCACGACCAGTTGTTGGGTTCCTTTTACAGCCGTTGTTTTTTGATACCACGGCCCACTATTTATTCAGAATTTGAGCCACACAGATCACCATTTGATGACATTTTAGCCTCACAGACCCAACAACTAAAGATTGCTTTTGCTTTTTTTTCCACAATTCCAGGCTAGATTTGGGAAACAAAACAGTCAAACACACAGATCAAAATGACCATTAATCTTCTACATTCTCTAGTTATGTAGACTTGGGCTAATTCACATGATGAATATTTTAACTCTTGAGAGTGTAAACATGAAACCAAATGGACCCGTAAGGGTCCATTTGGTATCATGTTTTACGCTCTCAAAGAGTTACATCTGGTCAACCCAACTTTACATTATTTAGCCTGGGGACCACCTGGAACTCTCTCAAGGACCACAGGTGGTCCCCGGACACACTGGTTGAAAACCACTGGTATAGGCAGATGTCAGAAGAGCATTGTGCTGTCAGAACAGGCCCAGTGCCAAATATGGAGGATGGGCAAAACCTGGGCAGTTCCGTGGGGTTGAACGGTTTTCAAGTTCTGTGGATTACAGATGTCCTGCATGCGCAGATTTGATGCATTTATCGATAGGTGTGTGTTAAAACTGACACCTCTGCCAGCGGATCGTGTGTAACAACACAGAGAGGAGCCGCATGCAGTTTACGTGCACTATTGATTCCTCATAAATTGTAACATATATGTGCAGTTTTCCCACAAAACCTGAATAACTGTCAGCCTGCACTGCTCATATCAGTGCACAAGACCATGGGGAATGCTGTGTAGATGATATAAACTCAGTGTCAGATTGGGAACATGCCATTCATTGCTTGCATACCTTTTTTCCTCCCTGATATGACACTGCATGGCATCTATCTGGGCGTACATGTACCAGTTCATTCAAGTCAGTGGTTTTCAATATTTTTCATACCAGGGAATTTATTCAGCATTTTAGCCACGGACCACCTTTGATGTTGAGCTTAATCTCTCGGCGCCAAAACCAAGGATTTTCAAGTTTTTTTGTCCACAACTTAGGAGAGATAACTAGCAAAACATTGGTCAAAATAACAATTCCTCTGCGTTTTCTAATTGTGTTCTTGAAAATTAAGTCATTCAAATATAATTTAACTCTTGGGAGAGTAAAATGAAACCAAATGGACCCTCACAGGTCCATTTTTAACACTCTCAAGAGTTACAGATCTATAAGGGTCCACTTGCTTACTAACTGTCCATCATTTAGATGGGGACCACCTGGAATCCTCTCAGGGACCACTGTTGGTCCCTGGACCACCTGTTGAAACCGCTTTCAGGGACCACTGGTGGTCCCCGGACCACACGTCGAAAACCCCTGCACTAAGTTGTTTGTGCCGCGTGATTGAAGGTTATTCCCGATGAATGGAGGAGAAACAAGAGTTCATCAATACACATGAATGCTATATTCACCTTCAGTTGATTCAGTCTATTTACCAAGGAGTATATAGTCTTTCAAACAACTCTGCCATTTTTCTGCCGTTGACTTGTGGATTATTAATACTTTTTTCTTGAGGATGATTATGTGACTCCGGTTTTCGTTCAAGGAGCCTATTAATTTGCTTTCGACGACCGGTCTTTATAATTAATGCACTGCATTAATGTAATTATTTCTTCTAGAGAGTGTGCTTTGACAGCTGGAATGGAGAGGAGAGTGCAGTGAGTTACCTTGGCTCTATTGTAGCCTCTTTTTGTGGAATGTCTAATGTTGACAATACACGCTGCTCATCACGCATGCTGTGTGCAGAGCCACTGACTGAAAACCAAGATATGCAGGGCCATCAGACGCCAACTGCCTTGCCTTCAGATGCACCCCCCCCCCCCGCCCCATCTCTATGTGCAACTGTATTGTTGGGGTTGACGTAACCCCTAACTAGATGTTACGGCATTCCAAGCCCGGATGTAACATTTCCCAATTTGGGGGGGCAAGCGGAAATGGCATGAGGACGGCTTTATCGATGAAGTCATCCTCGTGACATTTTCATTTAAATTCTTTAGTTCTGTGATGGACAAGATTTATATCTTGTATTACCATTCTGAGATGTATTGATTATATGTACCTATATACTATATGTTTTAGTTACTATACTGCACTGTGCTCTGTATTGGAGGGTACTTTGCTCTGTACTGTACCTTTTATTATTTTTGGAAATAATATTTGAGAAATGACAGAGTTGCCGGCGGCAACACACGTTAACGTGTTAACTTGTGTTGCAGCTTCCTGTGCTCAGACAAGGCTAATGCAAAGAGGCTAGGACACGAAGTAGGTGGAGTCTCTTACGGTGGCGTCCACATTGATTCATGGAAGGAAACGGACATGCGCAGTACAGACCAAGACGTTTGACGCTGGAAAACCATATTATGGCACAAATCACCCAGCAGATGGCGTGAAAGCATGGGTTTCCAGCGTCAAATGTCTTGATCTGTACTGAGCATGTCCGTTTTCTTCCATGGATCAATGTGGATGCCACCATAGGAGGCTCCACCTACTTTACTTCCTAGCCTCTTTGGATAAGCCTTGGGCTCAGACAGACTTAAACTGGAGCACATATACGGTACATTCACAGGGACACACATAGCTGCGTAATGGAGCAGAGCCGCCGCAACAAAAACACAACTTAAAAAGAAACACTGAATGCATTGAAGAGATGACAAAACAGCAAGATTAGCATGGAAATTCTGTTTTGTTTCAGATGAGGGAGGGATTGTCTCTGGGCGCGCAGCATGGGGTGTGACAGACCAAGGTTCTTCATGTCTCGACAAATGGGCATATGTAAGAGGAGACGGCAGTAAGACTGATGGCCCACATTCTGCTGCTTATTTCCCTCTCATCTCACTAATAGATACGGCACCGTGACGTCTCTTTTAAGCACTCATAAACCCCATGCATCCGTCATGTGGGGAAAGCTTTAGCAGAACATAGCAGATAGTACACGTCGATAACCCATTTACAGTGGAAGCTTCCCCCAAAACAACACAACAGAAAAGACATTAGTAGACGTTATTAGAGCAGTGGTTTTAAACCTGTGTGTGTAACTCAGGGTCCCCACAATATTTTAGCCTTGGGTGAGGTGAAGTGACATTTAAAAAAATCATTTTTAATACATTTTGAATACCATAAGAAAAACAATTACACTGTAAATTGAATAGAATAAAGGCATGTACTGCATCAAAATCAAGCTATACATTATAACAATTGGAACAAACATTGGTCAGATTGACAAATAATTAGGGCTGTCGAATGATTAAAGATTTTAATTACAGCTTCAAGATTTATTTAATGATCATGATGAATACTCATTCGAACAAAATATGTTCAAAATATGCCATGTGCCAATAAAAGGCATCTGTTAACTGTTTATTTTTAAAATGTTTATCAAAATAGGTGATCTACAATGCTTGCAGATCCCTCGAGCTATACTCTATGGATCCGCCTACAGGGAGACACAGCTTTATGTCTCAGTAAAACCATGCTCTACAGATTTTTGTCAATGAGAAATTGCTCAGTGGGTTGAGTCAGTGTGCACATGCGTTAACATTTTTAATCAGATTAAACAACAAAATTAATTAATGCCATTAACTCCTTATTTCCAACAGCCTTACAAATAATATAAAAAGAGGCAACATTTGTGAAAATGGCTGATCTACAAGCTTACAGCGTCAAACTAAAAGCTGTCTCAACTCCTACAATTCCATGTTATTTCCACGGTGTATAGTTTCCATTTCAAATATTGTTGTGGACCCGAAAAGGTTGGAACCGTTATGGTATATAAATCCCTGAGGGATACCGGCCAACCACATAGGGTGATATTTTGTTTTATTTTAGGGGGCACATTGGCAAAAACAGAACACCTGTATCCACACTCTTCTGAACAAAATAAGGCGACGTAAGTCAAAACAGCTGAACTCCTGAAGACCTACAAAGTATTTACTGTACGCGTTGTAGACACGGTCCGTGTGGACACACCACTCCGGGACCTTGTGTTCCACAGCAACGGTCATGGTAAATTTAACTTAGAGGTTTCCCAAGACAAAGAGGTCGCCAAAGTATATCCGGCGATGGCCCTTCACCTCATCTGTCAGACCTACGCCGTCACACCCAATGCATCCTGGGAATTGTTAGAGGGATGACATCTCACATTGTTGCGGTCCAGACTGAGCCCGTCAGAGCAAGAAGAAATCTGTCAGCCTCAACCGCAGCTGGAAGTATAGCCGGGTGGGAAACAGAAGAGAAAACAGGAGAGGAGCAGGACTGTCAGGGAGGCGAGAAGAGGAAGTTGGATGCTCAATAAACTGAGCTGGGGTCACCATCAATCTCTTGTCCAAAGGGAGGGGGTTTGGGAGCGTTCTGGCAGAGCATGATGGATGGTGTTCAGCTGCTGCTGAGGAGTGGAGGCTGGTATCATATTTGGCATTGTCTGGGGCATACAGCGTTACTCCACTGTTTTTACTTTCAGCAGGAGGAGCACAATGTCATGGGACAACACCAAGTCCGCCTGCAGTGCCTTATGTGAGATTGGCAAGAAAAGGGCTGTCCAAATTTAGATTTGTTTCTACTAGCTACCTGTTGTACTAGCAATCTGTGTTAATTAGAAAGACAGTGCCCTTTAAGTCCTAAATTAATGATTAAATGTTTTCCTGCTATAACCATCGATCAGTGGTTTTCAGCCAGTGGTCCCTGAGAGGATTCCAGGTGGTCCCCAGCTAAATGATGGACAGTTGGTAACCAAATGACCCTTATAGATCCGTAACTCCTGAGATCATGAAATGAAACCAAATGGACCCTTAAGGGTCCATTTTATGCCCTCAGGAGTTAGATTATATTTAAACATCTGAATGACTTAATTTTCTGCAAACTACACAATTAGAAAATGTAGAAGAATTGTTATTGTGATCAACATTTTTCCAGCTTATCTCCGGACAAAAACTTGAAAATCCTTAGATTTTGGTCCGAGAGACTAAACTCAACATTCAAATGATGCTCCGTGACTAAGATGCAGTATAAATAGTGGGCCCTGGTATGAAAAAGGTTGAAAACTCCTGCCTTAAATCTACGCTTATAAAATGGAGTTATTACCTCTGCCTTTCCCCTACCTTTAATGTCTCATGAGTTGATTATCATTGGCATCAGTCAGTTACAAGTGACTTAAGACTCATTCTGCTGTTTGTGTGTCTTTGGTGCTCTTTCTTTGGCCTCAGTCTCTTCACCACAAACTGCTAGTCAAGTGTTTGGCAAAGCTTTGGTGTCCAGGTCAATGTTCAGAGCCTTGAGGTCTCCCTTACAGGTGTCTTTTAATGCAATGTTGCTCTGCCTATAGAGTTATTAGCCTATACCTTGTTTTAGTTATCTTCTCGTTTCTGAGAGATAGAATGGAAATAGCACTTGATATTATTTGCTATGGGCACTGGAATGACCCAGTAAGCAAGTAGGTCAGAGGTTTTATTGTGGGTGTCAGCCCTAGAGCGTGGGCATCTGGCCCATTTCAATGAGTTGACCCCTGGAAGATGGAGCTCTCAACACCTAAACTCAGCTCAACGGTTCTTATTGCACCTACCTGCATTTTGTTGCCCGAGCCTTTTAACACTGAGCTTTTGGTGTTGGGATTGAACCCAGAACCTTGTTGTCCAAATATAAGTTCTCTAATGACTTGAGGTACCCTGACACACTTTGATTTGTGATCGTATTTAAAATAAGATATCTTGAGGGGAGATGAGGTGGAGACAGAGAAAATGACCCTACAGTGCCTATTTTCAACATGGGTGGTGTGGCGCTTTAGATGGTGTATATTACATTCACCTATTCACACACACATTCATGCCCAAAGGCACCAGAATCCATGCAAGGTACAACCGGCACATCGGCAGCAATTTGGGGTTTTGCCCAAGGGGGATTCGAATCGCCGACACACACATCACTGGTCGACCTGCTCTATCTCCAGAGCCACAGTCGCCCAATGTCGTTAATATAGCTTAGAGCAATGGTTTTCAAACAGTGGTCCTTGATAGAGTTCCAGGTGGTCCCCAGGCTACTTGAAAGTTGGTTAACCAGGCGTAACTCTCTGAGAGAGTAAAAATGAAACCAAATGGACCCTTGCAGGTCCATTTGGTTTCATGTTTATACTCTCAAGAGTTAAAATATTCATCATCTGAGTTTAAACTAGAGAATGTAGAAGATTAATGGTCATTTTGATCTGTATGTTTGACTGTTTTGTTTTCCAAATCCAGCCTGAAATTGTGGACAAAAGTTAAAATAAATCTTTAGTTTTGGGTTCTGTGGGGATAAATGTCATCAAATGGTGGTCCGTGGCTCAAATTCTGAATAAATAGTGGTCCCTGGTATCAAAAAGTTTGAAAAGTATTAATAGACAATTGGAGGGATGACCGATTTCCTTTCTTTTTATTTATTTATTTGTTTGTTTATTGTAATATCCAAATAATCCAAATCCCTGAATGCAAGTCTAAGTGACAAGGGAATTGCAAATATAGCTACTTGTCTTGTCACAAAAACGCCCAAGTGTCAAGTGGAGAAAACAAAATAACATCTCTTCCCCAAACTGCACTGCGCGTGCGTGCGTGCGTGCGTGTGTGTGTGCGCGCCACTGTGTGCGTGCACGCATCCTTGACTCCCAAATGGTTTGGGTCTAACTATTAACAGTCACTCAGAATAAATCCTGCAACACTGAATAGCATTTGGGGAAGTGCATAATGTATACCAGTTCACTGGTCTCGTGGTCAGAGTGTCTGCCCTGAGACAACAAGGACAGCAGGGGTCCAATCCCTGGCAGAGTGCACCAAATAATACAAACAGTATCCTATATGCCTCCCTGCATAGATTGAGTATTTCCAACTTGGCGCATTAGTCGCTATATTTAGCTTTTTTTCAGACCCCCCTAGCGCCAAAATTAGTGAAGAACTCCTGGCGGAAAATCTAGTGCTTTTTTGCTTATGATTTGGGGCGAAATTGGTTGACAGGCGCCAGAGATAAAACCCTTGTTTTTCACCATTTTTCCTCCTATGATAGAGTCCTCCTTCGTTCCTAGAATGGACGATTGGTAACCAAATGGACCCTTTTAGATCTGTAACTCTTGAGAGCGTAAAATGAAACCAAACGGATCCTTCCGGGTCCATTTGGTTTCATTTTACCCTCTCAAGAGTTAAATCATATTTAACCATCTGAATTACCTAATTTTCAGGAACCTTTAGAAAATGTAGAATTGCTATTTTGACCAACATTTTGCCAATTATTTCTCCTAAATTAGTCCGAGAGACTAAACTCAACATCAAACGGTAGTCCTCCGTGGCTAAAATGCAGAATACATAGTGGGCCCTGGTATTAAAATGGATGAAAACCTCTGCTCTAGCGCATTCCAGTGCATTCTGGAAGTGTCACTAGTGCATTTTGGATTTTGGCAGTTGGCAACACTGCGTAGATTTGGCAGCAGCAGTCGGACTGGGTTGGGTCCCCGGGACATACCAGTCCAGCATCATGTCCAAGGGGTATACGTGTACATCAAGCGGTCCTCGTGTTGAGGAAACAGTAGATAGGTTTCTGACCTGTGGGTCACACAGCTTCGGGAAACATTGTTTCCCAAGGCTGCTTATATTTATAGTGTGCGGTGCCGCATTTATTTATAGTCTGCATTGTGTATACAGTATAAAGAGATCAATGAGTGGGTAGAGAGAGACTGTATGCACATGGAAATAGAACTAGTGGGGTGCAAAATGAAGGTTGGCAGAGAGTATTGACTACAAAGCACACTGTTGATTTGTGATATCAAATAGCATAATAAAACACGCTACTGTGATCATGCGTTTTGCATGCGTATCGCAGAGAACCCCAGGGAGGAGAGTTCCCAAGGTGAAGTCATATAGCAGAGGGCTTCGCATTCCACAGCGATTCTCTCAATATTACACTACGCTTTCCCAGTTGAAAGATGTTTTTGTCTCGCAACAAGGAAGGTGTCAAGGGTTTATGGTTATTTCCATCTTGCTTGAGTAACAGCTGACAGTCCAACCACCACGGGCCAAGTAGAAATTAAACCCCGCCTACTGCTGCCTCATTCTCTGGAAAAAAAAATGGCTGAAATATTTCACTCTGTAGCCCCAAGAGAGGAGATATCATGTAAAAAAAAAAAAGGATTTGTACCTGTTACTTTCACACCACTGTGGAAAAAGGGGTAAATATGTTATGTAAAATGGCTTTTGTCACCGTGGCAGCAGGGGCGGATGTAACATGTCCCATTTGGGGGGGCAAGAGAACATGTTGGAGGGGCAAGAGAAAATGGTCTGGGGGCGGCTTCATCGCCCGTGTCGCTTCGCGCCACGGGCGATGAAGTCGCACCCATACCATTTTCGGTTAAAGGACTTTTATTAGTCAAGTAAAGCATCAATAATAACATCAGTTGTTGTTGTAGTTGCAACAGACACGCAGCATGCATAAAGCTAAAGGTCTGACTCAGAGTTTTCTGTTTTCAATATTGAAATGCTGTTGGTTTAGTGGTGACACAGCTGTAGTTAGTTAGTAGCAGTAGTAGTGTTTCAAATCGTTTTAAATATAAGCACTTTAATTTGAAATATCTTTGGTTGTTTTGCATGGCGTCGTGTTTGGGGGGGCAGACTGGGTATTTAGGGGGGCATTGCCCCCCATGCCCATGCTTAGATCCGCCCCTGCGTGGCAGCTCTGATGGGCACTTCAGACAGCAGCTACGGAGGTCTCAAACATCCATATCTGCTGACACGGTGCGTTTGCACACGTATGTGTGTTTGTCCCATTCTGTAGTATAGGGCCCGGATGTAACATTTTCAGGTGAAACTGGCGCCTAGATTTAACTCTATGGTAGCCATTTTGCCAGCCTGTAGCGCCCCCATTTGGTCCAGAGTTCCATTCATATGCATTAAAGGGGAATTCCACCCATTTTCAATTTCAAAAGGGGTCTGAAAGAAAAATCATTAACATGGTGAAATACATCTTGATGATGTCATCAGATGTATTTCACCATGTTAATGACTTTTTTTTTTCCAGACCTCCATTTTTAGCAAATAGTATAATACAGAATTGGGGGAACTTTTTTATCCACACAACATCTCTAAGGTATATTAATGACATATTAAAATGTTGAAAATGGGTGGAGTTCCATAGGTTGATTGATTGATCTCAAAATCAAAAGGTCACACCCCTGCCGAACTCATAATTTCCTGTCCCGGAAGTGTCGATTCTGGCCAGGGACCAAAACAACCAGCTCTTCCACCACTATGCACACACAGGAGAGATCGCTAGGACCTTACTAGGCAAAAGTCAATCATATTGAAGTAAAAGTGGCCGCCGATTGCCACAATAGGCCCAGATATGGACCTAAATACCGAAGCTAAGTTGGTTAACTAGATGAAAAGTTGGTTAACCAGATGTAACTTTTGAGAGTGTAAACATGAAACCAAATTTGGTTTCATGTTTACACTCTCCAGAGTTAAAATATTCATCTTGTGAATTAGCCCAAGTCTACACAACTAGAGAATGTAGAACATTAATGGTCATTTTGATCTGTATGTTTGACTGTTTTGTTTCCCAAAGCCAGCCTGGAATTGTGGACAAAAGCAAAATATTTTTTTAGTTTTTGGGTGTATGTGGCTAAAATGTCCTCAAATGGTGGTCTGTGGCTCAAATGCTGAATAAATAGTCGGCCCTGGTATGAAAAAGGTTGAAACCTTACTGCTATAAACCTTTTGGGGACTCCTTGTGCACAGAATCCCAGACGCTAATATGCTACAGCTAAATGAAATGAAACATCCTTCTTACTTATTAGATGTTAATAATCAAGCAATAATAATGCAGGATTACTGATTACTGTTTGCACACAGGAATCACATGTTACACATTGCAGTGATGAATGTATTTCTGTATTTCAGCATAAGTGGCAAAACAAAACTACTGTCTGTTCTTATTTTTAGCTCCTGATTAATTTGTAGGCTGCATTTTTTTCTCTTTTTTTGTGCCTCGCATTAATTAATGCAAAATAAGCAAGGCTATTGAATTTATGAATAACATGATCACAAAGAGAGGAATGATTGGGCTCCCTACCAGCCCACGGCTGATATTCAATCACACCAAAAAATATAGTTGTCTGGATCTGACAATTATTATTCTGCTTGCTTTCTTACTAAACTTATGTAAGCCTGCTAAATATGAATGTGTTTCATTAATTATGTAAGTCCGACCCACTCTGCATCTGCTGAAATCACAGTGTGGAGTTGCCCAATGTACTATTTACGCCTTTTTGCATATAATGTTCTACTACCTAAAAGAAAGAAAAAAATGGTATGTATACATGCTCATAGCTCTGTTATTTAAAAAAAAACAAAAAAAAAGTACAAATCCTTGAATTGTTTGGATCACACTTGCTGTTGTGACATTTTGAATAGCAAGATTTTAAGAAAACAGTCTTGTACTGTTTATTTGTACTTTATTTTGTGATTCGACTGAGATGCTAAATATATTTGTGTGCCATTTTTGTAACCATTTTATAATTAACAATTTCTTATATTCGCTAATAATATCAGATTCAGAACCATGTGATATAATAAAGTTGATTGATTTTTACATTTTATAATGGTGGTCCCAGAGGTAGGAATGGAATTGAATGGGTGTCCGTGATGTATGTCAAACTTTGGGTGCTTAAAAGGTTTAACAGGTACGAAATCACCTTCATTGCAATAAAAAAATATTCTGGATAATGAGTGTATATTTGGAGGTCGTGACATGAACTAGTTTGGAGAACCAGTGCTCTATTACAACCCTGGTAGTTTTAGAATTATTCCAGGCTTTCCTCCTGGTAGAACGTCCGTTGAAGGTTCAAATCATACCTGGGCAAATGCGGCCCTTTGGCTGACTCTGACCGGCCTGTGAAAGGGTACCATGGTTTTCAACCAGTGGTCCGGGGACCACCAGTGGTTCTTGAGAGAGTTCCAGTTAAATATGGAAATGTGGTTAACCAGATGTAACTCTTTGAGAGCATAAAAATGAAACCAAATGGACCCTTGTGGGTCCATTTCGTTTCATGTTTACACTCTCAAGAGTTAAAATATTCATCTGAATTAGCCAGAGAATGTAAAAGAATGGTCATTTTTGATCTATGTTTGCCTGTTTTGTGAAATCCAGCCTGGAATTGTGGACAAAAGCAAAAGAAATCTTTAGTTTTGGGTCTGTGTATGTTAGTCCGTGGCTCAAATACTGAATAAATTGAGAGCCCTGGTGTCAAAATCGTTGGCCTTACACTCTTACTTTTATCTTGAAATTAAATTAATATTACACAGACTTTAGTTCAGCCTTTAGTCTTGGCCCTCCACAATATTTTATGTATCTCATTTGGCCCCTTGGGAAAATAATTGCCCACCCCTGGTTCAAATAGTGCTGCTGGTACTAAGAAGAAGTTAGAAGTTGGCATGGCCGTTCATTAAACGTGCCAATCATCTGTTCTGGAGAAAAGGGGGGCGGACACTTCTTGGCAAGCAAATGTGTATTGTTGAGCCATTAATTCTTAGGCAGAGATTTACATAAGGATCAATAAGAGACTTGGCTAGTCTCTCTGGACCTCTAAAGTAGTGTCTTCTAAAATTCAGTCAAATCAGTCCGTGCAAGATTTTCATAAAAAAGCACAATGGAAAAAATGCTATCCAATAACATTTGACTATAGCATGTTTGCTCGGTGCTTAACCTTTTCTGTCATTATGAGTAATTGGCCAATATTGTTTTATTGCAAGAACACAGGTTTTGTTGGTTTTGTGTGTGCACACACACACGCACGCACGCACCCCCCCCCCACCCCCCCCCCCACACACACACACACACACTGAATCTCTCCAGTCTCTCTCTCTCTCTCTCTCTCTTACTTACACAGCCTTCCAAAATGTTGCCCAAAACCTGTTTTACATTCATTTATGAATGGGGTGTTTAATTGCAGGATACGACCGTCAACATGAATAATGCTTCTCTTCTCTTCTCTTCTCTTCTCTTCTCTTCTCTTCTCTTCTCTTCTCTTCTCTTCTCTTCTCTTCTCTTCTCTTCTCTTCTCTTCTCTTCTCTTCTCTTCTCTTCTCTTCTCTCCTCTCCTCTCCTCTCCTCTCCTCTCCTCTCCTCTCCTCTCCTCTCCTCTCCTCTCCTCTCCTCTCCTCTCCTCTCCTCTCCTCTTCTCTTCTCTCCTCTCCTCTCCTCTCCTCTCCTCGAGTTCAGTGGTACAGAAAGGGAATCCAGTCCGTTCAGTCTGCTGTGTATCCTAGCCCCTCACCACAAATGACCACAACCAGAGAGACTGCTGCCTTGGTCAAGATGTCGCAGATCATCCACTCATTTCAAAGGGTACAGGATCCAAAAAAGTGAGTGACTGAGAAGAAGGAGACATCTACTACAGTCCTAATAAACCCCAGGCAATTACGTACGGTCACAAATGACGTAGTACACAAAAGTGCAGTGTGGTGTGCTGCCTCCGTCACATATGTGGCCAGTTATGACTTGGAATTTAAGTTTCCGTGTCTAGGCCTTGGACAGGACGAGAGCAGTAGGCGTGGTCCGTCGCCGTTGCAACAGAAGCCCAACATAGTTAAGAAAGCAGGCGACGCCGGCTGGATCCACCTCTTCCACTGGTGTCTCTGGTTTCCATGGTGACGCCCCTCTACAGCGTAGCTCTCGTCCACGTTGTTACACAACGCCAAAAGCCGCGTTCTGCCGTCGTAGGAGAGGGTAGGACGGCCGCGAGGCTTATGTATCGAGCACAGAGCGATTCATTACTGGCGTCGTAGGTTGGACGTTCTACCAATCTTAAATAGGCTAATGTCCTGGGGTTTATTAGGACTCTAGTGGATGATAGAAAAAAAAGAGATTGCTTTAAAATTTTGTGAAAACATATGTATATAGGTCAGAACCATGTTCGAATGTGCCCTCCCATAGCTAAAATCTCTAAAACTAAAGAAAGCAAGGAATGTAAAACAATTAACACACCTTTTACTGTCTCTAATAACAACCTAAAACAGTTATTTTCAACCAGTGGTCCGGGGACCACCAGTGGTCCCTGAGAGGATTCCAGGTGGTCCCAAGGTAAATGATGGACAGTTGGTTACCAAATGGACCCTTATAGATCTGTCCCTCCCGTCACCCCCTTCCCTCATGGTCGCCCCCCTCCCCTCATAGCGCCCTAGGCAAATGCCTAATCTGCCTAATGGCAAAAACGCCCCTGGCCTCATGCAGGTACATTATTGTAAGAATATGTTGATTCTCTCCAGTCTATCGTCCAACTGAAACACATGCACCACTCACTGAATAGCATTTTGGGGCAACAATTTCATAAATTCCGCTCTCCATTCCATTGCTATAAAGTAGTATCTGGGACCTTGGAAAATAACCCAGTAGAAAACATTCAGAAAAATGTGTGTGATTAAGAGTGTGTCACTCTTTCTGTGCCGCTGTGGTTGATGGATAGTTAATTCGTGCCATGTTATGTAAATGTTTTTTTTTTATATAAGGGGGTTACACGATAATGTAAACATGATCAAACACTTTACACAAAGTAAGACATCATGTGAACCTGTAAACACACACACACACACACACACACACACACGCACACGCACACACACCTTAAGGCTTACAGACAGGGGCGGATGTAACATGTCTCTTTTGGGGGGGGGGGGGGGGGGGCAGGCAAGAGAACATGTTGGAGGGGCAAGAGAAAATGGTATGGGTGCGGCTTCATCGCCCATGAAGTCGCACTCATACCATTTTCGGTTACAGGACTTTTGTTAGTCAAATAAAGCATCAATAATAACATCAGTTGTCGTTGAATTTGCAACAGACACACAGCATGCATAAAGCTAAAGGTCTGACTCAGAGAGTTTTCTGTTTTCAATGATGAAATGCTGTTGGTTTAGTTGTGCCACAGCTGTAGTTAGTTAGTAGCAGTAGTAGTGTTTCACATCATTTTAAATATAAACACTTTAATTTTAAATATCTTGGGTTGTTTTGCATGGCACCGTGTTTGGGGGGGCAGACTGGGTATTTAGGGGGGCATTGCCCCCCCCATGCCCATGCCTGGATCCGCCGCTGCTTACAGACATTATAAATGGCAAACCAGCTCTGCCTCTATCACGGCCTCGTTCCACGGTATGTTCTACTTTAATGAGTCCACCCAGGATTATAAGCGGCATGTTTACAATGTTTTAGCAGTGGGACATGCCCCAGTGCCTAGCCGACTACGCAACGAGATATTTTGCATTCACAGCTGGCTACCGGTTCCATGTAGGACACAGCACAGGCTGCACGTCGCGTGGATTCAGCTGTAGAAAGCCCATCACATGGGCACCAAGTGAAAATACTACTTCATTATACATCCGAGCCAGTAGTGTGGACAGAGAATAATGGAAGCACCCTGAATCTCCCCTGGAATGATTGTTCTCTATGCGTACGCATTTTACATGAGCAATGTATGCCTTTCTTTTATAATGTAGAGTGGCGGTACACATGCCATATTGACTGCCATATTGAGCCTCTGGGTCAGGTATACAGTACTTAAACATGGAGTGTGTAATGTGCAGTGTGGTGTGCTGCCTCCTTCACATTCAGTAGATCCTATGAACTTCCATGGACAGCTATAATTTCCTGGGGTTTATTAGGAATGTAGTAGATAAAAAAAATAAGAAATCACTTGTTGTGAACAACAAGTGAACATTGTTGTTCACATGTTGTGAACAAATATGTATTTCGGACCATGTTGGAATGCCCCCTTCCCTAAAGCTACAGAAAGCAAGGAATGTAAAACAATTAACACCCATCTTTTACTTTCTCTAATAACCTAAAACATGAACCTTGTTTGGGAAAAAAACACTAAAGTTGTCCTTTAAAAACAGTGGTTTTCAACCTTTTTCATACCAGGGCCCACTATTTATTCAGAATTTGAGCCATGGACCACCATTTCATTTTAGGTCCACAGACCTAAAAACTGAAGGTTTATTTTGTTTTTGTCCACAATTCCAGGCTGGATTTGGGAAACAAAACAATCAATAATAGAGATAAAAATGACCATTAATCTTTTACATTCTCTAGTTGTGTTTACTTGGGGTAATTCACATTATGAATATTTTTGTTGAGTGTAAAATGAAACCTTTTTTACGCTGTCAAAGAGTTACGTCCATCTGGTTCTGTTCATTATACATCCAAGCCAGTAGTGTGCACAGAGAATAATGGAAGCATCCTGAATCTCCCCTGGAATGATTGTTCTCTATGCGTACGCATTTTACATGAGCAATGCATGCCTTTCTTTTATAATGTAGAGTGGCTGGCGTTACACATATGTTATATATATATAGACTGTCCATTGTATGTCTTAGACAATCCCTTTGCACTAGGCAGGTTCCTATATAGCCTCACACAATGTTTCTGCTTCACTCTCACGTAGTAGAAGACGCATTCCTCTGCATTTATTGAAACAGCGTTCTGATTCTGAAGGATGAATGAATGGGCACCACGTATTGATAAGAAGAGGTTTTGAATGTCACCGTAATTCCCGTCTCATTTGAAATTCAATGATTGCGCTCGTCAGAAACGATGACTCCTCCACCTCTAGAGTCTATTTCTCAGGTGTCAAATGGGATCCCTGTTGCTTCAAGGAGAATTTGTTGACAATGAAACTAATGACTTTGGATGGCTTTCAAAATTAAAATGCCAAGGGCTTTTATTGATGATGCACCAGAGTCAAAAGTCTTTCACGAATCACGACACGTCCTCTACTGTTCCCTCTATCACTTAGAGACATCGTTTGATGTCTCTAATGTGATCTTGGGGGGCGAGGAGGACGCAAGCTGTGTGTTTTTGGGAGGTTTCCAGAAAATAACAATTCTAACAGATTATGTAATTCGTTCATGTACGGTAGGTTACAATTTCTAAACAAAATATGGGTGCATCAATCGGTAAAAAGGAAAGAAATAGGGAATCAGAGACAATTGGGTACAAGATTTTCTTTATAATAGTCATCAGATCATTAGTTAAAGATGGCCTAGTCCAGACTGATCAACACAGCCCACTCTCTGAGTTGGCTGAGACTCTTGGTCTGGCCACGAATTGTCAACCTATAATTACTTTGGTACCAAGATGTATTTATCCATTGAGAGTCGGAGTTGGGGGTTTGGTCTTTACTCTAAAATACGCAATTTCGCCAATTTAGCTGCAAACGTGTGATCTGTTGTCAATGGAGCTGCTGTTCATGCAGCCTGGATAGGGACAACGTGGAGTTGGAAATACAATTTGTTTTCAACAAGGGCGGCGCAAATAAGAGCTATTTTAGGCATGTGTGAAACAGGGCAACTGTTTTAAAGTACTGTACTATAGCTACAAAACAATCTGAAATCAAGGGATTTAAGATCATTAAAGCTGGGCTGTTGCCTGAGTTGAATGCATTTCTGCCTAGGGGTGTGGAGATTCATCGGTATTAATCGATACATCGATACCCACGTGCGCGATGCGAGTGCACCGGTTCATTCACCACGTATCGGTACAATTGACGGGTGAAATCTAGATTCATCTCGATGGATGCGTTTGTATCGGTGAAAATCGATGGTAAATCCGGCAAAATCCGATACAAGCGCCGTGTTTTTCATGTTAAATGTTATGCTTCTCCTTGATTCCCAATCGCCTTGAACGCACCATCATCATTCCAAGTTTTGTTTTGAACACGGACGGAAGCCGTGAGGCTCATAGGCTAGCTGCAATACACTACACAGAGGCAAGAGGTGCGATATTGAGGGGGCGGAAAACAGCCTGGTCACGTGGCTTGTGCACTCACATCAGCCCGTAGACTCCAATGCATTCCGTAACTGCTGGTTGTCCCCATTCAATAGAAGCCTTGGCTGCCATTCGACTGGGTTTGCGTAACGCTGTCTATACTCTATGGCTCTACTAGTAGTAGTAAACAAACATGGAGGTACACGTGTGCAGCAGCAGCAGCAGCAAAGAGCCGCAGCAGACTATATTTAATGTTAAGTCGTATGTATGGAAACACTATGGATTCTACAAGATTGATGCAAAGCTGGACAAGACGAACGTCATTTGCAAAGAATGCCGTGTTATAAAGCCGTACACGGGCAGTACGACAAACATGCAGAGCCACTTAAAAAGAATACACAACATCACAGACACGTCTACCGCCGCTTCCCCTTCAAGTACCGCTTCGGATACTGGAGATAAACCAAGCAAATCAGGTCAGGAGCTGAAAAGTTCTGTCGCCTCTTATTTTGGGAGTTCCCTTCCATCAACCTCTGCCCGCGCTGTGGCTATAACTAAGGCCATCGCCTACTTCATATGCAAAGACATCCAGCCTTATAGCGTTGTGGAAAACGAGGGCTTTTTTATGACTTATGGACATTGGATAGAAGCTACTCAGTGAGAGTCTGTTTACACTACAGCAGCTGTAAGCCTTTGTCATATAAGGGTATAGTTTGTTCTCACTATTGTAGTTAACATCACAATAGTGAGAACAAAGTATACCCTTTCACAACTGGGTTTAGTGCAAAGCAATTGTTGTAAACAATAATGCAGTCAGGCTCACTGCTGCTGTAGTGTAAACTAAACAGACAACCCTCACTGAGTGTCTTATATGTAAAGTTATAAAAGATAAAATAATAAAATAAAGGGGAAAAATACTTTATGAGGGCCACTTAGTGCATATATACTGTATAGTGCATATCCCTGTCTGCCACACATATGAAGATTATGAACCTATTGAGTTCATAATCTTCATATGTGTGGCAGACAGGGATATGCACTATATAATTGCAGTGACACTTTGAGAAATGTTGTTTAAGATGCCATTTTTTTTAAAAATGCTTATTTGCATCAGGTTGAATCATGTATCGTATCGCATCGCATCGTATCGCATCGTATCGCATTGATTTGAGCTGAAAGGTTATCGCAAAGTATCGCATCGGGAAGAGGGTGAATCGTATCGCATCGTATCGCCAAAAAAATACATGTATCGCTAAAATATCGTATCGCTGGCAGTGTATCGAGATGCATATCGAATCGGCCTCAGGGCTGAGATTCACACCCCTAATTTCTGCCTAGTTGTCACAGTTCAATAGAGGTCTATGTGGAGCAGTAGCTCAATACAGTTTTGGACGGGAGTGTCGTAACTCGGTCTCACTTTGGCTCTGCTGTGCATCTCCTCTCGGTACCGCCCGGAGCGTCAGAAGTCCATCCTCTAGTGTGTCCAGACTGTGAGTCTAACGACAAGTCCGAACAGACGCAGCTGATTGGCCAGTACCCCTGTCACTCAACAGTGTAACAGATACAGTGTTAAACATTGTTCCCAGTGATGGACAGTAACTTGTTACAAGTAGCTAAGCTACATAGCTTAACTAGATTTCCCCATAAGTTGTAGTGTAGCTTACTACAATTTTGGGGGGGATAGCTTGTAGTGTAGCTTACTAACATTTTTTCAAGAGTAACAAGAAGTGTAGCTTACTACATTTTCCCACCCACATTTTCGAATCCACCCATTTTCAATGGGTAGAATTTATTTGTACCATCTGTCATGACAAAATGCAGCTCAAAGTGCTTTAGAGATGAGAGGATAAAAAAGAAGGGAAAAAAGCATGACAGAACAAACAACATATTATATTTAAAATGTTGTACATTAAGTTGAGAAGATTGACAGCCACTGCCGTACATTAATATAATCGCAATGTCAACTAAGCAGCGAGATGGTTCTCTCCTTCCTCTCTTTCAGATGAGCTACTGCCAGATCTCCATGCCAGATCTCCGCTGCTCCGTACTGCCTTGGCTCCATCTGTGGCACTGCCCCCAGCCACCAGACTGGGATTGGGCAGCTGTTGGCCCATGCATGCTGGAAGAGTTGGGTGTAGCAGCCCTGGAAACAACCATTACCGCTAACAGTTGGCTGAGGGTGCCGAGGGTGAAGTCTCCACATCGGTCAGTGCTGAATCAGAGGTGAGCCAGGGTTTTCAACTGGTTAATGTAACTAAGCAGGCAGGGCTAAATGGGGGTCTAAATACCCACCGTTCAGGGTGAGTATTTAGAGCATTTAGACAGTCAGTTTTACTGTTGATTAGCTTTTTGTTTCATTACTCATCTTAACTGGAATGCGCACAAATCGTTGTCTATCTTTCTCTCTCTCTGTCTGTCTCTCCCTCTCTCATGCACATGTGAGACAGTGCTACCACATGAACTGCAAAGTGTGATTTGGGGGGAAAAAATGTTACAAGTACAGCTTTGGGACTTTTCAAACCTCAGTAAGGGGGATGTGGTGTAATCCAAACATCTGGCAACCCATTCTGGGTGACGTCATCTGCAAGCGCGAGGTTGCTCATTCCGCTACTGTTCTGGGCTCTGTTGACACGCTGTTATTATTGCTTCTCCACAACTGCTCACTAAAAGTTGTTGTTGCAAGTACCGTAATTTCCGGACTATAAGCCGTTACCTTTTTCACATGCTTTTGACCCTGCGGCTTATACAACAGTGCGGCCAATCTATGGATTTTTACAAATGGACCCTTGTGGGCCCATTTGGTTTTAGCACCACTTACTTTTAGCACCACTTAATTAAGGGGCGGCAGTGGCTCAGAGGTAGAGTAACCGGATGGTAACCACAAGGTTGCCGGTTCGATCCCGGGCTCCTGCAGAGTTAGTGTCGATGTGTCCCTGAGCAAGACACTTAACCCCGAATTGCTCCTGATGTGCTAGTAGGTACCTTGCATGGTTTCCACTGCCATCAGTGTATGAATGTGTGTGTGAATGGGTGAATGTGATGCACAATCTATGTAAAGCGCCTTGGATAAAGGCGCTATATAAATGCACCATTTACCATTTATAAGTCATGGTCATTTTGATGTCTTCTTTCTTAGTCCATGTAGTTGTGTAGCAAAATCCAGCTTACAGAATATTTCGTGAAGATTCTTGTAAACCATATTTTTTCTGTTCTATGGACCCTAAAGGACACAAAAAAAGCGGTTTACATTTTTCCCCCCACCCTAACATTATTTTATCACCATGGCAACATGGCGTTGTGTATCAATCTGTCTGTATTACTGTCAACATCATTTCTCCAAATCTGCCAGCCCAATTTATACCAAATTTGGTCCAGGGGTGTATAATATGCTCTAGAAGACCCCATAAAAATGTCACCATGATCGGCCCATAGGTGGCGCTACAGTACCAAATTAAAAATCATAAATCGCGATTATTCACAAACTAATTGTCTAATTCAAATGAAAATTGCTGGTTTTTGCACAATGGGCTGAGACACAAGCCCTGCAAATTTGACCACAATCCACCAATGGGTGGCGCTACAGTAACCCATTTAGGAAGCAGATGCATGGTCTTCACATATTAATACAGTGATTTTCATGTAATTGCAATGTGATTCTTGTCACATTTAAGTAAAATTTAAAGCTCTGGGGGAGAAAGAGGCAATAGCCTTGGAATATTTTAGACTAAATAAGACCACGCCCCATACCCGCATCGATGGACGTGGTGGTGGCATAGTCATAATACACAAACAACACATCAAATCAAAATCAGTCCAGTTAATTTTCCTGTTCCCTTCTCATTTGAACATTTCACCTTCAAACTGTCTGGCCCTAAACCATTGGTCGCAGCAGTCATAGACTGCCCAAACCTGCCCATCCATCTTCATCTACTTATCCTAGTTCGGGCCACGGGGGCAACAACTCCACCAGAGAGCTCCAGACTTCCCTCTCCCAAGCAACCGGGCGACCTCCTCCTGGGGGATCCTGAGGCGATCCAAGGCCAGAGAGTCAATGTAATCCCTCCATCTGGTCTTTGGTCTGCCCCGGCGTCTCCTCCCAGTGGGACGTGCCTCAAGGACCTTCCTAGGGAGTTGCTCAAGAGGCATCCTGATCCTAACCAGATGCCCAAACCACCTCAGCTGGCTCCTTTCCAGGAAAAGAGACTCTCCCAAGTGACTGAACTTCTCACTCTATCTCTAAGGGAGATGCCAGCCACCCGCTGGAGAAAACTCTTTTCAACCTCTTGTATTCATGACCTTGTTCTTTCGGTCATGACCCACACTTCATGACCATAAGTGAGGGTAGGGATGAAGATAGCTCGGTAGACAGAGAGCTTTGCCTTCTGGCTCAGCTCTCTTTTTGTCACAACAGTGTGGTATAGTGACTGCAATACCGCCCCTGCTCCTCCGATTCTCCGGCTGATCTCCCTCTCCATCCTCCCCTCACTCGTGAACAAGACCCCGAGATACTTAAACTCCTTCAGCTGGGGTAATGCCTCATTCCTGGACTGTACAATCCACCGGTTTCCCTCTCAATTTTCTGTATTTCTCACACTGCTCACTGAGATGCATATCTCTGTCTGGAGATGTCAATATCCACGTGGACTCACCTGACTTCAAAGCGCCACTGAATTCCTTGACATTTTAAACGTTATCAATCTTACTCAGCACGTCCGTTTTCTCACCCACAGAAGAACACACTGTGGATCTCATCTGTAATACAGGAATAACCACTCATAATGTCACCAGCATGGACCTTGGCTCCACCATCTTGGACCACCTAGCCATCATCATGGACATTGACACCCCCACTCCCCTCAACAATGAAAAACGCTCCATAACTTTCCGGAACCTCAAATCTATTAACCCCTCCTCCATGTCCTCATTATTGTCCTACACCATATCTGACCCTAGTCCACCCACCCCGAACACTAAATTGGTCAATGTTTACAATGACACACTCTCAACCTGTCTCAATCAACTTGCCCCCACAATGACCACGCACGTCTCCTACACCCACTCAGGCCCCTGGTACACGGATCATCTACATCAACTAAAAAAACAGGGTCGTCAACTGGAACGGCTTGTCAAGAAAACAGGTTCATACCAAAGCTTACAAACCGCATCTGGAACAATACAAAAATGCTCTCAACAGTGCATGCACCTTGATAGCTCAAAATGTGCCAAATTTTGAACAGGCTATAATAGCCAAACCCAAAATGTAATCAGAGTAAAACTTTTTTAGTTGTCCCACTACTCATCTGTTATTCAGTCCGGCAGCAACTACTCAATCCTTTAATGCAATAACTGCATCCAACCTCTCCTCCATAACCTCTGGCATGAAAATCTCCACCTGTATCCTTGACCCGATACCCATCACCGTGGTCATTGCCAGTCTTCCTGTTCTCTCATTGCCAGTCTTCCTGTTCTCTCTCCACTTATCACCAATATCATAAACCTCCCTCTCCACTGGCCAGCTCCCCCTGCTCTCATCTTGCCACTTTTACCCCAATATTGGAAAAATATTGGGGCAACTACTGACCCATCTCCAACCTTCCTTTCCTCTCCAAAATCCTGGAACACACTGTTGCCTCTCAGCTCAAGTTTCACATAGACTCCAATAACCTCTACAAAAGACTTCAATCTGTTTTCCATTCCCTAGCACAGAAACCATTCTCACAAAAGTCACCAACAATATCCTCCTCTCTGCTGATTCCGTTCACCTCTCCATCCTCGTCCTCCTCAACCTCAGTGCCGCTTTTGACACCATCAGTCGCTCCATTCTCATCACCTGTCTCCAATCTTCCATTGATTCAACAGGAACTGCTCTTTCCTGGTTCAAATCCTACCTCTCTGATCGACAACAATTCATCTCTGTGAAGAACTGCAACTCCTCCACTACCCCTGTTACCCATGGTGTCCCCACGGCTCTGTTTTTGGTCCCCTGCTCTTCATCTTAAACATCCTCCCACACTGTCAGATCCTCCATCACCATGGACCTCAGTTCCACTCATTTGCCGATGACACACAGTTGTATTTCTCCACCAAAGCCATCACTCCAACCAACCAATAACTGCAATAAATCAGAAATCATCATCACTGGTCTCAACTCCCTCACCAGTTCTATGCAGGATTTTTCACTCAGCATTGATGGTTCCATTGTTTTACTTTCCACCCACATCTGCAACCTTGGCATCTTTTTTGACCCACCCTCTCATTCCTTCCCCATGTCAACCATGTCACCAAAACTGCCTTCTTCCACCTCAAGAACATTGCTCGTCTCCGACCCTTCTTGTCATTTTCTGCAGCTGAAACTCTCATCCACGCCTTCATCTCATCACGCCTTGATTATTGCAAGAGTATCCTCCACAGCACCACCTCCAAAGTCCTCAATAAACTTCAATATGTCCAGAACTCAGCCGTGCGTCTGCTCACCAGCACCCGGTCCAGAGATCATATCACACCTGTTCTCTGTGACCTTCACAGGCTACCAGTCAAACAAAGAATCCACTTCAAAACACTCCTGGCCCCATATAAATCACTGATCAACCTGACTCCCCTCAATTAAGTTGCTTCTTTTTATTTTACCTCTGTAGTCACCCCCCATGCAATGTGTCTTTGGGTACTCAAAAAAGCGCTATATAAGTTTCTCCTACACCCACTCAGATTATTATTAATAATAATAAACGGTGGGGTGTAGTATTATTAATGTCCAATTATCGTGGATGCAATTATTTTGGTCAAAAGAGAAAGTCAAGTTATTTTTTTCCATTTGAAACAAAACACTGTCTGCGCGCGATTATTTAAGGTTTTTGTAGTGAATTGGTCATTTTAAATATGTTATTGTAGCGCCACCTATTGGTGGATAGTGGTCAAATTTGCAGGGCTTGTGTCTCAGACCATTGTGCAAGAACCCAGCAATTTTCATTGAAATTAGACAAATTGTTTGTGAATAATCACGATTTTTGGTTTTGAATTTGGTACTGTAGCGCCACCTATGGGCCGATCATGGTGAATTTTTTATGGAGTGTTCTTGAGCACATTATACACCTCTGGACCAAATTTGGTGTAAATCGGGCTGGCAGATTTGGAGAAATGATGTTGACAGAAATACAGACAGATTGATACACAACGCCATGTTGCCATGGTGATAAAATAATGCTAGGGTGGAGGGAAAAAATGTAAACCACTTTTTTTGTGTCCTTTAGGGTCCATAGAACAGAAAAAATATGGTTTACAAGAATCTTCACGAAATATTCTGTAAAGTACACAATGATGTCTTCTTTGGGGTGAAAAAGTTGTCAAATGGTGGTCTGTAGCTATTTAATAAATAGTGGGCCCGCCCCTGGGATCAAAAAGGTTGAAAACCACTGCTCATGAAGCTTGTTGTCTGGTGCGGCTTATAGTCAGGTGCGGCTTATACATGGAAAAATCAGTATTTTGCCCCAAATTTAGCTGGTGCGGCTTATATTCAGGTGCGGCTTATAGTCCGGAAATTACAGTAGTTTTCCTTGCCTCTAAGTGACAACACGTCAGTACTGTGAGTGTGGTATACTGAACTGACTTGTATGTTTTTGTTCATGTCATAATCATTGCTATGGTCCAATAATATTGTACACAACCTTCTATGCAGTGTTAATTTCAGATGACAGATTGTGGTGGATAGTTTCCCAGGTCTAAATTGTCCCCAGGTGAAAATGGCTAAGATGACAGTTATTAATGAGTCTCTCACACAATAAGACACTCAGTGTTAATGTATGCATTTCTGTACGGTATGTTCCGTTTATTACATATCCATACTGAACTAATACTCATAATGACTGCTATTGTATATATACAGTATATGCAGCATAGCATGCTTCAAACATTACTCTATTCCACGCATCATTAAAGTTCAAGAATGATATCTATATGCAAATGCATTGTGCTCTATATTCTATAGTCATTGAGATGAAACTCAATGGGCTGGTTCCATTCTGCAGTCACTCACCTTGGGCGGTTTCCAACACAATGACCACCCAGGAAGGACATGTGCATGAATAGAGACAATGAGGCTGCATGTTTCCTCCATAGATACCATGACAGATACCACAGGACATGTACAGTACACACACCATGTGTCTGTGTCCCTCATTTATCCTCTATTAGGATTTATTTATCAGCAGAACACACACAGGCCTCATATTGTTCTCCTGTTGTTCAGCAAACTTTAGACACACATGCCTTGTCCTTGACGGCATAGTGGTTAGGTGCGTCCTTTCCTTGATGACGTAAGTTTGAGTCCCACCAGAGAAATCTCTCAACCTTTGTCTTCAACCTTTTTCATACCAGAGACCACTATTTATTCAGCAAGGTTTCTTTTGCTTTCGTCCAGAATTCCAGACTGGATTTGGGACAAAACAAAACAGGCAAACATACAGATCAAAACCATTTTTCTACATTCTCTAGTTATGTACCTTCAGATGATAAATATTCTAACCCTTGAGAGTGTAAACATGAAACCAAATGGACCCGCAAGGGTCCATTTGGTTTCATTTTTACGCTCTCAAAGAGTTGGATCTGGTTAACCAACTTTCCATCATTTAGCCTGGGGACCACCTGGAACCCTCTCAAGGACCTCTGGTCCACTGGTTGAAAACCACTGGTCTAGTGTATTTTGTCTGTCTCAATAGAAAAAAATGGAATGGGCTGCCTATGGAAATTACAATAGTGCATTCATAGTGGTGGCAGTGGATCAGGGGTAAAGTGACTGGATGGTAACTGCAAGATTGCCAGTTTGAACTCAGGGTGTGTGTGTGTGTGTGTGTGTGTGTGTGTGTGTGTGTGTGTGTGTGTGTGTGTGTGTGTGTGTGTGTGTGTGTGTGTGTGTGTGTGTGTGTGTGTGTGTGTGTGTGTGTGTGTGTGTGTGTGTGTGTGTGTGTGTGTGTGTGTGTGTGTGTTAGTCTTGGGCAATATACCGGTATTACCGTTTATCGCGATATTGGAAATCAATACCGAGTAATATCGTTGGGTCTGTGAAAAATATCGAATACCGAATATCGTCAAATACCGACATTATACTGTATTCTATTAAAATATGAGCAATGAGACTTAATTGTAACTATACAAACAATTTTCATGTTACACGCATGCCTAAACTAGCCCTTATTTGGGCTAGGCTTTTTGGAAACAATGTATTTACAACTCCAGTTTTTCCCTATTTAGGCTGCTTTAACAGCAGAGCGCTCAGTTTCTGACCCCTCAAAGTCGCAAATTCTGAGAACTAGGTGACTGGTGGAGCGTTCCAACTCTGATTGCCGTCAATACCGGTAATATCGAATATCGAGCTAATTAAGACATTATCAATACCGATATTAAAAAATCAATACCGCCCAAGACTACCCTAGAGTGTGTGTGTGCGTGCGCGCGTGCGCGCGTGTGCGCGTGTGCGTGTGTGTGCGTGTGCGCGTGCGCGTGCGCGCGTGCGTTGCACAATCTATGTAAACTGTCCATCATTCAGCCTGGGGGCCACCTGGAATCCTCTCAAGGACCACTGTCTGGTGGTCCATGGACCACTGGTTGAAAACCTCTGTACCTCCATTAGTACATTAGTTTCATTCATAGTCTGCGGTCTCTGGCTCTCTCCTCCTTTCCTCTCGCTCACATGCTCTTATTATCACCTTGCCAACCACCTTCCTCAGAGAGACGTGTGTGTGTGTTTGACGGCCAATCAGACAAATAGGAAATCGTTGTCTTGGGGATGGTGTGATTGATGGCTCCGGGTTTGAGCCGGTGCCCCAGAGACCTGTGTGTCAGGCCTGAGCGTGGCGTTCATCACCCAAATCCTACAGACTAGTGACGTGCTCGGCTTACGCTACGTCTCCTTGAGATGTACAGTATACAGGCTGCGACTGTGTGGATTAATGTTTGCATCTACTGTAGAGACAGCTTTGTATCCACTTAACTTTCAAGATCTCTCTTTTTGAGCGGTGCAAAACGGGTGTAGTGGAGGAGGGACGCAGGGGGACGGCGTCCCTACACTTCTCACATAGAAGAAGATATTTTGGGGGCAAAAGTAGGCCTATGTTTTTTGTCTTGTCATTTACTTTTATGGATACAATTAGGCATTGTAAACAATCTTTCTCAATATGCTGTACTTGTTTTAATAGCGTGTCTGTGTGTGTTGCGCAGGTGCACGCAAATGTGAATACAAATGCAAGTGTGCATGCACATGTCTTAAAGGGGGATTCCACTCATTTTCAATATTTTACTATGTCATTAATATACCTTAGAGATATTGTGTGGACATGGTAAAAACAAGTTCCCCCATTCTGTGTTTCCTAGAAATCATTAGCATGGTGAAATACATATTGATGACATCATCAAGATGTGTTTCACCATGTTAAAGAGTTTCCTTTTTTCTGAGAGTGTACAAATGGTATACATTTGGTATGAAATTTGTATGAAATTAGTCTCAACCACGCCTTGGGCCTAATGGAGACAATGAGTGCAAACTTTAGTTTTCTCACTGGTGACTGGTGTGGGGGGGATTAAAAGCATCACTATTTTAAAGATGGCAGGTGGACATGATGTGGGTTACAACTTGATGGCATTTCCAAGAACGTGCCCTCATTAAAAACACTAATATTCTTGTGTTTGGCTATTAACTGCCACTGATAGTCCGTGTATCCACACAGGATCACTTGAGCTGATTACCTGAGTGCCTTTCAGAACATGACTCATGGGCCAGATGCCATTACTGGCACAACACTACAACGTATACTGAAGGATGAGTCCTTGCTAATTAATTTAACCTTGTTTAGCTTTTTTTCCCCCTCACAAAGCAACAATGAGGCAGAGTTTGTACAACAGAGAGCCCTGCAGTTATTTGTGGTATTTTCATAACTTGCAACTGAGGCAGATGGTCAGGAGTCTCCTCAACCTTTTTCTATATCTGCTGCAGTGTATAAAGTATCAGCAAATTCATTTCGCTGTCTCTCAAGCAAGAGCCTTCCAGTCTCTGCTGGGCTCGGAATCCTATAGCGCCACCTATGCTGAGAAAGTCATAATAGGTGAATATTTAGTGAAAATACATTCAAACAAAAATAGGAACGCTACAAGCTCACAACGTGTGAAGATTGGCAATTGTCAGATTGGTGAAGAGATTTGGCATAGGGTGAAAAAGGCACTGTTGTTTTTGGCAGGCATTTTTTTTAGTCAATCTCAGTCTTTTGGACAGAATGCTTATTCATTTTAGTCATTTGGACAAATTGCTTATTTAGTTATAGTCATGCTATTTCTATCTGATAGTTTTGGTCTAGTTTTAGTCTCAGTGATTTTAGTCAGTTAAGTATTTAGTCCAATTTTAGTAAAGATAATAAAATGAAACAGTGAATTCTTAGTCTTTTGGGTGAAATGCTTACTCATTTTAATCTCATTTTAGTTATCTCTTGATAGTTTTAGTCTAGGTTTAATCGACATCTTGAAAAGGCTATATTATATATAAAGGCTATATATAAAGGCTATATTTATCTCGTCAGTTTTAGTCCCCTGACCCCTGACAAAAGAGGCACGGATTACCGGTAAGTCATTTTAGTTAGAGTCAGAATTGATGAAAACAACACTGGAGGGAAAAAAAAGAGTCCAAGTACAGATATTTATAGATCTCTAGGGAGTCACAGTCAACTAACTATAGGGTCTAAGTGGTTAATTAACAGCTACTGTTGACAGCTGTTCATTTTCCCCTCTACTATTAGGAGGAGGAGAGTGCTGCTGGTTGCATAACCATAAACCCCTTCCTCCATGTGCTCTGCCCCCTTTCCCTTCCTCCTCTCCCTGTCTACCTCCATCTCTCTGTCCCTCTCTCTCTCACTCTCCTGATACCGACATACAGTAGACACACACACACGCGCACACACACACACACACACACACACACACACACACACACACACACACACACACACACACAGCAGACACACACACATACACACACACACACACACACACACACACACACACAGATGGTCTTTGGCTAAGCATGTGAACAGAGAGGAACTTCATCATCCCACTGCACACCGTCTGCCCCAAAACACCACAGCTCTGCCTACATCCTTGAATTAAGCCTCTGGAAAGTAGGAAAAAAAATATCTGTGGTCCTGTTCCGTAGATACCTCATACCATAGAGCCTCCTTAAGGTATCCGTGCATGGGGGTTTATGAAAACGACTGAGGGAAAAGCAACAGTGCCCCCATCTGGCAGCAGCCGTCATACCATCCATGCATCAGTTCTGATGGGCACAGAGGGGTGATTTGTGTTATTTATTTCCTTATTTTTTATTTATTTACCTGGCATTGAATTAGGAAGTAAAGTGGCAGGGGATGCTTGAGGTGATTTGTGAAGGGTTTCTTTTTTTGTCAGACGGAGAGGTTGACAGTGTTGCAGGGTTTGCACAACATTCTGGGGTCCTTTTTTTCTGGCTAACAAGGTGCATTATGGCAGGGTGGGTGGCACTCAGGGGGAATAGAGCGATCCCCAAGCTCAGGGGTGACTGCTGACACGCTGGAAATTAAATCAGGCGCAAAGTACCTGTGGCTAGGCTGTGTCTGGCACAACGCACGTCCCAGGAATTAGTAACTGTTGCATTTATTATTATTGCATCCACCTGTCATATAAAGTACTTTAGGCTGACATTGGATATTGTTGGTTTTCCAGGGGGCACCACAACTTTGTGAAAGCATATAATATTGAATTCTCCATGGCATTTATATACGATGATAGTATAATAAACTTTATTCATGAAACGCTTTTCAAAACAGACTTACAAAGCACTTTATGTTGGAATATAAAAATGCAGCACAACCAGCTTAGAGGCACTTGATGGAATAAGAACAACAATACAATCATTACCGCAGTACACAGAAAAGCAATACAATAAAACAAACACCAGAAAAACAACAACAAACACCACCAGAAAACAATAAAATGAATCTATTGGAAAGCTTAATAGATTTTTTTTAACAGTGATTTAGAAAGAGCCACTAAGCCGCTGCTATGTCTCAACCTCAAGTTGGGACATAGCACATACAGAGCCCTGGCCAGTGTTGCCAAATTGGCACATTTGTTGCTTTATTTAGCTTTTTTCTAGACCCCTTAGTGATAAAATTAGTGAAAAACCCCTGGTGTAAAATCTAGTGCTTTTTGCTTGGTGAGTTGGGACAAAATTGGTTGACAGGCGCCAGAGATAAAACCCTCGTTTTTCACCATTTTTCCTCCTATGATCCTCCTATGAGTCCTCCTTCCTTCCTAGAAAGGACCATTGATAACAAACTGGACCGTTATAGATCTGTAACTCCTAAGATCGTGAAATGAAACCAAATGGACCCGTGGACCCCCCCAAATGGAACCATTTGGTTTCATTTTACGCTCTCTGCACATTTACAAAATGAAGAAGAATTGCTATTTTGACCAGCATTTTACCAGTTATCACTCCTAAATTAGTCCAAGAGGCTAAACTCAACATCAAATGGTGGTCCGTGGCTAAAATGCAGAATAAATAGTGGGCCCTGGTATGGACATGGTTGAAAACCACTGCTCTAGTCTATTGCATTTTCTATTGCACTCTAGTGCAATATTTTGAAAATGCCACTTGCATTTTGAAAATGCCACTAGTGCATTTTGGATTTTGACAGTTGGCAACACTGGTTGGGACATAGCAGATAGAAAGCCCTGGCTGCAAAGGCACAATCACCCATGGTTATAGTTTTCAGGGGAGTCAGGAGCCCCTACCCAATGACCGGAGGGTACCCATGGGGGTTGTGCCATGTTGTTATATTGTCGTTTTCCAAACCACCATAGTGAGTCGTTTTATCACCTAAAAGCTGGACCGTGTGCGACGCGTCTACTTATGCTCCTCTCCTGCACAGCTTCCCTTAGTTTCTCTCGCAATCCATCTTAATCGCTAATGATGGCCAATAGTTATAGTGAGCTTGGGCAGGGGGCTATAGACCTGCGCAGTGACGTCACCGCCCCTGTTCCACTAGTGGATTCCTCATTCATTTTCCTCATAGACTTTTCAAAAATGGTTAATAAAAACACGATTGCGCCGCGGACAAAGCCAAGTTTGCAGCTTGTAAACACGTCGCCTTAGCGTAACGTTTGGGAGCTTGTTGATCTGTCCTTTTTGTCTCCCCAGCCTAACTAAGCTAATTGCACAAATGTATCGTCCATCTGCGAATCTTGCCCAGGAACATTTTGTTATTATCGCCCAATGGCCAATTAATGGTCTGAATGAGTACCCTAATAGTATAATAGCTGCTTGAAAACCACTTTCCTACTCTATCTATCTACTAATAGACTAGACCAGTGGTTTTCAACCAGTGGTTCGGGGACCACCATGGTCCTTGAAAGAGTTCCACTGAGAATTATATGCTGTATAAGATTCATATGTCTTAATGACTGTTGGGATGGCATTCCACATTATGATGGCATATGAGTCATCCCTTATTTGTGCCAAATCTGGGTTGGACATGGTTAGTAGCACTCCCTCTGGTGTGGGAGTGTTACTTACAGTATATGGCCAGTAGAGAATTAATTTGGTGTCAATCTGACTCCCGCCTTCCCAAAGCGCCAGACAGCTCCCGTCCAGCAGTCTGCCATCATGCAATGATTCGTTTCTACTTTCTTAACATATAATGTTAAAAATCAATGTGGAATCACTGTGAAAATATTCTTCACTTGGTAGACAGTATGTATTCAATGTGATAGCTTTTTCCTCGCCACCAGTGTCACCAAGACTACCACCAGTATATCCTGCAATAAAGCAATCACTTGTGATTCAGAGGAGCACTGGGATTATGCAATGCTTTCCCACAAACCGACTGATAAACCAATTTATATGCATTGCATATAATAGACTAGGCTAGACTTCCGAAAAAGAATGACTCCGACTCAAGAAAGATAATGACTGCTCATCTGCAATAGAGCCAGAGAAATACGGTACTCGAGTTGAGACCACACACATAGCTTAGGAAGGCCCTAGCCATCTTTAGATGGGGAGGAAGAGTGGGAGCCTTAGTTGTACAGCAGGGGTTTTCAACCTTTTTCATCCCAGGGCCCACCATTTATTCAGCATTTGAGCCACAGACCACCATTTGAGGACATTTTAGCCCCACAGACCCCAAAACTAAAGATTTCCTTTGCTTCTGTCCATGACCATTAATCTTCTAGTTCACATGATGAATATTTTAACTCTTCAGAGTGTGAAAAAAATATGTTCTTAAGAGTTACATCTGGTTAACCAACCTGGGGACCACCTGGAACCCTCTCAGGGACTGTTGGTCCCCGGACCACGGGTTGAAAACCACTGTTGTACAGGAATACATATGGGTGGATTGATGGATCTGACTATATTTGTTTCTGCTCTTGGAAACGTAGTTGCTAATATCAACAAAAAAACAATTGCTGAGTAGCAAGATTACCATTTAAAGATAACAGAGGCAACTTTAGTGTACTTTAGTGCACTGTGTTTGTAAACAGATTTGTTTAAAAACAGAATATAACTCAACCTCACCTCCATTCTATTGGTTCATAATGTTTCTGCTGCGTGCTCTGATTGGCTAAAGCGCTGCCTCACCCCCCACAAAACCCCCCTCCCCCTCTCACATTAGCACCGCCTTCCCTGAGCCTTACGAATGTTTTATTATCATGATTTGTTTGTTGACAAGAACAAAGTTCTAGACCGTTGCAGGACGAAGCAAGTGTCTGTCTGCAGGGAAACAGCTGCATTATCAAAATCCAAGCAACATAGAAAAGGCATATATATATATATATATATATATATATATATATATATATATATATATATATATATATATATATATATATATATATATATATATATATATATATATATATTCTAAAAAGCTGCCTCTATTACCTTTACCTGGATTATTTCTACTTGAAAAAAAAAAAGTTTTCAACCTTACTACTAGTTTAAACTACCATGATCTATTAAAAAAAGCAAAAAAAAAAGAAGAAAAGAAACAATATATATATATATTTATTGCAGTCATTTAACATACTTTTATTAAGGTTAAAGGCTAAAGGTAAAATGTTAAAAAACATCAAAAAGGTCCAGAGATTAATTGAAGAGGCTAATTGCGTCCTCTGTGGGGTTATTGTTATGCAAATATCATGACCAATTTCAATGAAATCAACCTCAACCATGATATTTATGTGAAAAAATAACTCCCAAAAAATAATGATGACATTTTTTTTTATAATTAAAGGGTTAATGTTGCTAAAAGGCAACCCTGGGCCTTCTCGGGTTAATTACATACAGCACTTAGAATGTCTGCAGCTGCGCTTTTCCATTGGTTCCTTCTCTGCAGGGGTAGCTTCAGTACAGACAGTCCTTCTATGCACAACACAATGGCATTAAAAAAAAGTCTTTGTTTCTGTAAAGACAGATGAAAGCGTTGTTGGAACATATCAGACAGAGCCATTACAGAATGATGAAACTGTCTATAAAGTAACTGTCTGGGAGTGCATTCTTGTTTTGTTTTGTTTTGTGGATCACCATCCAGTACTCCAGTAGTCTGGGGAATACTGTAAAAAACCTAGAGTTATAGGTTTATATATGTATACTGTATAGGTTATATATTTCACTTTCAAAAACAATTTTGGTCATTTTATGGTCTACTACTCCTTTTAGCTACCCCACCCCCTTCCTATACAAATCCATTATAACTTAATACTCAATTTTAACCATAATAGATTAATCTAAAACACCCCATCTTTTTTCTGGTGACTGATATTGTCCTCCTAATATGTAAGAAGTTCGTGGAATTTCATTTAGTTTTTTTATGTTTTGTAAAATGTAGCAGTCTTTATATTTGGGTATGTCACCCTGGTTGTGGCCAAATGAACAATATATAAATAAAACAATATTTTTAAAGTAAATGAAAACTGTAAATGAAATTCCACTGCCCTCTCACATATTGGGAGGATAATACCAGTCACCGGAAAAAGTTATAATGGGTTTGTAAAGGAAGGGCAGCTAAAATGAACAAATGAACAATGAACAAATATCAAAATACTGAATGCAGTAACTTATAAACTGTCTGGGGTGTTCACATGAGACCAAATGACCAAAAGTTTTTTTTTTTTTTTTTTTTTTTTTTTTTTTTGTGAAATACCCCGACCTGCAATGCACCATTATCCTTAAATTTAACATTTGGGAGTCCTCATGCTGGCCTATATTAGCTATTAGCTATCAGATATCAATATTTCTCTTATACATTATAAAATGTCAAGGACGATCAATAAGTCCAAGACGGTGTGGAACTTTTGAAGCTCCACAGGCAGAGGCAGGATGAAATTGGTCGGCCCAAGCGTATGATGAACCATTTTCTAGCCCAACAGGACTTGAGTGCGACTGTCTGGGAGGGAAAAAAACAATACAGGGGCATTTTTGCCATTGAGCAGACTAGGCAGTTGCCTGTATAATAAGCCTCATGGATAACCAATTTAACCTATCCCAGGATAACAAGCCAACATGGATAAATACATTATACTTGTCCTCTATAACTAGAATTGAACATTTAAAGCGCATATAATATGTTCTTTAGTTTAATAATGGTTCATATTTTTGTCCCTTGTGGGGATATATTTTGTCCACCTAGTAAGTCCACCCCATTCGTTTTATAGTCCTTTATTTAACCAGTGGGGGGTCGCCATTTATTTCATTTGTTTATTTACTGTTTTCATTTAATTTAAAAACATTGTTTCGTTCTTATGGCCGCAACCAGGGTGGGCATGCTGAAATATGGAGGCTGCTACATTTTGCAAAACAACATTTAAAAAAATATTTGAAAACTGTAAATGAAATTCTCTATACAATATGGTTATATATGGTTGGATTTGCATGGGAAGGGGGTTGGGGCAGCTAAAATGAACATCAAATATCTAAATATTATAGTAACTTATAAACTGTCTGGTGTTCACATCAGACTGACTTTTTTGTGAAATTTCAGTGATTTTCATTGGTGAGGTGGGGTCCAGGGAAAATCTTGCCTGGGGCTTCAAATTGCTTAGAAACACCACTGAACTCCTGTTCTGGGCCAGGTATATGGTTAGCTAACCCCCCCTCCCCCTCCCCGCCTCCCCGCTGATATTGGATGTCATCGGGTGGCCTGCGGCAGGGACGGCAATTACCCTTGTGCTAATGCCTGGCTGGCCGCTTCACTAGTGCACACGCACGCACCTACGCATGCATGCACGCACGCACCTACGCATGCACACACGCACCTACGCGCGCACGCACGCACCTACGCATGCACACACGCACCTGTATTACACCCGCAGCTGGTTCTTCTGTCCAGGCCGGTCTGTTCACAATGGGGACCTTATCTCGTGGCAGTGCTCCAGATTAGATCAGAACTTTGACTCTGAATTTGCTCCCTCCTCCAACCAATAAAACCCCCCTGAACCCCACGCCTCCAACCCCACTCCATCCACCCCCTAATCTGAGCTACCAGAGCCAATGGCAACAGCTGTCAGGGGTCAGAAGTGGCATATAGTCCCTCCAGACACACAAGACAGAATGTTCACTCGCGTCGAATTCAAGGAAAAGTATGGGCAGCAGTGGATCAGAGGTAGTCACCGAATGGTAACCACAAGTTGCCGGTTCGAACCCATGGGTTCCCCCATACAGAGTTAGTGTTGATGTGTCCCTGAGCAAGACACTGAACCCCTAATGGCTCCCAATGTGCTGGTCAGTACCTTGCATGGTTTATTCCGCCATTGGTGAGTGAATGGGTGAATGGGAGCTACGATCTGTGTCAGGGATTTTCAACAGGTGGTCCGGGGACCACCAGTGGTCTGTGAGAGAGTTCCAGGTGGTCCTCAGCTTAGTTGGTTAACCAGATGTAACTCTTGAGAATGTAAAAATGAAACCAAATGGACCCTTGCGGGTCCATTTGGTTTCATTTTCACACTCTCAAGAGTTAAAATATTCATCATGTGAATTATCCCAAGTCTACACAACTAGAGAATGTAGAAGATTAATGGTCATTTTGGTGTGCATGTTTGACTGTTTGGTTTCCCCAAATCCAGCCTGGAATTGTGGACAAACACAAAATAAATCTTTAGTTTTGGGGTCTGTGGGGCTGAAATGTCCTCAACTGGTGGTCCGTGGTTCAAATTCTGAATAAATGTTGGTCCCTGGTGTGAAAAAGGTTGAAAACCCCTGATCTATGTGGATAAGCGCCTTGGATAAAGGTGCTATACATATACAGTAAATGGCGCCATTCACCAAAAGCAGTCACTGTTTTTAAGTGGTGCAACCACTTCATTAAGGAGCTATATGTGTGTCCGTCCGTCCCTGGCTGGGTCTGTTTCTGGCTGCATCTGGTCACTGTTGCACAGCTAAAAAGGCCATAGAAGTTGGGGATAAGGTGTGATCAAAATGGAGCCCATAGTCTTTAGAAGGGTTTGCAAATGTACAGCTGTAGAAAGAAAGTACCACACAGTATTTGTATGCACACGCCACCACCTACACACACATACTCATGCACACACACACACACACACACACACACACACACACACACACACACACACACACACACACACACACACACACACACACACACACACACACACACACACACACACACACACTCTCTTTCTCTCTCTCTCTCTTACGGGTCATTGTGTGGGAAGGGAGAAAAACAGATATATACCGTAGCTATACGGTGTGTGGATCAATACAAAGCAAATAATTGATCCCTACAACATTATAATCTTTACAGTCACGCGCATGCAGCCTACAGTAAACGGTGAACTGTGTACTAGCACAGACACTGGGGAAATCAGTGGATGCAGCACATTGTTATGGAGAGGTGGGCTAGGGCACACGCTACAGGGCGTGTACACACGCTACAGGGCGTGTACACGCGCAGGGATAAAGGATCCACAGATGGGGAGGAGGTGATGGAGATAATTACTGTTGTATCTCTTCAGTGACATCAAATTGCTCTCAATTCACACAATTGGCACTGAGCACTGCACTGCTGGTGTCTGTGAAGGACATGGGTTTGGATGTACCGCATCAGCGGTGGTCCGGGGACCACCAGTGGTCCCTGAGAGGGTTCCAGGTGGTCCCCAGTGAAGTTGGTTAACCAGATGTAACTCTTGAGAGCGTAAAAATGAAACCAAACGGACCCTTGCGGGTCCGTTTGGTTTCATTTTTACGCTCTCAAGAGTTAAAATATTCATCATCTGAATTAGCCCAAAGTCTACACAACTAGAAGATGGACAAAAGCAAAATAAATCTTTAGTTTTGGGGTCTGTGGGGCTAAAATGTCCTCAAGTGGTGGTCCGTGGCTCAAATTCTGAATAAATGGTGGGCCCTGGTGTCAAATCGGTTGAAAACCACTAGACTACATGCATAACATAGAGCGTTAACAAAGTGTTTGCTGCTTTTACTGTAGCCTGTAATTAGTTTTATATTCCTTGCTTTCTTTAGTCTTAGCGATTTTAGCTGTGGTAGGGGCATTCAAACATGGTCCTAAATATTTGTTTACAGAATTGTTTACAAAAAGCATTTTTTTTATATATTAAAATTGCTAAAACTAAAGGAAGCAAGGAATGTAGAACAATTAACACCCATCTTTTTAGTTTCTCTAATAACAACCTAAAGCACACCTGGGCATTATGTGGCTCGGGGGCCAAATGCGGCCCTTTGGTTGACTCTGACCAGTCCAGGGACCACCAGTGGTCCTTGAGAGAGTTCCAGTTAAATGTGGAGTTGGTTAACCAGATGTAAAACTCCTTGAGAGCGTAAAAATGAAACCAAATGGACCCTTACGGGTCCATTTGGTTTCATATTTACACTCTCAAGAGTTAAAATATTCGTCATCTGAATTACCTAAACTCTACACAATCAGAGAATGTAAAAGAATGGTCATTTTTGATCTATGTTTGCCTGTTTTGTTTGTAAAATCCAGCCTGGTATTGTGGACAAAAGCAAAATAAATCTTTAGCTTTGGAGTCTGTGAGGCTAAAATACCATCAAATAGTGGTCCTCTGTGGCTCAAATACTGAATAAATAGAGGGCTCTGGTGTCAAAATGGTTGGTCTTACGCTTGCTTTTACCTTGAAAACAAAATAATATTGCGCAGACTTTAGCTCAGCCTTTAGTCTTGGCCCTCCACAATATTTTATGCTTCTCATTTGGCCCTTTGGGAAAAATAATTGCCCAGCCCAGACCTAAAGCAGGGGTTTTCAACAGGTGGTCCGGGGACCACCAGTGGTCCTTGAGAGGGTTCCAGGTGGTCCCCAGCTAAGTTGTTTGACCGAATGTAACTCTTGAGAACGTAAAAATGAAACCAAATGGACCCTTGCGGGTCCATTTGGTTTCATTTTTGCGCTCTCAAGAGTTAAAATATCCATCATGTGAATCAGTCCTAATCTACACAACTAGAAGATTAATGTTCATGGACAGAAGCAAAATAAATCTTTAGTTCTGGGGTCTGCGGGTCTAAAGATATCCTCAATTGGTGGTCCGTGGCTCAAATGCTGAATAAATGGTGGGCCCTGGTATCAAAAAGGTTGAAAACCCCTGACCTAAAGCATGAGGGGAAAAAATCCTTTAAACTGTGCGTTTCCAACCACGGTAGAAAGGAGCAATGTAACAGAAGGGTCTATTCTCATACTTTGTCATGCGTATCCGAACAAGGCTGTAAAGCCTCTAGGGCAATATCGCACTTCTTTCCTCTTCCCCTCCAATGCATTCATGCATTGTCCGTTACGTCTTTTCGTCTGTCCATCCATCTACTGTACGGCAGTGGTGGTTTTCAACCAGTGGTCTGGGGACCACCAGTGGTCATTGAGAGAGCTCCAGGTGGTCCTCAGGCTAAATGATGGAAAGTTCTAACCAGGTGTAACTCTTTTGTCTAATTGACAAAATATTCACCATGTCAATTAGCCCAAGTCTACACAACTAGAGAATGTATAGTCGACTGATGGCCATCTTGACTTGTATGTTTGACTGTTTTGTTTCCCCAAATCTAGCCTGGAATTGTTGACACATGCTTTGGACTCTGTGGGGCTAAAATGTCATCAGATGCTGGTGCGTGGCTCAAATTCTCAATACCTAGTGGGCCCTGGTATCGAAAAGGTTGAAAACCACTGGTCTACAGCATATGGTATTGTGCATTGTGCACAGGTCTAACCTCCCTTCTAAAAGTAGGCCAGTGAGTTACACTGTACAGTATGTGCATAATTATGCTGCGTATGACAGTGTACTGTACACCCATGACATGAAGTGCTAGCAGGCAAACATGTGAGAGAAATAAGAGCCGTTTTTAGATGTTTCCGACCCACCAAGTGTCTTTCCCAATAGTTAAATGCCAGCCTCTTATTTTCTGCCTGTGAGCAATGTGCCCCGGTGCACCAGGGAGCCTTCCTTCCTGCTATCTCCTCTCTCTGACGACTTCGCCGGCCATGCAATTCCACCACTGCAACTCAATATCCTACACTCTGCAGCGCCTGAGGGAGACAGATGGGCTCAGGCCTCCTGCTATGAGGTAGTTCTGCTGCCTTCCTGACTAGAATTCACACACACACGGGCGGATCTAGGCATGGGCATGGGGGGGCAATGCCTCCCTAAATGCCCTAAATGCCCCACCAAACGGCATGCAAAACAACAACCCAAGATATTTCAAGTTAAACTGCTTATATTGAAAATGATTTGAAACACTACTACTGCTACTAACTAACTAGAATTGTGGCACCACTAAAACAACTCCATTTCATCATTGAAAACAGAAAACTCTCTCAGTCAGACCTTTAGGTTTGTGCATGATGAGTATCTGTTGCAACTTCAACAACAACTGATGTTATTATTGATGCTTATACTTGCTTAATAAAAGTCTTGTAACCGAAAATGGAAATGGTATGGGTGCGGCTTCATCGCCTGTGGCGCGAAGCGACACGGGCGATGAAGCCACCCCCATACCATTTTTTCCTGCCCCCCCCCCAATTGGGAAATGTTACATTCGCCCCTGCACACACACAAGAACACACACAAACACACAGGAGCACACAGTGGAGACACCTTCCCTTCTTCACCTTTTTATGTAAGAGGAAGACAGGAAGAACACATAACAGCAGCACAACTCTCACCAAACAGAGGGAAAACTTATTTGGATCGCCCCAACTGATTTTATAGGTCAGGGGTAAGGAGGGCATGCGAACATCGGCCTAAATACATATTTGTTTACAAAGTGTTAACACGATTTCTTTTTTTATTATCTACTACAGTCCTAATAAACCCCAGGAAATTACATCTGGCCACAAATGATCAACTGAATGTCACAAACTGCCATATTGATACTGAGCCTCTGGGTCAGGTATGCACAAATGTGTAGTGTGTAAAGTGCATTGTGTGCATGGTGTGCTGCCTCCATCACATTCGGTAGATCCTGTGAACTTCAGTGTCTTTTATAGGGTGTATTACTAAAACACTGGCCTACAAGACAACAACACATGTGGCACAGTCATAATCAATCATTACCGGCAGTATAATTACAGGCTGTAGAGGCGAATTCCCATCTGCCAGCAGTGGATTACAGATAACATGTGGTAGAGGGTACTCCTTTCGCTGTATTGTCACGGTATCGTACTGCACACTGACACACACACACACACACACACACACACACACACACACACACACACACACACACACACACACAAATGCGTGCGTGCGTGTACATGTGTAATTTTCACATTTTCAGGCCACCCCATTGTATCAAAATATGCCTGTCACTTCCCCCCCTTCCCCATTTTCTCCTACTTTAGTCGTTAAGCAAATTCCCTTCCCATGTGTATAGTTCCTGTCACTGCTACGGCTGCTATACCAACTAGGGAGGCTGTCGACATGCACAGCACACGTCTCATCCAATACACACGGAGTCACTGGATGCTTCATCTGACTACCGGATGCCTGGTACCCGAAGGGCTATTAACCCTTTCAGGTCGGGAATTTTGATTCTGTACAGCAGTGGTGTTCAACAGGTGGTCTGGGGACCACCACCTAGGTTGTCAGCTAAATGATGGACAGTTGTTAACCATACTGTATGGACCCTTATAGATTTGTAACTCTGAGAGCGAAACCAAATGGATGGGTCCATTTGGTTTCATTTTACGCTCTCATTTCAACCTGAATTACTTCATTTTCAAGAATCGAAACAATTAGAAAATGTAGACGAATTGATTTTACCAGCTAAATTGTGGATTTTGGGTAGATTAAACTCAACAGTTGGTGGTCTGCTAAAATGCTGAATAAATGGTAGGACCCTGTATAAAAAAGGTTGAAAACCACTGCTGTACAGTATGTACAGTATGCTTATTCAGCCAAATAAATATTTGAAGTTTTTCAGAAAACTTAGGTTAGGCCTAAATAGGTTAAGGATTGGTGCAATATTGGTACAGCTAGGGGGGGTTCAGCTGGCTTCCCTTTTGATAGCGCTGTGCACAAAGATGCTGACGCACGCCAGAGTCCCTGGAGAAAACTAAAAACCGAGGAGGGCTTCCAGCACAACACAGCCAGTGTTGCCAATAGTGCCAACGAGAGACTGCAAAATCAATTTGCGACCAGCTGCATACGTCACAACGGGTGTCCAAAAAAATTAGCTGTGTCCGGTGAAAACGGTTGACCGTTTTGTCCATCGCTTTGTCCATCGACAACAGCCTGGTGGCAACCGTTCCCTACTTCAGCAGCGTATCTAAGGAATTTGGAGATCCAGGCAAGATTACATAGGTGTCAAGATGTCATACCTATGATGGGCACATCAGTAAAATGGTGCCAAGCAGGCAGTAGGGCCGAGATCTAAAAGTGGTATATGGTATACCGCTAGTGCCTCAGCGGCATATACCGGTGGCCCAGCGGCATATACCGGTGGCCCAGCGGCATATGCCGGTGGATCAGCGGCATATGCCGGTTCTAGAGTGGTATACCGCTCGTGTTCCACCGGTACATACCATTTCCCAACGGCAAATGCCGCTCGTTTTCACCTGCACATAACACCCCTGTGTTGTGGCACGGTGTTTCGCGACATTGAGGGGTCAGAAACTGAGCGCTCTGAACATGCGCTGGAAATCCACTATCAGCTGCGACGTGCTTGCGGTTAGGGTTAGGGGTAGGTTTAGAGAAGGGTGTAGCAATGTTTGTAGCAAAACCCTCAACCTAACCTCACAGACCTAACGGTCTGTGAGGTGGTTGAGGGTCGGATGTTTAGGATTAGGGTTACGGTTGGAGGGGGCTAGGGTTTTGCGTCTCGTAATTTCGGAACAATGGAAGGTCGCAACAATGGCAGTTCGGAATTGTGGAATGGCACCGGGCCACCGGTATATGCCGCTGAGGCACTAGCGGTATACCATATACCACTTTTCGGAGCGGTATACCACTCTAGAACCGGTATATGCCGCTGAGCCACTGGTATATGCCGCTGGGCCACCGGTATATGCCGCTGAGGCACTAGCGGTATACCATATACCACTTTTCGATCTCGGTGTCACTCCAGGATTGGAAGCAGGGGCGTTTTTGCCATTAGGCAGACTAGGCAGCTGCCTAGGGCGCCATGAGGGGAGGATAGCAGGCTAATAAGCTTGATATGAATAAACACATTATACTTGCCCTCTATAACTAGAATTGAACATTTAAAACACACATATGTTCTTTAGTTTAAAAATAGTTCATTTTATCCGTCGGGGGTGCCATTTTACAGGAGATTTTTCCCTGTAAAATGCCTAGGGCTCCGAATTGCTTAGAAACACCACTGGCGCCAAGGGATACAATTATGAACCATTTTTAAACTAAAGAACATATTATATGTGTTTTAAATGTTCAATTCTAGTTATTGAGGACAAGTATAATGTGTTTATCTATATGAAGCTTATTAGCCTGGGATCCTTTTAAAGCATGTCTGGTGGACGCCCGGTTTTTAGTTACAACGTCAATGTTTCAGCAGTTAAGCCTTCATCAGGGAAAGTACTTTCTTTTTGTAGTTTCCGAACATAGCCAAGGCCACATGATGCCTTTTATTATTTTTTTCCCCAGCCTTAAAGCCCACTACAGTATCAAGCCTTTCATCCTTGCAGCCTTTATTACACCCAGCGATGATTTCCTAAACAAGATCATGAGATTGAAATTCATTACACTAATCTAACATTCATGGACTTGATGATGTTCATGATGATATGGTTAGACAGAGCTGGCGTATAGATGGCCGCCTCGCCTCGTTTTCACATTTGAATAGCAAATGGTGCATTTCATGTGGACCGTCCCGGTGGGTGAGCGGATGAGCTGAGGCGTATACATTGTGATCACGCCATTATGGTTCCAATCTGGCCTGCGATCGTTACTGTGTACACCAAGCACTCTCAGTACTAGTCTCTCTCTTCCAAAGGGTGGAACGGGCGATGAAATGGACCTTTCAGTAAGCCCCGCCCTCTCCCCAGTGTCCACCCGAGGCTAGGACACTTTCCAGCAGGGGTCATTCATACTAATGTAAATATCATGGACATTACACATTAGATACTGATTCATTTTTGGGACCAGACCTTGAAAATCACTAACCTGACTAACCTGCCAGATTGCGGTAGTAGTAGTTCACAAGTCCTCTCCTCCTACCTTGTTCTGGGAACTCTCAAACAGAAACTATGTGGACAACAGCAGAACAAAAATATATTGTATATATATGATATATATGATATATCCAAAATAATTTGGAATTGTTGTGTTGTTAGGTTGTTGTTTACATTAGAGCAGTGGCACAGCTTCAATATGTCATCAGTCTCACGTTGATCCGGCTCTAGCAGCCACGTACGGAGGCATATACTGTAGCTCCGATCAGATTTTGATCGGAGAGCATTGGGTCTGCCCCCGTGCTTCCAGATGGGAGCAGTAGAAGGAACACACTGCTGCCCCCAGATCAGTGCCGTAGCGAGGGCAACGCACATAACGCACAGTGCGTTGGGCCCGGCAGTGACCGGCAGGGCACCATTAAAATAATATCAATAGCCCTAATTTCTATAAATATGCATTTTCCCGAGAAAACTGTTGAATCTGCTTTGTGCCCGGGTGCCCCTCTCCAGAGACATGGTGCCCCCCTGTTTGTCACGCAGTCCCTTAAGCTAATTTCGTCAAATAGATTTGGGAAATAGAAAACGGGATTTCAAATCCACGTGCGTCATGCGGGCACAGACCGTGCGCATTGGAGATGTCCACAGAAGCGCCAGTTCAATTCATCTCCTTAAGTCCTTATTTATGGATTGTCCTATAAACAGCTGCAGCTGCCTGCTGTCGGTCACTTGCTTGTGTTTAGGTAAGGCATATAATGTAATTAAATACATTAATTAACTTGTGACGAATGCTGCTGCTTTCACGTTTTCACTGAAATCCCGACAGTTAGTTTTTTCTTGATTCCGCTTCATAGAGAAGACCTACCCGCATATTCTATACAGCATCTGATAGAGTGATTTTTGCCGGTCACGCTGCATTTTGAAATGTACAAAATGGTCCAGAATTGAAGGAGATATGAATGATCAAAAAGATGTCTGTTTTGCCGCGAATTTCCCGACTTTTTTTTTTTTTTTTTTTTTGCAATTTACAACAACCGCAGACTTGGGATAAATGCTCGCCACATACAGCAAAAAACGTGGAACATGTTTTTTCATCATAACATGTTGAATGGTAAGAAATGATCGAGAATTGACCGAGCTGTAATTGTTTGAAAATACGCAGCCTGGCTGCGGGCTTATTCAGGGCCGCTACTAGGGGGCACCAGAAAGCATTTGTGCTTAGGGCACCCAAATGGCTAGCAACGGCCCTGCCCCAGATGGCAGAGTCAGGTTAGAAAATCTCTTCCAAATCCATTAACAAGGCATGCCCTATGCAGTGGAAAAGTGTGTGTGTGTGTGTGTGTGTGTGTGTGTGTGTGTGTGTGTGTGTGTGTGTGTGTGTGTGTGTGTGTGTGTGTGTGTGTGTGTGTGTGTGTGTGTGTGTGTGTGTGTGTGTGTGTGTGTGTGTGTGTGTGTGTGTGTGTCGTTTATTTTTTAAAACAATGTTTTATCATGTAGGAAAGCTATTGGTGGAGAGGTTTGTCTATCACATGTTATGCTTAGCTGTGATTGGACCATAGCAGTTTGGGGAGGGGCTTACCTAAACGTCTATTCCAGGCTGGATTTGGGGAACCAAACAGTCAAACATACAAACCATTAATCTTCTACATTCTCTAGTTGTGTAGACTTGGGCTAACTCGGATGATGAATATTTTAACTCTTGAGAGTGTAAACATGAAACCAAATGGACCCTTGCGGTTCCATTTGATTTCATGTTTACACCCTTAAAGAGTTACATCTGGTTAACCAACTGTCCATCATTTAGCCTGCGGATCACGTGGAACCCTCTCAAGGACCACTTTTGGTCCCCGGACCACTGGTTGAAAACCACTGGTGTAGTCCATACAGAAATGTGGTCCTAGTATTAGTGTCTGGTTTCTCAACCGGGTCGGTTAAGATTGACGAAGACAAATAAACCACTGGTGGTTCCTACAGTTAACCTAATTTCCAGGCTGTTGCTTACAACGGAGAAAGCCTGAAACAAGGTCTGTGATTCCCTCGTCGAACAGGATAGGAGTGTACTAGGATATATGGTTGATGAATTGGCAATCAAAAATGCCAGAGGAATACAAAGATAATATTTGATTAATTGTATAAACTTAACCTGTGTGTGCCCATCGGCCATCGACCTACTTGAGAACGATTACAGCTTGGGAGACTAATGATATCCGTTGTCAACTTTTCATAGCACCCCTTTTAAATATTTTGTCCACCATACTGTATATAGGGTTGCCATGGCACAGGTGTAAAGAGGGACTTTAAGCCGTATGACGGCAACATCTCCACTATGGCAACAGGAATTCGATCAGTGCTCGATAGATAAACCTGCCTACCGTTGCAGCCGTTCCTACTACGGCAGAACCTACACTTAATGTAGTGTCCATAATGTCTGTTTGACACACGCTGCATAGACACGTCACCATGGTTAGCCCGTTGTGGATGGCTGTTTGCTTAACGATTTTGACAGCTACGGTGGTTGTGTAACAGTGTGAATAGTGAACAGTGTGTATAATTACACAAAATATCATATCAGTTCTTCTACCTGACAAGATTCCCCATGATTCTCTACGTATAGTCCCTTTAAGTTGGTACAGTCTGCCACGTGTATACTTTCCCATGATGCCTTCACCTCTTCCTCTTTTAATTCCGCGATTGGAACGAGGTGGGTGTCTTTTGTTACATCCTGTATAACAAAATAAGAATTGTATCTACAAAATGATTTATACAGCGTGTTATTTCTGTTTTATAGAGGAGACCTGTGTACTGTATGCACGAGGCTAACGTGGAGACGTGTTCTGTGTTATTTTCTGTCGGAATAAACATCTGTAGTCTCCACAAGAGTCCTGGGTTGTCCCTCCTAACACAACGCAGAGTGAGACGGATCCAACCGGTTACACTTGTGCCATAACAGCTGTATGTCCGGTAAGTGAAGTCGTTCTTAAAATACGGCAGCTTAACGTGCCTAATTGCACAGGTGGGGGGACTTTGGCAGAGCCTTTAGTCGTGTTTCTGGACAATGGCCGGAGACTCCCATGAGTCCCATCCCTGCTGGGGTGTGGAAAGCGTTTGTCGAACTTAAAGTTGGCGGGGTTCTCGAGTTGCGTGCATTTCAACGGTACACGCGCACGGACATGCACCTTCACAGGGACGTGACACATTCATAGTTAGATTTAGGCTATTAATTGCTTGAGCAGCTTTGTTCCCTCTTTGTTTGGCACTCGTGTCGTCTGGTGTTTTTTTCATGCTGCAGTGTTTATGCACAAGTCTCCCAAGGAGTTCGCTGAGGAGAAAGAAGGTGATGTTCTCAATTATGGGCATCACTTTCAGACAGTCACTCAATTCATTTGAGGGATCAAAACAAGTCAACAACAATGTGGGAACACAACCTGACAGAATTCAGAAAGGGATCATATTAATCTGCCTATTTGCTCTACAAGATCTCCCTCCCACAAAGCTGATTAAAATGTATGATCAATGTTTGTTATCAAGCTCTGAAGTAATTTAACAAGCTCCATTTAATCCCTTGGCAGAGAGGCAGGTGTCACAGCGGCAACAGAGATAGACTGGAGCAAGTGTCAAGAGCCATTGATCAGTCATCCCTCAGCCTCTACCTGTCTGTTTGTCTTTTGCACACTGTAATTTGGCCGACGTAGAATTACACTTCTATGCTTAAAGGGGAACTCCACCCATTTTCAACATTTTAATATGTCATTAATATACCTTAGAGATGCTGTGTGGACATGATGAAAAGGTTCCCCCAATTCTGTATTTCCTAAAAATGGAGGTCTTGAAAAAGTCATTGACATGATGAAATACATCTGATGACATCATCAAGATGTATTTCACCATGTTAATGATTTTTTTTTTCAGACCCCTTTTTCCTGAGAGGGTACAAATGGAACCAAATGGACCCGCTAGGGTCCATTTGGTTCACATTTGTACCCTCTCAGGAAAATTTTGAAAATGGGTGCACGGGATCTACAGGATCACATTAGTTAGTAATTGCCTTGGTTTTAGTTTAGTGAAGTGATTTTCAACCTTTTTCATTCCAGGGCCCACTATTTATTCAGCATTTTAGCCACTGACCACCTTTGATGTAGAGTTGACTCTCGGACCCAAAACTAAGGATTTTCAATTTTATGTCGACAATTTAGGAAGAGATAACTAACAAAACGTTGGTCAAAATAACAATTACATATTATATATACATATTATTACCATATAAAGCCTTTCATTTTCTTAAAACACAACAGTGCAGCTTATAATCCAGTGCGCCTTTATATATGGATCATTTAATTGCAGTAGCTTAACTGCAGTAGTTTCTATTCTCAGCACCTTATAATCCGGTGCGACTTATATATTAAAACAGTTCTAAAATAAGCCATTCATTGAAGGTGCGCCTTATAATCCAGTGCACCTTATTGTGCAGAAAATGGGATATTCTACATTTTCTAATTGTGTAGATTCTTGACAACTAAGTAATTTGGATGTTTAAATATAATTTAACTCTTCAGAGCGTAAAATTAAACCTCTATTTGGTTGTTCTGTTCTTTTTTTGTGTCGTTTTGTGTGCTGTACTTTTAGCTGGTCTTTTTTATCCTACCTGTAAGCAGTGTTGGGCAGTAACAAATTTTAGATTACATATTACGAGATTCCCTGAAATTCCCCGAGTTACTTGTTTAAAATGGTCTTGTTGTTGCATGCAAAAATAGAACAGATTTACAAGCTATCGACAGGTACTGTAACAACAGAGAGGTGTACTAGATTGTAGATCCAGCAGCATCCTGCGCACAGTTATGTAGGCCTACACTACAAATCGCTTGTTGCTTTATTTTGTATTTTATTTTTAAATACAAGACCTCAACTGTCTTTGTGAAAAACAATTGTAAAAAAGTTTATAAAGTCAAAGAGACAAATTTCGAAATCTGGTTTTGTTAGTTGCAGGTCTGTTTTGTGATTCAAGGTTAAAATGTTCGCATTGCTTCTCTCTGCTCCTGGGGACACACTGGGGAGACCTACACCAGTGTATTTACTCCTGAGCCTCTGCCCCCAGTGTGTGTGTGTGTGTGTGTGTGTGTGTGTGTGTGTGTGTGTGTGTGTGTGTGTGTGTGTGTGTGTGTGTGTGCGTGTGCGCGTGCACGCGTGTGTGTGCGCGTGCGTGCGTGTGTGTGTGTGCTACTGTACAAAATGAAAAATCAAATAAAAACTGTAAATCATAAAAGGGTAATTGTTGTGGTTTGGGGTAATGGGACTAGCGGGAGGGAGCTTTGTTTGTTTGGATTAGTTGATGATGTAACGGTGATGTAATTGAGATGCCATTAGGCCAGGGGTGTTCAACCAATGGTCCGGGGACCACCAGTGGTCCTTGAGAGGGTTCCACGTGGTCCCCAGGCTAAAAATAGTAAGTCGGTTAACCAGATGTAAATCTTTAAGAGCGTAAAAAATAAAACCAAATGGACCCTTGTGGGTCCATTTGGTTTCATTTTTACACACTCAAGAGTTAAAATAGTCAACTTCTGAATTAGCCCAAGTCTACACAACTAGAGAATGTAGAAGATAATGGTCATTTTGGTCTGCATGCTTGACTGTTTTGTTTCTCAAATCCAGCCTGGAATTGTGGAATTGAAAAAAAACAAAAAAAAAAAAAAAATCTTTGGTTTTGGGGTCTGTGGGGCTAAAATGTCATCAAATGGTGGTTCAAATGCAGAATAAATAGTGGACCTTTGCCTTAAAGGATAACATGGAGTCCAGCCATAGAAAAACACAGTGAGGGACGCTCGTCATACATCGTCATCTCATTCTGGTCTTATTTGGCAGCTGCTGTATTATTTGTATTATAGTCTTGGGATGGTTTTTGTACCTGCTATCTGATTGGCTATCTGGTCTCTCGGCAACGCCACAACTTCTGCAGTGTTCTGCTTTCAATTGGTGCAATCTGCATTGCTTTAACATAGTTCTCTTTTTCTTGTTATTCCATTATCGAAATTAATTCAACTAGGCTACTGTATATTCTTCCCTTTACCTGGCTCCGTGTCTCTCTCTGTAAACTGTGTTGTGTGCTGCCCTCAAGTGGTTTGTTTGAGCACATGGTCGTGCACATTTTGCGACCTGGATCGCTCCTCCCGTCTGCATTGAAGTCAATAGGACCGCAATGCATTACCCTTCAGTGCAGAGCTCAATGCCTAAAGACGAATGCGAACCAACACGTGAGACTCAGTAACCTATCAGCAACTTTGTACAACGCAAACAACTTTTGACATGGCAGCATATTACAACTTTTAATCACTTTGTGGTTGCAGTGGGCTTTGGTTACTTATATATTACATACAATTTGCATTGATGCATTGCTCATTTAAATAAAATGACAAGATGCAGATGTATTTTGTCTGTCATTGTTATTCACGTTTTATTCATGGGGTATTGCATGGTGGTGCAGCGCACTAGCGCCCCTATTGACCGGCCGCCACTGACCGAGACATAGGTCTGATATCACATTTGATATCTCAGTTTTCTGTGCACCGAGACACAGCTCTGATCTCAACACATTGTGAGGCTGTACATCTGTCATTTAAAAACACATTGAGAATAAAACTAAACATTTTGAGTTTATTTTAAACATTTGAATAATAAAGTCACACAGTTGATGGTTGACTGTGGACAACTACATATTAATCGGGGGTTTCTTGACGTGACAAAATGTGGGAAAACAATTGTTTAAGCTTTAGAAATTGAGCTCAAATAAACAACTACTGTACACCTTAGAAACAGGCCCAAAACACTTCAACCAGAAACTACCAATAATTTATTTGTAAGTGATTTCCTACATGAAAAACAAAAATGAGTCTATTGTTGCTTACAATAAGCAGACATGGCAACACTGCATGAGCGTGTGTGCGCTCTGGTTCCAGTCCCCACCGGTGTCTTGGCGGGGAAAATCGTGGATAAAGAACACCTGATCGAATGTGGGAGTGACTTGCTGAAACTGAGGGGGTTGACATGGAGAGAGACTGCTGATTTGAAGAAACAGAATGAATTACTGACTGAGAATAGGGAGTATAATAAAATAAACCTCTGCCCTCTGTGTCTCCATGAACTATCGCTTGTGCTGGATATATTATAATAATATGCATATACAGTATGTCTCCCCAGTGAATTCCCAGCATCTTCAAAAGGCCCATATCAGCCAATCTTCTCATTATCATTCTGTAATACAACAGCCATGGTTGTGGAGCTGAAGAGGTCCCAATCTCTTGAGTATTGCAATCTGTCACAATTTGCATCCTCACTTTTCAATCCTCAACAATCATCGAAGACTTAGTCTTAGACTCGTTGTACTTGTGGTCAAGAGATCCACGGGAGGCCACCGCAGAATATACTGTATACCCATGAAAACGATCAAATCTTCAAACTCCGGATAATTCCGTACACCTGCATAGTATGCCCTTGAGCCCACCATCAGTTTCGTCTATATTAATAGCCATCACCTAAATCGCATGAACTGTCCCAGTTGAATATGCTTCTCCACTCAACCCGCCCTCCCTACGGACCCCCACGCGTCAGCTCTATGCCTCATTCCCCACACTGTGGACCGCTTACTGTATCGGTGAGCGGAAAAACCACAGGTGCCCTTTTCAAGTGGTCCATTTCCAGGTTTACAGTATTAGCATAAAATTGCATAAAGCATGATATAATATCCTCCTCCCACGGAGAGAAGGGTTCAATAAAGGAGTCACTATTTTTAGTATAGCACCTGGGCTGTCATCAACCCCATACAGTTATAATGTTGAAACACATCATCAAGAGCTGATGCATAGGGAGAATGGGCGGTCCTGTCAGCCTCCCCCCGCATCTACTGTTGTTCTCTATGTAATGAGACTGCTTAGAACAGTGGTTTTCAACCTTTTTGATACCAGGGCCCACTATTTATTCAGCATTTGAGCCCCGGACCACCACCTTCTGAAATTTCTTTCAGAAACAAAACAGTCAAAGATACAGGTCAAAATGACCATTAATCTTCTAGGTTCTCTAGTTGTGTATAGACTTGGGCTAATTCACATGATGAATATTGTAACTCTTGAGAGTGTAAAAAACGAAACCAAATGGACCCGCAAGAGGTTTCGTTTTGTTGGTTTAGTTTTTAAACTCTCAAAGAATTACATCTGGTTAACCAACCTGGGAACCACCTAATATCCTCCCAGGGACCATTGGTGGTTCCCGGACCACCTGTTGAAAAAACCTGGCTTAGAATACAATCAGACCTTTGCCTGGATGCAGACACCTTAAATGATTTTCCCTTGAGCCGATGGGACCCCTAGTATCATCCGAAATATTTTACTGCTTATGTTCACATGCTAGTAGCGCTCTTTGGCTGTACTTGTTTGGTTAGCAACTAGCCTAGCACATTAGCCACATTCATGACAACAACGTTGACTGCTTTCCCAGTGTTTGTATGTGTTGGTATGAACCAATCACCGACAGCTTCCATTTTGACAACGCCCTACCCATAAACTGCTGAATAGTGAAGTGAAACGAAATGATAATTGTCAGGGTAATCAGATATAATAAAACATAAACAATTCTTTGAAGACATCCTTGAAGAATATCAGTTGAAATTTAGGAAATGTTCACTTTTTATACCCTCAAATGGAACTAAAGAAGGAAAAAGGAAATACACCTCCTGTATAAATGGCAGTTACTATTTTTAGTAAGTTGATGCGCCTCTTACCCAGTGTTAGGCAGTAACTAATTTTAGATTACATATTACTGTAATATTACTTTTGCTCCAAAAAGTAAAGTAACAAGATTACTCTGCAAAAATGGGTAATAAGTAACGCATTACTTTGCAAGTAACGCCAAGTTACTTGTTTAAAATGAGCTTGTTGTTGCATGCAAAAATGGAACAGATTTACAAGCTATCGACAGGTACTGTAACAACAGAGATGTGCACTAGATTGTAGATCCAGTCCACACGCTGCATCCTGCGCACAGTTATGTACACTACAAATCGCTTGCTGCTTTATTTTGTATTTATTTTTAAATACAAGACCTCAACTGTCTTTGAAAACAATTGTGAAAAAGAGGCAAAGAGACTATTATTATTCCAATAAATTGGATTCAGTTCTAAAAAGATCTCGCTAAACAGATTATGTTGTACATCTCTATTTTTTCAAATGTAGGAGTTGAGAACTTGGGAAAGTAATAACGTAATATGTAATATATTACTCTTTGATTCCAGTAATAAGTAAAGTAATGATATTACTTTGTCTAAGGGGTAACGAGTAAAGTAAAGAAGTTACTTTCCTAAGTAATATTGACCAACACTGCTCTTACCTGCAAAGGAAGTAAATTGCCATGCTTAACCACATGTTAGGCCTGGCCTTCACAGTAAGGGTTCTCCTGGCCTTCACAGTAAGGGCTCACTGTGTTCGCAATTACTGTCATAAATTTCGACACTGCCCGCCAGCTAACTGATCCAATCAGTAAATAAAAGCAAACGTGTCAAGACAGTACCTTGAACAATAGGCTGCCAGTGTACCATGTGAAACTAGTCGACGCTACACTCACACATTCATAGCAGGATTTAGTAAACAAAGCGCGCTGGGTTAATTGCTCTCCAAATTTATCGGGCTCTGTCATTATATGATTATGTGAACTTCAAATTAGTGTCACAGTTAACTAGGAATTTGATAACGTTATAATAGGCTATGCATTCTGTACCACTGTGAGAGGGAATGATCAACTCTGCCAATATCCTTCTCTTGAAGTCTTTTCCTTCTGCTGTCTCATCTTGCTCTTGGCGACTTGGTGACAATGCAGACTTTATAGTTCACAGTTCACACCAGTGTGCAACCAAGAACAAACTTTCTAAACTTCACAACACCGGGGGACAGGATAGATTTAAAAGTATGTTATTCATTTGGTTTGCCAAAATTACTTGATTTATGGCAGTGTTTTTTCAACATTTTCATATCACGGCCCACTATCATATCAAGGCCCACTATTTATTCCTGCACTTTAGCCACGGACCACCATGTGATGTTTAGTCTGAGTTTAGTCTCTCTGACTCTGACTCAAAACGAAAGAATTTAGGAAAGATAACTAGCAAAATGCTGGATTTTATGTGTAGATTCTTGAAATGGACCCATAAGAATGCAAGGCATGCCTTATAATCAAACCCCATTCTACCAGTCATCGCATGCACCGTAACACTTCCTATCTACAGGGAGAGGCAAGGCTGAGCTTATTCAGGTCCTATCAACCACTTTCAGAGCACTTTGACTCTCCGCACTGAACACAAGCTGAGACAGGGTTCCTCCTTTGAATGACGTTATCTCTAGCAAATCCTTTTCCATTTACCTGGTGCTGCAGCACAACCTGAAAGCCTAATTTATGCTCCCGTCGCAGACAGCAGTTTGCACACCAAAAACAGCAGACCTACTAGCTCACAAAGCATTAGCTCCTGCCATGCTGTGTGAGCTTGTAGATTTGGCTTTTTTCTCCCCCCCACAAACGACATAGCTACATGGTGAAACACGAATCAGCAGGGGCGGATCTACTCTAGGCATGGGCATGGGGGGCAGTGCCCCCCTAAATACCCAGTCTGCCCCACCAAACACGATGCCATGCAAAACAACCCAAGATATTTCAAATTAAAGTGCTTATATTTAAAATGATTCGAAACACTACTACTGCTACTAACTACAATTTTGGCACCACTAAACCCAACAGCATTTCATCATTGAAAACAGAAAACTCTCTGAGTCAGACCTTTAGCTTTATGCATGCTGCGTGTCTGTTGCAAATTCAACAACTGATGTTATTATTGGTCTTTACTTGACTAATAAAAGTCCTGTAACCGAAAATGGTATGGGGGCGGCTTCACCATGAAGCCGCCCCCATACCATTTTCCCTTGCTCCTCCAACATGTTCTCTTGCCCCCCCAAATGGGACATGTTACATCCGCCCCTCCGAATCAGGCTTATAGCTGCATCCTCTTCTCTTCTTACTCCGGGTTTCTTCTTTGCCTAAGGCTGATAAAGCAGCAGGATTATTTGCGATCAAACTGTTGCAGACATGTATTACAGATAATTGCGCTTCATTATGCAGCATTTTTTCCCAGCGTCTTTTACTGAATGCACAATGTGTGCACCAGCGGTTCCATCTGCGGGATGACGGTCGGTCGGTGAGTCAGTATGAGCGGACACGCTCAGATCTCCTATCTCCATGATGGATTGCCGAGTGGGGCTGCTTTAAAAATACCATTAGGACAGTCTTCCACTTGCTAAAGGGCGTTTGCTTCAGGTATTCCTTCTCTTGGGACTATATAGTTTGTGGCTCTTGTTCCAGTTTCTAAAGTTTAAGGGCGGAAGAAATGCAAAAAAACAAAAACAAAACAAAAGGCTTGACATTAAAACACGTATAAACCCACAAACAACGTTGCCAACTGCCAAAATCCAAAATGCACTAGTGGCACTTCCAAAATGCACTAGAATGCGCTAGATGCTTGCCTGGAAGGTACGTGTGTAGACTTGGGATGATTCACATGATGAATATTTTTAACTCTTGAGAGTGTAGAAATTAAACCAAATGGACCCGCAAGGGTCCATTTGGTTTCATTTCTACGCTCTCAAAGAGTTACATCTAGTTAACCAACTGACCACTGGTTGAAAACCACTGTCATAGGAGGAAAAATGGTGAAAAACAAGGGTTTCATCTCTGGGGCCTGTCAACCAATTTCACCCCAACTCACCAGCGAAAAAGCACTAGATTTTCCGCCGGGAGTTTTTCACTAATTTTGGCGCTAGGGGGGGTCTGGAAAGGAGCTGAATATAGCGACAAATGCGTCAAGTTGGCAACACTGCCCACAAACTCTTTACAGGAAATTGTACTGCAAAGAAACGGAAAGAAGTGCTTACACCTACACAGGCGTCTACTTCCACTTTGCCTTGTTGTTTTCCCGACACAGTTCGGGCATGCAATTATAGCATATAAATTGATAGCACAGCAAAGCAACGGTCCCAGTTTAATTCCTGGATAATGACATCGCTGCTTAGCGGACTCTTTGCCTCCAGAGGTGTTGGGCAGGAAAAACCTCATTAACTTTTTTTGTAATTATTTATTTATTTTAAGCCGACCATCCCGCCCTTTATCTGCTGTGTGATTAAAAGTGCAATGAGGGACATTTTAGTGCGTGTGTGTGTGTGTGTGTGTGTGTGTGTGTGTGTGTGTGTGTGTGTGTGTGTGTGTGTGTGTGTGTGTGTGTGTGTGTGTGTGTGTGTGTGTGTGTGTGTGTGTGTGTGTGTGTGTGTGTGTGTGTGTGTGTGTGTGTGTGTGTGTGTGTGTGCGCGCGCGCGGCGCACATACTGTAAAGGCCCGGTAGGAGTTTCTTCCGTGTTAATGATCCAGTTTTAGCACTGCGTGAGATATGTGAGCATGAAACTTGTTTTGTATTATTTGAAAGTGGCTGTAGTACACCGTATATCTGCATTGTGCATTATGAGCATAATACGTTCCATTGCCTAGTATCAACGCAGGTACATTATGCTAGTGTACTGTAGGAAGAGAGTAGCGACATGCTTTGATCTCATGTCTCGTACTGGCTGGATCTCTGCAGGTTCCACACACAGGCCTACATAGTTAACCACTGCATCACAGCACAGCCTATTTTCTGATAATATACATTAACTAAAGCAAGTTATATAACAATTATTCACTTGAGTGACTAGAGGTCCGTTAATGTGTTATAATGTCCTAAAATGCCGTAATTTTGCCAATTTAACTGCAAATGTGCGATCTGCTGTCAATGGAGCTGGATGGAAGTATCTTGGTTATCTCGGTCTTGTCTTGGTCTTGTCTTGGACTCGATTTATGTGGCTTGACTACAACACTACTGTACGCATACCTTTTTATGGTGTTGTTTGATTTTTTTTTCCACTCTCCCAGTCAATAACTGAACCATGACTTGAATGATTTATGCTGTCTATGCTTATGTGTCTGGAAATATTGGTTTCACAGCTGTCCAGGCATCGATCGTCATAGTGACCTGGGGACCTGTGGTGTCCGATGATTCAATTGGGTAAACATGTGGGTTCTCTGTTAATGTGATATATAACATTTGTTTTTGTTCAGCAGCTTTATCCCCGGTGACTTCAGACAGACAGACAGACAGACAGACAGACAGACAGACAGACAGACAGACAGACAGACAGACAGACAGACAGACAGACAGACAGACAGACAGACAGACAGACAGAGATAATTGAAACACGTACAACAAAATTAAAAGTGCCAACCAATCAGTGCATTTGATGAAAAAAAAATAAGATGCTATTGTTAGCAGATGTGGTTGTGATGATTGTCGTACAACATGGGTTGACTTGACGCATTGTTTTCCAGGAAGCCTGTCAAGTTTAAAATCATGGCTCAAATGAATGGTACAGATACTTTTAATGGGTTAAACTCTGAAGTGGAGTTAATATAATGTGTAATTAATATACCTTACAGATGTTGTGTGGACACCCCCATCACCATGTTAACTCTCTCAGTGCCAGCCCTTTTTCATATTTTTGGAGGTCGCCAGTGCCAGCGATTTTCATCTAAAAGTCATATTTCATATTTCGGTCCATGTTTCCCGATGGACAAGTTAGTTGACGGACACACACTTTTGGTTCCGGGTTGGTCCGTCCCTTGTTATGGTCTAGCAATGGTCGCTGCGGTCGCTGCTAGCTGCTGTTAGCATGGGGATCGTATTAAACCGGCGCCGGTAAGTAACGTCACGTCAAGTAGCGTTAACGTCAGCGTAGTCTTGGGCGGTATTGATTTTTTAATATCGGTATTGATAATGTCTTAATTAGCTCGATATTCGATATTACCGGTATTGACGGCAATCAGAGTTGGAACGCTCCACCAGTCACCTAGTTCTCAGAATTTGCGACTTTGAGGGGTCAGAAACTGAGCGCTCTGCTGTTAAAGCAGCCTAAATAGGGAAAAACTGGAGTTGGAAATACATTGTTTTCAAAAAGCCTAGCCCAAATAAGGGCTTTAGGCATGTGTGTAACATGAAAATTGTTTGTATAGTTACAATTAAGTCTCATTGCTCATATTTTAATAGAATACAGTATAATGTCGGTATTTGACGATATTCGGTATTCGATATTTTTCACAGACCCAACGATATTACTCGGTATTGATTTCCAATATCGCGATAAACGGTAATACCGGTATACTGCCCAAGACTACGTCAGCGGCATCAGTTGTTACTGTAAATCATAATGATAACGGGTGACGTAGATTCATTTCCACGGCACGAAAACTGTTAATGCCTTTTGTTTTAGGACCTCTTTTCCTGAGGGTGTACAAATGGAACCAAATGGACCCACAAGGGTCCATTTGGTTCCATTTGTACACTCTCAGGTAAAATGCATGGTATGCATGGAATCCACACCCCATCTCACAGATGCCCAATGGAAGCCACTGAAACCACCCAGATCATGCATATTCTACTGAGACAGGGAATAACAATGAGGTAGGAGAGACAGGGGTGCTGTTTTTTGTGGACATTTCTGGTACTAGTGTATAAAAAGCTATTGAAAGCCCATGTTTATATGCTACATTTGCTTTCATTAATTAATGGTGGATCCACTTTAATGTCCTGAACGCGTTTTGGTGTTTTATCTGTTGAAAAATAGCAGATCAACAAGCTCATGTCGCGCCACCGAGTGGCGCGACACGAGCTTGTTGTTCTGCTATTTTTGAAAAATTGTGAAAATGTGCTGCAAATCTCTGAATGCATTATTTTGGAAGCAAACATTTTATCTCAATTTTTCGCTTCTGGGGAACCCCGAGAACAACATGTTTTCAGATGGCGGTCTGCAGCCAAATATGGATAATTCTGGTGGTCCTTGGCTAGAAATATGTTAGCATCACTGACACAGGAGCACAGATTTTCCAGAAAAACTAGAATCTAGTGTCAGAAACTATAGAATCTAGTGTCAAAAACTCGATTCTAGCGTCAGAAAGTAGATTCTAGTGTCAAAAAGGAGATCCTAGCATCAGAAACTATCATTTAGTGTCAATAACTAGAATCTAGTGTCGGAAACTACTGTAGAATCTAGCGTCAAAAGCTAGAATGTTGCTGCAGCTATAATCTGGTGTCAGGAACTACTGTATAATCTGGTGTCAGGAACTACTGTATAATCTGGTGTCAGAAACTCCAATCGAGGGTCAGGACACAATGGGTTAATGCAGTTGCAAATAGGACTATGAATGTATGACCTGTGAAGGCCAGAATGTTGCTTTTTGTCACAAAACAGGCACAGGTATGATGATGTGATGTCTATGCATTCTAAAAGCACTGGTCATTCAAAGGTTAGGGAAGCATGCTCTGACATGGAAATACTGCTAGGTCATATTTTGTCTTCCCTATTTCATACTACTGTGTCATGGAGATAAATCAGGCCGTTGAAGCCTCACAATAACCAGGTTAACATAAGGTTTGTGACCAAATGATATACCGCAGTTGAAGTGCTCCATTAGGACCAGGTCATCCTTCTGTTGGAGTTGGCTGTTTTCAACAGGATGTTCAGTAGCTTATTAATGAGCAGACCAACGTACTGTAATTTGTTATGGCTGACTTATGGAAGAATGCTGTGTATCGGAAAACCACTGATGTACCTTCCTTCAAAGTGTTTGCCTGTGATTTGAGGGTGACTCGAGGAATCATTAGTTGGCGGTGTCACTGGTACATTTATCTGCAATATGCATTAGACCAGGGGTGACAGGTCATGTGACAGGCACAGTTAAATGGCGGCCCCCATGGGATAAAAACATTAACTATTTTTAAACTAAAGAGCTTATTCTGTGTTTTGAATGTTTAATTCTAGTTATAGAGGGCAAGTATAATGTATTATCCATATTTGTCTCATTAGGTAGGGTTCCTTTTAAGAATCTTGATGAAGATGTCTGTGTTTGTTGTTCATGCATACTGTATGGGAAAAACGCTCTTGATTAAGAGGGTCGATCGTATATGCTGTTTAGCTTTGACATGGATTTTTCTTAATAAGCCCTTAGGAATGACACATTAATAATAAAAATGATCAAGCTAACTAGTAACTTCTGCAAACAAATAACACAGTCTAATAAGTGGTGGTCCACTCAGAAAGACAAAGTCCACAGAGTTGCCTGCATTATTAAAAAAATATAAAATAAAACAAAACATTTTAATGACGGCAATATATCAACAATTGCATCGGCTCTACTTTCATAGAGAACCATGACTATAGAACTACTGAAAACTGCTGAAACCACCACCCAATATAAATTCAATCAAACGTCATCCAGCAATTTTGTTAATGCCCGAGGATTCACGGAGCAGGTCCACACTTCATCACACCCCCCTCCATCGCCCGTGTTAGAAGAGCCTGATTAATGGCCTTCCCCGCAAACCGCATCAGTTAGCCGCTGCTATCTGCTATTGTCTTTACAAGAACATATCGACTTTTGGGAGATCATGCAGAAAATGAACTGTCATGTGTGCAGGAGCCTGCTGAACGAACGCGGCTAATGCCGTAGCACTGTGCGTGTGTGTGTGTGTGTGTGCGCATGCGTGCGTGTGTGTGCCAGGGGCGGATGTAACATTTCCCAATTGGGGGGGCAGGAGAAAATGGTATGGGGCGCCACACCCATACCATTTTCAGCAATTAAGCATCAATAATAACATCAATTGTTGTTGAAGTTGCAAAAGGCATGTAGGATGCATAAAGCTAAAGGTCTGATTCAGAGCGTTTTCTGTTTTCAATGATGAAATGCTGTTGGTTTAGTGGTGCCGCAGCTGTAGTTAGTTTGTAGCAGTAGTAGTGTTTCAAATCATTTTAAATATAGGCACTCTAATTTGAAATATGTTGCGTGGTTTTGCATGCCATCGTGTTTGGTGGAGCAGACTGGGCGTTTAGGGGGCCATTGCCCCCCGATGCCCATGCTTCGATCCGCCCCTGGCGTGTGCGCGTGTGCGCACGCGTCTGTGTGTGCGCGGGGCAACAACCAGCAATGTGGGAATAGATACCAACGGGAGGCGAGCTGTGAAACTGATGATGGGCCACAAATATCTCTCATTCCCTCCTTGAGAGGAGAGAGAGAGAGAGTTAATCTTGTAACTGGCTTTAATAAGTATAGCTCCTGCGTCTCGTATGGAAATGGGTTTTAACAGAGGTCTCTGTGAGAATATTACCATGTATAAAGCCGTTCCACTGTTTGGGTAGGACAGATAATAGCGTCATTATTTCCCCCCGCCATATCCACACAGATGACAATTTTACACCAAATACAAACGACGCCATGAGGCTTTGTCTTTGTGTTCTGTTGAGTGGCTACTTAAGGGTTAGATTAATGTCCGAGTCTGTGCCCGAAAAACCTCTGGTTTCAATGGGTTATTTTCCCTTCAGTCCCTCGAGCTGCAGAGGCCATTGTGTGTTGTCAGTCAAATCATAACTCACAGAAGACCCTCTTTTAATAATGACGTTCGGTATTTTTGCAACGAGCACATCGGCACAGACACATTGTACCTCTTAATGTTTATTTATTTATTTTTTCTTTTGAGAAAGGGATGAATGAATAGTGATTTTTCAGATGCAATTTCCACACAAGTAATGACAGGCTTGAAATTGCAAGTGAAAAACACATTTTATGCCTTTTGTAAATGGGAACAAGACGCCTTTTTTCGACCTGTCAATCAGGAACGTTGGGTTGAACCAATCAACGGCATGTGGGAAAAAAACGGGATGAATTCAGAATTCTATATATCAGTAGTCTATTATGCATTTGGGGGCATAATTGCGGTTGGCTCTTAGCTACTCACAACACCAACCTTACATGCCCTTTCCTGATTTCACAATGTGGTAGACATTTTCTACGATTGGCTTCTTTTCTCCTGTTCATCCAGGCCAGGGATACCCACACTTTTTTGACTTGAGAGCTACTTTCAAAATGAACGGCTCAACAAGATCTACACATCAAAAATGTGATTGTTCCATGACTGAAAAAACATTTCAAGGCCCGCTAGCAAGTTTGAGCTTTGAAATAGTTGTTGATGGTGTTACTTACTGTTATACGTAGTATAACAATGCCCTTATAATGAAAAATAGAGGGGGAGAATTGGGAGGTTTTCCTGTATATGCTATCACTGACGTTTGAAGACAGTATTTGAGGTTTGAGTCGACAGTTCGTGAACTAAGAACTTTCACGTTTTTTGTCCTGGCAAAAGGTTGGTCAAAATAACACTTATTCTCCATTCAATTGTGTGGACTCTCGACAATTACGTAATTCAGATGTTACATATAATTCTTGAGAGTGTAAGATGAAACCAAATGGACCCGTAAGGGTCCATTTGGTTTCATTTTAACGCTCTCAAGAGTTACAGATCTATAAGGGTCCAAGTGCTGGGGATCTACCTGCACGGCCTGTGTGATCTACTGGTAGATCACGATCTACCATATCCCCCTGAAATTCAAAGACAGACCTCGGAAACCTGCAGTCACCGCGGGGTCCCCGTAACGTTGAACCCGGCATAGAGAGGTCCCTTTTGGGCCGGCCTGGAAGGAAAAGAGATTGCATCAACTACCCTGATAATGCAAGTTAAGCCTTGGGCTGAGTTCTGACATCCTGGGGGCTATGGAGAGAAGCCATGAGGGAGATCAGGAAAACATCCAACGTGAGCAGGGTAGAGAGAGGAGGATGGGAGGTATAGGGGAAAGGAAAGGAATACGACAGAAGCCCAGGCCTCTGGTGGAGGCAATTCACATCCACCTGCCCTGCCGTAGGAAGATAATTGAGCGGAGTAGAAAGATCTGGCTGAGGAAGAACACCAGGAATTCCATCAGTAAACCTTTTACTTTAGAGCATTACCCTTTTCCCCCCACTGCCAAGATGGATGGCATATAAAAACTGGCAAGGTGCAAGAAGGGGATTGTGCGTGCAAGACTAGAATGCGTGTGCAATTGGTGCGAGACAGAGAGAGAGAGAGAGAAAGAAGGAGAAAAAAGAGGGTTACTCAAATCACTCCCCTGCACACGCTCTCGTATTCCTTTCCTTTGTTTATCCCATTTTGTCCTGATCCTTGATTCGAGTCTCTGATACCAGATTATGCAGTAGTTCCTTACCCCAGATTATAGCTGCAGCAACATTCTAGCCTTTGACGCTAGATTCTACACTAAATTCTGACACTAAATTATAGTTTCTGATGCTAGGATCTACTTTTGGCACTAGACTAGAATCTTGTTTCTGACGCTAGAATCGAGTTTTTAGTTTTTCTGAAAAATCTGTGTTCCTGTGTCAGTGATGCTAACATATTTCAACCCAAGGACCACCAGAATTATCCATATTTGGCTGCAGACCCCCATCTGAAAACATGTTGTTCTAGGGATTCCCCCAGAAGCAAAAATTTGAGTTACAAATGTTTGCTTCCAAAATAGTGTATTCAGAGATGTGTGCCGCACATTTTCCCAATTTTTCAAAAAATAGCAGAACTACAAGCTCATATCGCGCCACTCGGTGGCGCGATATGAGCTTGTAGATCTGCTATTTTTTCAAAAGATAAAACACCAAAACGCGTTCAGTAAAGGGTTATGCATCCTGCTCTGCTGCTCACTTGATGAGCTAAACGTATCGGTCCCACGGCCTCCTCCTCCTCCGGAATCAATTTGGTTCTTTCTGGCTCCACGTCTCGGAGGTTCCCCCCGGGCGGCACCGCAGAGCCCCGTGGCACCGGGCCTGCCTGCTGGAGAGGGAGAGGGAGAGAGGGGTGCAGCAACCCCCCAACCCCCCTCCTCCTCCTCCTCCCGTCGGGTGTCAGGTGGAGCGGAGAGTTGGTGATTAACCGTGACACTGAACTGTACTTCAGAGCCAACTCACAGACACCCAGTACACACTACACTACACTACACTACACTACACTACACTACCTACACACTCACCCCTCCTGTCTGTCTGTCTGTCTGTCTGTCTGTCTGTCTGTCTGTCTGTCTGTCTGTCTGTCTGTCTGTCTGTCTCTCGCTCTCTCTTGGTCAGGGAGGAGGGAGCTATTGTAGAGTAGACTGTACAGTACTACTGTATGTTGCTTGCACGTTCACAGATTCCCCTACTTTGTTTATGCTAGGTGTCTACATCTTAGACTATACAGTATATACAATAGACATGACATCCTGAGGAAACCTTGAGGCTCAGTGGGCCATAAACAGTTTTAGTTTTGTCTCTGCGGTGTGATATTGCACATCGATGCACGTTAGCACGTCCCTAGTGATGTTGATCAACACTTGGAATTCAATGGACCATATCACACCAAAGGGTCACCTTGCAACTCCGTGAAACCATTTGGACCCTTTGGTGTGAAAAGGGCTCAGCAGAGCCACTTCCGGGTTCATATAACATATTAGACAGAGAGCTCTTCTCAGTGAAGGATATTGTTTGATCATGTCATGGTTGACAGCTGGATATGTGTGTGTAGGTAAAACTATAAACGTTACAAAACATGCTATGGTACACCTTCTATGCCCTCTCCCCCGCCTGTCTGTGTCTCTCGCTCTCTCTTGGTCGGGGGGGTGAGCGGGTTTACACCGTTTTCGCGTGAGCCTTTCTCCTGTGAGAGATGGTATAAAGTAGGTTGAGAGAGAGGACGCTTGTCTCTTCCAGAACTGAACACACTAGAAAATAATTACAAGGAACTCCACGCGGCGAGGGCCGGAAATCTATAAGGCTACAAAAGATGGGCATTAAAAAGTTCTAAAGAGCAGGCTCTCAAACGGCTAACCACCTTTTTAATTTGCTTCCTCTTCTCTTCTTCCCACAAAAGACCAAGAGAAGCAATAAGGGCCAGAACGCACGTCCTCCCATGTTTTTTCGGAATAGCACTGAAGCCGTCTACCTCCTTAACACTCCAAATATAGCAGCACTGCAAGGATGGCCACTCAGAGGGTTCAATAGTTGTGCCATCGAGGCACATGCTTTTAAAGCACTCAGAGCACTTTATCTGGTGGGAGGATTGCATTGGATTTGTTACAACATATACTTTTAGGTTCATTATAGGGGATGGGTTTTCAACCTTTTTGACTCCAGGGACCACCATTTATTCAGCATTTGAGCCACGGACCACCAGTTGATGATTTTCACCCCAAAGATGTAAAACTAAAGAATTATTTTGGTTTTGTCCACAATTCCAGGCCAGATTTTGCAAACGAAACAGTGCAGACTTCTTAATTAAGTGGTTAGGGTTAGTCTGATTCATATGGTGATTATTTTAACTCTTGAGAGTGTGAAAATGAAACCAAATGGACCCGCAAGGGTCCATTTGGTTTCATTTTCACACTCTCAAGAGTTACATCTGGTTAACCAACTTTCCATCATTTAGCCTGGGGACCACCTGGAACCTTCTCAGGGACCACTGGTGGTCCCCGGACCACCTGTTAAAAACCCCTGTTATAGGGGATGGACATTACCGAGTGTATACTTTGTTGTCTCAAGTGTTGTAGTGGGACTTTTAGAAGTACGGGGACGCCTCTTAGAGGGGAATTCCACCCATTTTTAACGTGGTGAAACACATCTTGATGATGTCATCAAGATGTATTTCACCATGCTAATGATTTTTTTTTCAGACCTTCATTTCTAGGAAACACAGAATGGGGGGAACTTTTTTTACCATGTCCACACAACATCTCTAAGGTATATTAATGACATAGTAAAATATTGAAAATGAGCAAAATTCCCCTTTAAGACACATGCATGCACACTTGCATTTGCATGCGCATTTGCGTGCACCTGCGCAACACACACAGACACGCTATTAATACAAGTATAGCATATTGAGAAAGATTGATTACAATGCATTGTTTACAATTGTATCCATAAAAGTAAATGACAAGACAAAAAACATAGGCCTACTTTTGCCCCCAAAATATTTTAGATGTGAGAAGTGGTAGGACGTCGCCCCCCCACGTCCCCCTCGACTACACCACCGTATATAAAATATTCTAGATGTGAGAAGTGGGGGGACGTCGTCCCCCCGCGTCCCCCCTCCACTACACCCCTGGTTGTCTCCACCATGAGTCCAAAGGCATGGATGGGGAGAGTTAATGTTTTGCTCCCTGTCTGTCCGTGTGTCTGTCTGTCCACCCGGTCGTATATTCGTCTAGGCAAGGCGTGTGCTCTTAAATTAACCTGATTAATACAGGTGCTGATAAATAAAGACCTTTGCCGGAAACTCCAATGGAGCCTTGTTGACACAGCAGCGTTTTTCTCATCATGACTGGAATAATTCAAGGACACGATCAATAGTCAGGTCCAGTCTCCTAACACCAGGCATGTCTACTAACAACGTCTCCCATAAGGAGACCATTATTTACTGCTTCCTCCAGCCACAACAAATGGACCCAGCACGGGTCCATTAATTTGTAATTAGAGGATGGAAAGGGACAGATATTTTAGCAACACAAACTTCCTCCACTTGTTAAATCGTCTTTGCCAGCAGGCAATTGCCTAATGTTTTCAGGTTCAGGAAGCTTTAAACCAGCATCATGGTATGGTTAGCTACACTTATTTGAACATATGTTTGCATCTGCCATTGTTTCCTGTTATTGCAGTTGTTGCCTTTCTTATTTAGACATTATGTTAGCTACTTGTCAATTGGACACAGATTCTTTGTTATATCTGCTGCTTGATTGTTCACAGATGATGTGAAGGGTCAAGACTGTGGATGATGTAGAACAGTGGTTTTCAACCTTTTTCATACCAGGGCCCACTATTTATTCAGAATTTCTGCCACAGACCACCATTTGATGACATTTTAGCCCCACAGATCCCATAACTACATATTCCTTCTGTCCACAATACCAGGCTGGATTTCAGAAAAAAACAAAACAGTCAAACATACAGATCAAAATGGCCATTAATCTTCTACATTCTCTAGTTGTGTAGACTTGGGCTAATTCACATGATGAGTATTTTAACTCTCAGATGTAACTCTCAAAGAGTTACATCTGGTTATTCAACTTTCCATCATTTAGCCTGAGGACCACCTGGGATCCTCTCAGGGACCACTGGTGGTCCCGGGACCACCTGTTGATAAACCCCGATGTACAGTTATCCTGGCCTAACCGGAAATGACTCGGAAATGCCATCATCCCCGGCCCCTCCCCCTACCGCCCGTCCACTGCTGTGCGAAGCCCAAAGGGTCAGACTGTTTTAGTGTCTTCTCTGCAGGGTAGTGTCCTGTTGCACATTGATGCACATTGTCACAGGTTGTCCCTAGTGCTCATTCAATGCTTGAAATGCAATGGACCCTATCACACCAAAGGGTTGACACTAAGGTCTCCGAGGCACTTGCCCATCGGGCAAGTGCAGGTCAGGTTCTACTTGCCCTCAGGTCATGGTCACTTGCCCCCAAAAAATATATTGTAAATTTTGCATTTAAGTTTCACCAGATGTAACTCTTGAGAACGTAAAAATGAAACCAAATGGACCCTTGCGGGTCCATTTGGTTTCATTTTTACACTCTCAAGAGTTAAAATTCATCTTAATTAGCCCAGGTCTACACAACTAGAGAATGTAGAAGATTAGGTCATTTTGATGTGTATGTTAATTTGCCTGTTTTGTTTCCCAAATCCAGCCTGGAATTGTGGACAGCTAGAGAGCAGGGAAAGACACAGAGGCAGAGTGCAATGACTGCCTTCAAGACAAATTTATCTTGTGTTGTGTTATAGTGCAATAAGTTGCACACTTGCCCGATCGGGCAACCAGGTAGCAGTCTTCACTTGCCCCACCATTTTTTTTACTTGCCCCGGGCAAGTGGGCAAAGTGTTAGTGTCAAGCCGTGCCCTATCACACCAAAGGGTCACCATGCAACTCCATGGAACCATTTGGACCCAATGACTTCCATGCTGACCTTTTGGTGTGAAAAGAGCTTAACAACAAGGCCACTGTCTGGTTCATACAGTATATCATATAGAGCTGCCCAGTCCTGTTCCCTCATGACGGTTCCCCTGTTCCAGAAACGGATTCCCCATTCATTTTTCTCATAGACTTTTCGAAAATGATTTATATAAAGACGCAAAAAAAGCCAACTTGGGTCGTGACAAATCATAACACAAACAATCTTTTGGGACAATCAAATAATTTCTAAGATGAAAAACGAAAGAAAAATTGTTGTATCCCGCAGTTTTCTACTTCTTGCTAATTACCATGATAATATTGTGTTTGTCATGATTTGTCACAACCCGAGTTGGCTTTGTCCGTGGCGTAATTCTGTTTTTATTAACCATTTTCAAATTGTCTATGAGAAAAATTAAAGGTAGGGTAAGTGATTTGAAATTCATTGTGTAGTACCAACCTGGTGCACTAGGGGCCCCCAAGAGTAGCTACACTATGTGAACCTGCTGCTCGATCCTGATTGGAGGAGAATTCACCCTCCACCTGGGGAACTTTTATTAGCTCCTCTGCTAACGTGGGGGAGAGGGAAACTCCATATATGGTCTGCACACCTTATAATAGAGCATTTTAACAGAAAAAAAATTGGGTGATATCTGACAAAAGTGAAATCACTTCCCCTACCTTTAATGAGGATATGGTTTCTGGAACATGGGTGACGTCATGAAAGGGCCGGGACTGCACAGCTCTATTGGCTCTCTTCAGTGAAGGACATTATTTGATCACGTCATGACTGACAGCTGGATGTGTGTTGTGTGTTGCTAGGTAAAATTATAGCTGTTACGAACTATGCTATGGTACACCTTTGTTACTATAGATATTGATACAACTACAGCGATTCTCAAACTTTTACATTTCTGATCGCCAATTTGTCATGCCCTGGCCTGGGCCATATATACTGTAAAGCCTAAAGCCTTCAGACCCCTTTTTCCATTTGGTTCACATTTGTATCCTCTGAGGAAAATGTTGAAAATGGGTGGAATTCCCCTTTAAGCCCAACAGCATGTCCACTTAGTTTCTTTGGTACAAACATTCTCAGTTTCAGACGCAAGTTTTAGACACAAATGTCCACTTCATTAATTTAGCTGTAGCCTACCTTGAACTCGATTCAAGGACTCTTGTCCTGGGAGTCCCCAGGGCCTGACGTTCGTATGCAGCGGCCTTTTGTTTGGAAAGATAAGCCAAGCTAAATCACAAGAGTTACCAATGGCAGTGCTCCAACAAATAATTACCGGTTTTCACTCAAAGCCAATGTGAAATATGAGGAACTGCATTTCATGTAGAACTGTGTTGTTTTTTTGTCCTTGAGAGGGTTCCAGGTGGTCCCCAGGCTAAATGATGGAAAGTTGATTAACTCTTTGAAAGCGTAAACATGAAACCAAATCTTACGGTCCAAATGGACCCTTATGTCATGAAAGAATTTAGACTAGCGGAGTTTACATTTTTTCCCCTCTCTCTGCATTAAATGTTTAGAAAAACACACAAATAGCAACAAAAAAAACATCCACTCATAAAGCAACATGATACCTTGAATAGAACACGCAAAACAGAGGCAATATCAGAGCTATAAAAAAACAAAACAAAAAAAACGTCAAAGCATAAAACAAAAAGGGTGAAAATAATATCCAACACCTACCACCTGCTGGGATAATATTGGTAAAACACCCGTTAGATGAAGTGCTCCATCACACTTTACCTGGCGTTTAGCCCCCTATTTTTCAGTTCAACAGTTTGCTTGGTTTATTAGATTGAGCCTGGGTGAGAGACAGACACGGTCCTGTCAGAGACGATCACCATGACCTGCTCAATGGGTGCAAGTCACGCACGGCTAAATGACTGATATAACGCCCCGGTATCTAAATGACTGAAATATGCCTAAATGTAAATAATGTTCTCATAATAGTTATATAATCCCCATATATAACCCCTCGGGGTATCGGAAGGAGGTACCGGAAGGAAGGCATTAAGCAAATAGCACTACTTCTGATGTCTAAATTAACACAGCCATGACTTCTGAATTAGACTTTCCTCACGGCAGTGCAGCGAATCAAAATCCAAGCTTCAGAGACAACAACGCGTGCACACACACACACACACACACACACACACACACACACACACACACACACACACACACACACACACACACGTGTATGCGCGTGCACACACACCATCACTGATATCTACAATTTACTACTGACTATTGTTCTCCTCAAAATTTGCCTAGTGCACACACAGCCATTAAATCTAGCCTCGGGGCTCTGTAATATTATCTACTGTACCACTGGCAGTTCACACAGTTGCTGTGTAGAGTGAGGGACTAAATATACAATTTATTTAAATTGTAGTTAGTGTGGAAAAGTATATGCACAAAATATGCTGTTCTCTTTTTTCCGATTCAAGTTTCTGCTGTGGAGAATTCTTCTTTTGCAGAGAGTAATCACCAAGGGTTTATCTGGACTAAAAATACTTTTTTTTGTGGTGATGCTTTTTGTGTTTTATATGCGCGTGTGCGTGTACTCTGTGTACTGTGTACTGTGTACTGTGTGTGTGTGTGTGTGTGCGTGTGTGCGTGTGTGCGTGTGCGCGTGTGTGCGTGCGCGCGTCAAACTTTAAGTATCTGATCCCTGTTTTCTCACAGACTAGGCCTTTCTGAGAAGAGGTGCTTATCACTGGCCCTCAAGGGTACCCTGTTTATCCCCAGGAAGAAGGAGAGGGGGAAAAAAGATGACATCAAATGGAAGGGATTAGGGCGGGATGTGTTGGAGTGGGAGATCGACAGCCACTCAGAGCTGGATGGCCGGCCAGGAGGGGACGTCTCCTGTCCCCTGTTAAAAGGAACCCTGTCTAATGAGCCAAATATGGATAAATACAGGGGCGGATTTAGGCATGGTCATTATGGGCAGCCGCCCAGGGCGGCATCGCGAGGGGGGCGGCATAGCGAAGCAAAAAAAAAAGAGAAAAGAAATCGGCTATTCCGTCACTTATTGTCATTGCAGCATGGATCTACAATACAGGTATTGCGCCCATTTGCGCACAAAAAATGGTAATGTCGTGCAATTCAGCGTGTGTGATGTGTGTCCTGGTCTGGGGGTCCAGTTGTGGTGTTACCGCTGGACCGCTTGACTTCAATGTTAAATGCGCTCTCCAATGCGCTCTCTCCAATGCGCTCTCCAATGCGCTCTCCATATGAATCTTTTGAGATTTGAAAAAGCAAGAGTTCACTGGCGAATGGTGGCAACAGTATTTATGATACAGTAAATAAAATCTTACCTCACATGGTTTCTTGGGAAGTCCTGATTTTATTTTTTAAAGGTTGAGAAAAGTCAACAGGGCCTTTTCAAATCTCAGAAATTTAATATGGAACTCTATGGAAATATGGAGCGCATTCTTTCTGTCAGTGTCTTCGTGCAGCAGGTGCACTAATTAGTGGGGACTTTCCACAGTGGTTAAAGGAGAATTCCACACCAAAACATATTAGGAGCGGTCTACCTTGATTCCTGTGACATGCATAATAATGCTCTTGATTATTGTCATAGATGCCCCCTTTTCTACATTTCACCCTGAGGTCCCCCTTCCTCCAATGCAGTTTGCATTATAGCTACGTATTCATTGAATTAACTGAAACTATAGTAGGCTATAAAGCATAAACTCAAATGCAATCAAGACTAATAATAATAAGGGTAATAATAATAATAATAATAATAATAATAATAATAATGCCACCCGGAAGGCTACTTTTTGCCTGTGTGATTTATAGCCAACTTTGCTTCGAAGAGTTCAGTAATGCAAATGCATCTCAAATTGATCATTAGATTATTGATATTATTATTATGAAAAAATAAAATAAAGGGAAAAAGAAATCACACCTGTGTGAAGAAGGTGGTGTCGAGGTGACATGCTCACTAGATGGTGATATCTACTCAGGAGGTTTATGTATTTTATGTATTATGTGTGTGTGTGGCGATATTCGGTATTCGATATTTTTAGTGGTGCGACCGCACCACTCCTTAAACGAGATTCGTAAGATGTCCTCACGGAACGGCCACGCTGTGTGCACGGAACGGGCACGCTGGCCACGCTCCCATTGGAAATGAATTGCAAGTCGCTGCGACTCGTTCCATGCCTAACCGGCATGGTTTTTGCTGCTTGTTGCTGCTTGTTTCTCTCTCAACATGTGGCAACATGCAGAGCACAGTGACCGTCGCCATGGCATCGTCATTATAGCTCTGTGTTTCTATTGGCCGGGCCAGCATAGGGGCCAGCATAGAGGCTATGGGATGGTATCCGTTACAGGCTATGGGATGGCCAGTACAGACTGATAGTGTTGGCGAACGAGAATGGGGCAGCAGCGACTGACTGTTAAGAACAGGCAACAGTAATTCTGGTGTCCGCCCACTCTCTGGCTTCCACTTCTGTCGAGACAACGCTATGATTTATTTTGCAAGTCGCGATAAGCACTAGCTGCAACAACAACAACAGCAAAGGATACACATTAACCCACTCCTGTGAGACATCTGTACACAGGTTAGTATCAACTTTTTTGCAAGTCGCGATAAGCACGAAGTGGACGGACTTGTCGAATGTGGAATGCGTTACTATGGATCCCACCACAGTTCTACGAATAATGTGCAATGCGTTACTATGAATCCCACCGCAGTTCTACGAATCCGCCGCAAACGTCTGTCTACGTTCTCGTAGAGAGCAGCTGTTTTGGGGGTCCCTTGAAATAATACTAGTTGCAAAATCACTGCTAGAAATGTATAAAGCTACTCTCATCGAGTCCCTGCCATATCTTTCAAGAGTGGGTCTGCAGGCTACTGCGTATAATTTTGGGGGTCTCTTTCAAGAGTGGGTCTGCAGGCTACTGCGTATAATTTTGGGGGTCTTTCACCTTAAACAAAAAATGGAAAGCACTGCCAAAAGGGTCTACATCAGTGGTTTTCAAGCAGTGGTACGGGGACCTACCGTGCTCCCTGAGAGGCTTCCAGATGGTCCCCAGATAAATGATGGACAGTTGGTAACCAAATGGACCCTTATAGATCTGTAACTCTTCGTTATGGCTCCATTTGGTATCATTATCATTGTACGCTTATTATATTTAAACATCTCAATTACTACACTTTCAATGATGTACACATTTAGAAAATGTTGCAGAATTGTTGTTTGGACCAACATTTTGCCACTGATCACCTAAATTGTGGAATGCAGAATACATATTCGGCAGAGCTGTGTTCCCAGGGGTCAGTGTTGAGGGGGCCCCCAGGGACCCCATATAACTGTCATTTCTTGACTCTTTTGGACATGGTTGGTACGCCAGACCCACGCCACCTTGCTGAGTGTCTTCCTGGGAACTAAATGTTCTGGGGACCCCTTGTTGACCCTCAGGGACCCCTACACAGTTACATGATCTGTGGCTTTGCAAATTTGCCGCACCCCCCACAGACCACCACCGCAGTCGCACCACTTCATTCACATGGGTGTGATTTTATTTGTAGTAGGCCTAGTATGGACGATGGTCTGTTTAGTCTTGAGTGGTGGAGTAGAGGTGGTCGTTGGGTTGATCCCGGAGGGTGTGTGTGTGTGTGTGTGGGGGGGGGGGGGGCGCCAGCAGGGGATTTCGCCCAGGGAGTAAATCACTCTAGAACCGCCATCTCGAATAAATACATTATATTTGCCCTCTGTAACTAGAATTCAACATTTAAAACACATAGAATAAGCTCTTCAGTTTAAAAATAGTTAATGTTTTTATCCCAAGGGGGCCGCCATTTTACTGACAGGCACATATGGATGACGTCACAGAAGAGCTGTAGTATAGAACATAGTATGGAACAATTGGAACGTTCCATGATTATCCAGGATTAAAACGTAAAACATCAAAGTATATACACTGTTCTGTTTGTAATGACGACCCCCGCTGATGAAATAAAGAACTGTAAAATGGACCATAGGAAGAGAAAATGTATAGTTGTTTGATACATTCCAGAGCAATATTCTGTGACGCCATCCCTGTGACAGGTCATGTGACAGGCACAGTAAAATGGCGCCCCCCATGGGATAAAAACATGAACTATTTTTAAACTGAAGAGCTTATTCTACAACCCCAACTCCGTTGAAATTGGGACGTTGTGTAAAATGTAAATAAAAACAGAATGCATTGATTTGCAAATCGTTTTCAACCTCTATTCAGTTGAATACACCACAAAGACAATATATTTAATGTTCAAACTGATAAACTTTATTGTTTTTTGAAATTATACAATCTTTTGTAATTTGATCCCTGCAACACGTACCAAAAAAGTTGGGACGGGGGCAACAAAAGACTGGGAAAGGTCATGAATGCACAAATAACGCCTGTTTGGAACATTCCACAGGTAAACAGGTTAATCTTAAACAGTTTAATATCGTGATTGGGTATAACAGGACCATCCCAGTCGTTCACAATCAAAGATGGGGCGAGGTTCACCACTTTGTGAACAATTCTGTGAGAAAATCATCCAACGGTTTAAAAACAATGTTTCTCAACATTCAGTTGCAAGCAATTTGGTGATTTCATCATCTACAGTCCATAATATAATCAAAACATTCAAAGAATCTGAAGAACTTGCTATACTAAAACGACAAGGCTGAAAACCAACACAGAATACTTGTGACCTTTGATCCCTCAGGTGGCTCTGCATTAAAAACTGACGTCATTGTGTAAAGGATATTACTGTGAGGACTCAGGAACACTCAGAAAACCATTGTCAGTTTACATAATTTGTCGCTACACCTGCGAGTGCAAGTTAAAACTCTACCATGCAAAGCAAAGCCATACACCAGAAAGGTTGGTTTGAAAAACAACCAGAAAAACAACCAGAAATACCTTCTCTGGGTCCACTATCATTAGAAATGTGGACTCATCAGACCACAGCACACTTTTCCACTTTGTGTCTAACCATTTCAAATGATATTGTACCCAGAGAAGGCATTTCTGGTTGTTTTTCTGGTTGTTTTTTCAAACCAACCTTTCTGATGTATGGCTTTGCTTTGCATGGTACATTTTTAACGCAGTTTTATCGCAGGTGTAGCGACAAATTATGTAAACTGACAATGGTTTTCTGAGTGTTCCTGAGTCCTCACAGTAATATCCTTTACACAATGACGTCAGTTTTTAATGCAGAGCCACCTGAGGGATCAAAGGTCACAAGTATTCTGTGTTGGTTTTCAGCCTTGTCGCTTTAGTATAGCAAGTTCTTCAGATTCTTTGAATGTTTTGATTATATTATGGACTGTAGATGATGAAATCACCAAATTGCTTGCAATTGAATGTTGAGAAACATTGTCTTTAAACCGTTGGATGATTTTCTCACAGAATTGTTCACAAAGTGGTGAACCTCGCCCCATCTTTGATTGTGAACGACTGGGATGGTCCTGTTATACCCAATCACGATATTAAACTGTTTAAGATTAACCTGTTTACCTGTGGAATGTTCCAAACAGGCGTTATTTGTGCATTCATGACCTTTCCCAGTCTTTTGTTGCCCCCGTCCCAACTTTTTTGGTACGTGTTGCAGGGATCAAATTACAAAAGATTGTATAATTTCAAAAAACAATAAAGTTTATCAGTTTGAACATTAAATATATTGTCTTTGTGGTGTATTCAACTGAATAGAGGTTGAAAACGATTTGCAAATCAATGCATTCTGTTTTTATTTACATTTTACACAACGTCCCAATTTCAACGGAGTTGGGGTTGTATGTGTTTTAAATGTTCAATTCTAGTTATAGAGGACAAGTATAATGTATTATCCATATTTGTCTCATTAGGCAGGGTTCCTTTTAAGGTGGGAAGGAGTGTAACCAAAAAATAAGACATTGAGGGCCAAGGTGTGCTGCCTGCCGGAGTGTGAGAATTGAATTGTGTGCGCAGGGCCGGATATAGAGGGGGGGCAGGGGTGGGCACAGCCCACCCAAACATGCACCCTGCCCACCCAATGAAAGGTAATATCAGTGGTTTTCAACTAGTGGACTAGGGACCAACTGTGGTCCTTGTGAGGGTTCTAGGTGGTCCCCAGGCTAAATGGTGGAAAGTTGGTTAACCAGATGTAACTCTTTGAGAGCGTAAACATGAAACCAAATGGACCCTTGCGGGTCCATTTGGTTTCATGTTTACGCTCTCAAGAGTTAAAATATTCGTCATCTGATCAGCCCAAGTCTACACAACTAGAGAATGTAGAAGATTGTAGTTTAAAAGTGAATACTCTTCACCCAAACCCAGTTCACCCTGGAGTATGTTTGAGCATTAAGACTCTGGGATTACCTCCGCATTATGGCGCAAGCCGACCTCTGAGCCTTGGGATGGTTTTTGTACCGGCTATCTGACTGATTGTCTGTCTAGGCCACCGCTCGAGCACTCAGTTTTCCATTGTGCTCCGATATGCAACAAACGGGGGGAAAAAAACTGTCTCGCAATACGTATATACAGATATAAACACTCACAAAGCAACGTGCAGCTGCTAATTAAATGAGTCATTTCTTCCCATAGTTTCACACAAGTTAAATGGTGTAGACAAAGTTAAATCCATCCAAATCATTTATGCAAGCGTCACTGCCCACCTGTTCCTGTTTTGTCTATTCATTTTTAAAAACAGACTTGTTTCAAGAACAGCCAAACAAGCCAAACAATCAAACATTTTATATAAGAGTCTGTTAACTTTCTGTTTTGTTCCAACTCATTTTTGGTAAGGTCTATGTGGCACCTCGAACACTTCCAAAACAGAATCGAGCTCCGGTAGATCAGGGGCGGATGTAACATTTCCCATTTGGGGGGGGGGGGGGGCAGGAGAAAATGGTATGGGGGCGTCTTCATCGCCCGTGGTGCGAAGCGACACGGGCGATGAAGCCGCCCCCATACCATTTTCAGTTACAGGACTTTTATTAGTCAAGTAAAGCATCACTTGATCACTATTAATAACATCAGTGTTTCATATCATTTTAACTATAGGCACTTTAATTTGAAATATCTTGGGTTGTTTTGCATATGCCATCATGTTTGGCAGACTGGGCATTTAGGGCGGCCATTGCCCCCCATGCCCATGCCTAGATCCGCCCCTGCGGTAGATGCGTCAGCATCAGCATTGTGAAGCACTGCCTTCATAGCTCCACTGTGGCGATACAGTCGTTCGTTGTGAACAATGGGATTGTTTGATGACATAAGAGTCTGGCGGCGCGTTCCGTTCAGTGAGTGTGCGTCAGGGTCCTACTGTAACTCCACCAGCGTTTACTTTTTGACTTCTCTGAGTTGCTCTCTCCTCCAGCACAATGCAGAAGCTGACTCATGTACTTGTACTCTTTTTTTCAGTGACGTCATGTGCTTTTCACACCCACTTACTGTACTGTACCTATACCTCTGCACCTGGGAGCGTACAGCGTGACAATGTTATAGATTCTGTAACTCTTGAGATCGTAGAATGATACCAAATGGACCCTCATGGGTCCATTTGGTATCATTTTATGCTCTCAAGAGTTAAATTATATATATATATATATATATATATATATATATATATATATATATATATATATATATATATATATATATATATATATATATATTAAGGCTGTCCGAGTTAACTAGTTAATCGCGAGTTAACTCAGCCATGAGTTAACTCGATTAATTTTTTTTGTGCGAGATTAACTCAAAGTAAAACCAAAAGCCAAGTGGGTCGATTGCGATTAATCAAAGATTAACTATGGGCAATCATGCGATTAATCGCGATTAAAATTTTTAATCGATTGACAGCTCTAATATATATATATATATCTGAAATACTTCATTTTCAAGAATCTACACAATTAGAAAATGTAGAGGAATTGTTATTTTGACCGATGTTTTGCCAGTTTATCTCCTAAATTGTAGACCTAAAACTTGAAATTCTTGCTTTTGGGTCCGAGAAACATGGTGGTCCGTGGCTAAAATGCAGAATAAACAGTGGGCCTTGCTATGAAAAAGGTTGAAAATCACTGTATTAGTGGATAGATGTAGTCTATGTAAGACCTTAAGTTGTAACAACCAGTGTCTAATGCATCTAGAAGATGAATGTACCAGTGACACTGCCAACTAATGAGTCCTCGAGTTGCCCTCCCATGTCGCATCACAGGCAAACACTTTGAAGGAAGGTACATCTGTGGTTTTCCGATACACAGCATTCTTCCATAAGTCTGCCCATTAATAAGCCACTGAATGCCCACTTCACTCCCACTTATTGTACTGTATCTATAGAGCTGCGCAGTGACGTCACCGCCCCTGTTCCAGAAGTCTTTTCCCCATTCATTTTTCTCATAGACTTTTCGAAAATAATTTATATCAAGACTATTACGCCGCGGACAAAGCCAACTCAGGTCGTGACAAATCATGACAACAAACACAATATCGTCATATAATATATAATTGGGAAGAAGTAGAAAACGGCATGATACAAGACTTCTTGTTTCGTTTTTCATCTTAGAAATTATTTTATTGTCCCAAAAGTTTGTGTGTGTCATCATGATTCGTCACGACTCGAGTTGGCTTTGTCCGCGGCGTAATCGTCTTGATATAAATTATTTTCGAAAAGTCTATGAGAAAAATGAATTGGGAAAAGACTTCCGGAACAGGGGCAGTGACGTCACTGCGCAGCTCTATACCTTCACACCTGGGCGCTGGTCAACGTGACAATGTTCAACTAAAGTGGTGCAATTTGATCAGCGCTGTCCGTCCACTATAGCTGACAGTAAGTGAGCTTTAGTGTATCAGTGATTTTGATCATATCTTATCGCCAGTAAGTTGTCATTTATTGTCACTTTGCTTTGTGCCGCTGAAGTGAATTTCTGTGCACTGTGCGTCTCTGTCTCTCTCTGTGTCATATAAGTCCCCACTAAGTTTGGAGCTATCTAGAGATCTCAAACTCTGCCCGAACCCGACCAGGACCGAACCCGAACAGGCCCGACCCGACATTTAGGGCCGGGTAGGGCCGAAAATCTATCCTAATCAATAGGGCCGGGTAGGGCCTCGGGCCCCATGAAAAAATAATATATATTGAATTATTTTAATATAGTAAGAATAATAGTTATTTTCTGTATTTACCTATTATGAAGATGGTGCTGATTGCCATTTCAATTCGAATCTGTGGCGAATTCTCAAATTTTGCCCAAACCCGACAGTTTAGGGCCGGGTAGGGCCTAAAATCTATTCCATTTAGTAGGGCCGGGTAGGGCCTAGGGCCTGAACTGTTAGGGCCGGTTAGGGCCGGGCCTTAATTTTCAGGCCCGTTGAGATCTTTTATAGGTGGAATCAAATTTATACTTTTCATATGTTCCGCATATTTGGATGGCCTCTGAATCTACAGCTCTTCGCACACTGTAGTTAAATAGTAAATGGTGCATTTATATCACGACTTTATCCAAGCTGCTTTTAGCTTATGCATCACATTCACCCATTCACACACACATTCATACGCTGATGGCAGTGGAAACCATGCAAGATACCTAGGAGCACATCAGGAGCGTTTAGGAGTTCAGTGTCTTGCTCAAGGACACTTCGACACTAACTCTGGGTGGAGCCAGGGGATCGGACCGGCAACCTTGCGGATACCATCCGGTGACTCTACCCCTGAGCCACTGCCGAAGTTGTCTCAAAATACTCATAATCTACTGTTAGGAACATGTTATGATCAAAAAGTATCCATGTGTCCCTTAGGACTTTTTTTCTATCATTCAGAACAGCTTTTAAACACTCAATCCTATGAGTATATAGCATACCTGGGCATTATCAAGTTCAAGTTCAAGTTCAAGTTTATTTGTCAACTATAACTCGGACTCAAGTACAACGGTGCGGAGCTCAACGGAGGCACCGGTCCTGCAAGTGACCCAGGACAATGTGAGTAGAGTTTTTAAAAAAGTTAACGCCCACAAAGCCGCTGGCCCAGATGGGATAGCCTCCCGTGTCCTTAAGACATGTTACGACCAGCTGTCGGGGGTATATAGTGACATCTTTAACCTGTCCCTGTCATTGTGTGTGGTACCTCATTGTTTTAAAAAAACAATTATTGTACCCATTGCCAAGAAAAACCCTGTAACCTGTCTGAATGATTATCGACCTGTTGCTTTAACGTCGGTTCTTATGAAATGTTTTGAAAGGTTGGTTATTTCTTATATCAAGAGTATAATGCGGCCCGGGGGCCAAATGCGGCCCTTTGGCTGACTCTGACCGGCCCGTGAAAGGGTTTTAAACCCTCTCAAGGACCACCTGTGGTCCTTCAGAGAGTTCCAGTTAAATATGGAAAGTTGGTTAACCAGATGTAACTCTTTGAGAGCGTAAAAATGATCGCAAGAGTTAAAATATTTATCATGTGAATTAGTCCAAGTCGACACAACTAGAGAATGTAGAAGATTAATGGTCATTTTGATCTGTATGTTAGACTGTTTTGTTTCCCCAAATCCAGCATGGAATTGGTGACAAAAGCAAAATATATCTTTAGTTTTGGGGTCTTTGGGGCTAAAATGTCATCAAATGGTAGTCCTCTGTGGCTCAAATTCTGAATAAATAGGTGTCAAAATGGTTGGTCTTACACTTACTTTTATCTTGAAATTAAATTAATGTTATGCAGACTTTAGTTCAGCCTTTAGTCTTGGCCCTCCACAATATTTTATGTATCTCATTTGGCCCCTTGGGAAAAATAATTGCCCACCCCTGGTACATAGTATATGGGCTTGGTTGATGTGTTTAATATGCCATAGTGGTACAGTATACCGCCTATAAGCATGAGTGGCTGATCTGCTGACAAACGTGGTGGATAAAAACGATTGTTATTAAAATATTCTCATTTCAGAAGCCTTCTGCCCTCAATTTCTTGCTGTGCAGATAAAAAAGAACCCCACTGTCCAGAATAATGCCTTTTATATAATATATATTTAATCCATTCTGAACTGAAAAAAATAAAAATAAAAAATAAATAATAATAATAATAATAATAATAATAATAATAATAATAATAATAATAATTCATAGATTTGCGCCACATTTTCACAGTTTTTCAAAAATATCGGACCTACAAGCTCATACAGAGCTCATACAGGTTTGATATTTTTCAAAAACTAAAGTAATGCCATTAATGCTGAATAATGCTAAGTATTGTTAATGCTAATTATTGTTCATAATATAATAATAAGGCTAATAATTGTTCATATTATAACTTAATAAGGCTAATAATGCTAATGATGCTAAAGTATTTCTAATGATAAGGCAAATAATGCTAACTAATGCTAATGATGAGTATTGTTAATAATGCTGAGTAATGCTAATAACGCTTAGAACAGAGGTTTTCAACCTTTTTGATACCAGGGCCCACCATTTATTCAGCATTTGAGCCACGGACCACCACTTCAGGACATTTTAGCCCCCACACAGACCCCAAAACTAAAGATTTATTTTGCTTTCGTCCACAATACCAGGCTGCATTTAGGGAAACAAAACAGGGAAAACATGCAGACCAAAATGACCATTAATCTTTAGTTGTCTAGACTAGGGCTAACTAAGATGATGAATATTTTAACTCTTGAGAGCGTAAAAATGAAACCAAATGGACCCGCAAGGGTCCATTTGGTTTCATTTTTACGCTCTCAAGAGTTACATCTGGTTAATCAACTTAGCCTGGGGACCACCTGGAACCCTCTCAAGGACCACTGGCATGGCTGAGGGAAGTAGGGGTGCTGGGGGGGCTTGAGCACCCCCTTTTTTCAGACACAGCCCCCCTTGGACAGGAGGAGGAAAATACTAGTTATTTTAATCAAAACGGATTCCTGTTAATAGGCCTTATACATATGCTCTATCGCTGTATCAGAGGCTAAGGTACCTGTGTCAGTTAGCTCATGCATGTGGAGAGGGAAGGTAAAAGACACTTTTCTGTGTGTAAATGCATGAAAATGTGCAATTACAATGTGCATTCACACATATTTTGCGCCTGTGTGCATCTTGCAGCACCCCATAGTGAACGCCCAGCACCCCCTACTGTCAATATCTTCCCGCGGCCATGACCACTGGTGGTCCTCGGACCACCTGTTGTAAACCTCTGGCTTACCGTAGAACACCAAGAGGCGTTCCCGCCAAAAAGTGATTAATAATGACACTTTTCCTGGTGTTGCGTGCACAGTAGCGTGTCCAATCTCTGAGCATCCACATAATGGAGGCCCCGTAAACCGTCTGTAAACCGTCCCCATGGCACAGGTATGGGATTTGGGAGTTGTATTTCTCTCCTATAAATAAGGCTGGAGTCCCGTGGCTGCATTCTATGAAATGCCAGAGTTATTTTAATGAAAGAAAAATCAATGAAAAAACATACCGGAAGAGGCGACACTCAGTCTGAGTGGTGATCAAATTGCTGGATGTGTTTTTGGGGATGTTGTTTTGGGGACCTTGACTGTAACTTTTGACGTACAGTCAGCGACCCTGAATTGTTTATTCAGGAACAACACTTGTAGTTTACTGTGTCTTTATTTAGCTGTATTAGTGATATAGTGCAGGGGTTTTCAACAGGTGGTCCGGGGACCACCAGTGGTCCTTGAGAGGGTTCCAGGTGGTCCCCAGCTAAGTTGGTTAACCAGATGTAACTCTTGAGAACGTAAAAATGAAACCAAATGGACCCGCCAGGGTCCATTTGGTTTCATTTTCACACTCTCAAGAGTTAAAATATTCATCATTCGAATTGGTCCAAATCTACACGACTAGAGGTTTAATGGTCATGGCCAGTAGCAAAAGAAATCTTTAGTTTTGGGGTCCGTGGGGCTAAAATGTCGCCAAATGGTGGTCCGTGACTCAAATGCTGAATAAATGGTGGGCCCTGGGATGAAAAAGCTTGAAAACCCCTGATATAGTGTTTCCACTCGTTCTTCAAGGACAAGCTTTTTTTGTTTTGTTTTGTTTTTTTGTTCCCAATGTATTCTGCTATTTACTGGCCTATCAATAGACCTTTAAGCCCCGCCGTCTCCCCCAGTGTCCACCCAAGGCTAGGACACTTTCCAGCCGTAGGCTCATTCATACTAATGTAAATATCATGGACATTACACATTAAATACTGCATGGTTCATTTTTTGGAACCAGTCCATTTTTAAAACAATGTTTTATCATATAGGAAAGCTATTGGTGGAGAGGTTTGTCTATCACATGTTATGCTTAGCTGTGATTGGACCATAGCAGTTTGGGGAGGGGCTTACCTAAAGGTAAGACAATTTCTCTGAAATTGACTCGTTATGCCAATCATTGCAATGGTCTCACTTAAGTATTCACTCTGTCTAGTGTGTGTGTGTGTGTGTGTGTGTGTGTGTGTGTGTGTGCGTGTGCGTGCGCACGCGTTAATGTGTCTTTTTGAATCTCTTGTCTCTGCCTCCACATGTCTTTTTTGTTCTATTTCAGATGTAAATCCCTGTGTAAAATAAAAATCACATAGAGTAGCTTCTCTGCTGCCAAGATTCTGTAAAAAAACACTAAGGTTTGAAGATAATTACAAATTGACAAGGAACTACACTTATATACAGAGAGAGAGAGAGAGAGACACACACACACACACACACACACACACACACACACACACACACACACACACACACACACACACACACACACACACACACACACACACACACACACACACACACACACACACACACACACAGGTGGTCCCCACACACAGGTGGTCCCTTGCATATGCACACACACACACACACACACACACACACACACACACACACACACACACACACACACACACACACACACACACACACACACACACACACACACACACACACACACACACACACATATATATACACTCAACAAAAATATAAACGCTACACTTTTGTTTTTGCTCCCATTTTTCAGGGGATGGACTTAAAGCCCTAAAATTCATTCCAGATATACAATATAACCATTTCTCTCAAACACTGTTCACAAATCTGCCTAAATGTGTGATATTGAGCACTTCTGCTTTGTTAAGATAATCCATCCCACCTCACAGGTGTGCCACATCAAGATACAGATTTGACATCATGATTAGTGCACAGGTGTACCTCAGACTCTCCACAATAAAAAGACACCCTGAAATGTGCAATTTTCTTTTGCCTTATTGGGTGTATGGGCCTCCGAACCAGCCAGTATCTGGTGTGACCACCATTTGCCTCATGCAGAGAGTTTATCAGATTGTCAATTGTGGCCTGTAGAATGTTGGTCCACTCCTCTTCAATGGCTATGTGAAGTTGCTGGATATTAGTGGGAACTGGTACACACTGTAAAAATGGTAATAACAAAATATTACCACATTATTACCATTTCGACAGCGCATGCTGTCGAAATGGTATATATATATGCTGTCGAGAAATAAATAAATAAATAAATAAATATATATATATATATATATATATATATATATATATATATATATATATATATATATATATATATATATATATATATAAACATTGCATATTCTTTCTTTATTCTTTCTTTTAACAGCCCAGAGCAGAACCATGACCTCTCCACCACCTACACAAGAATAAACAAATCTTTTACTATGCTTTTGCATAAAGCTGTCCCCAGGCTACCTTGTGCACCAAAAGGCTGCATGCATGCATGCCATCCGGCCGCTCTGCACTGCTGTAATCACTCTGCTCTACTTAAAGCTCCATGCGTTGGTTACTGTACCTACTGTAGCGTGTTCAATCAGTCCTGTAAGGCAGCGTTCACATGGATGAGCAGGACGAGAGGCTCTAGTGAAGGAGAGAAGTGTGTGTGTGCGCGTGCGTGTGTGTGTGCGCGGCTTGCATGTGCATGTCTGTGCCTGCCTGCCTGCCTGTGTGTGTGTGATTGATTGATCATGTTTATTGGACAATATAATGTAAACACTATAAAACTGTGGTTTTCAACCTTTTTGATACCAGGACCCACTATTTATTCAGAATTTTAGCCATGGGCCACCATTTGATGACATTTTAGCCCCCAAAGACCCGAAAACTAAATATCTTTTTTGCTTTCGTCCACAAGTCCAGGCTGGATGGAAAGAACACAGTCAAACATACAGATCAAAATGACCATTAATCTTCTACGTTCTCTAGTTGTGTAGACTTAAGCTAATTCACATGATGAATATTTTAACTCTTGAGTGTAAACATGAAACCAAATGGACCCGCAAGGGTTAATTTGGTTTCATTTTTACGCTCTCAAAGAGTTACATCTGGTTAAACCATCGTCCCATCATTTAGCCCGGGGACCACCTGGAACCCTCTCAAGGTCCACTGGTGGTCCCCGGACCACTGGTTGAAAACCACTGCTCTACAGTGTATTGTGCTCTCAGCAAAGATATGAATATAATGTCGAGTGAGTTCTTCAGCTGCTTGAGCGACAGACCAGAGAGGTATACCAAATGATACCAATATGAACTGCTCTGAATGCCATTGCACATGACAAGCCAACACACACTGCAGGACTACTTTACTCATGCACGCTCGGACGTGCACGTTTGCACAATCAAACAGACACAGACCAGATTACAGGAATTTCTCTGTATATGACAATACATTGAAGGGGAAAATGCCATGACCACAAGCATATCTAGAGCAGAAGGCAGTTAGAGATGGTTGGCCAACTTGGCCTCAGTGTCCGAGGGACAACTCTCTCTGTATGCAGTCCCAGTGTGCAAGTTACTGCATTGTGTCTGTGTGTGTGTGCCTGCGTGCGTGCGCGTGCTCATGCACACAGGGGCGGATGTAACATGTCCCATTTGTGGGGGCAAGAGAACATGTTGGAGGGGCAAGAGAAAATGGTGTGAAGCCGCACCCATACCATTTGTTACAGGACTTTTATTAGTCAAGTAAAGCATCAATAATACCATCAGTTGTTGTTCAAGTTGCAACAGACACACAGCATGCATAAAGCTAAAGGTCTGACTCAGAGAGTTTTCTGCTTTCAATGATGAAATGCTGTTGGGTTAGTGGTGCCAAAATTGTAGTTAGTAGCAGCAGTAGTGTTTCAAAACATTTTAAATATAAGCACTGGAATTTGAAATATCTTGGGTTGTTTTGCATGCCATCGTGTTTGAGGGGGGCAGACTGGGCATTTAGGAGGCAATCCCCCCCCCATGCCCATGCCTAGGTCCGCCCCTGGCTGCACGTGCAGCATATCTCGGATACTGTGTATGCTTTCACGTGATATTGCAGCTTCAGTGTGTGTATGTAAAATATGTTTACAAGATCCCCGGTAATTACCTCTCACACGGTTCCGCTGCTCATTTGCAAGAGCTCCCACTGTGCAATCAAACACTGTTAGCTGTCCACAATATGGTCGAGCGAGTCAAAAGCGTGACTTGTTTACAGAATGAGATCACTGGCTGGTGGACCAGGGGATTGGAATTGACTGCTGGGCCATTAGCACGGTAGTAACCTGTTTCATTTCACATCTAACGGAGCGCCACGGAACATTGGAGATCAGATTTAACTGCGTGTACTGTATGGACAATGATCAACTCGGCAATAATGAATTCTTAGCCAGTCTGTGAATAAATCGCCTGTGATTGAAACGTGGAATTGAAAGGGAATTTCATTCCAGTCTCAGATAGGAGGGCTCTATTGATTATCTGAAGGGAGGGTAGGCCTCATCCCCTACTTACAGCGGCTAATGCCCAGATCCCACCAGCTAAAAAACAAGAAATGACACATCATATACAGTAGTTCCTTTGACCAGATTATAGCTGCAGCAACATTCTAGCTTTTGACGCTAGATTCTATACAGTACCGTATTTTCCGCACTATAAGGCGCACCGGATTATAAGGCGCACCGGATTATAAGGCGCACTTGTAAAACTGTTTCCATATATAAGGCACACCGGATTATAAGGCGCAGAGAATAGAAGCTACTACAGTTAACATAGAATAGAAGCACCTGCAGTCAAACAATCCATATAGAAGGCGTACTGGATTATAAGGCGCAGTTTGGATTTTAGAGAAAATTAAAGGCTTTTAAGCGCGCCTTATAGTCTGGAAACTAGATTCTAGTTATTGACACTAAATTATAGTTTCTGATGCTAGGATCTACTTTTTGACACTATTAATCTAGTTTCTGGCACTAGAATCAAGTTTTTGACACTAGATTCTATAGTTTCTGACACTAGATTCGATAGTTTCTGATACTAGAATCTAGTTTTTCTGAAAAATCTGTGTTCCTGTGTCAGTGATGCTAACGTATTTCAAGCCAAGGACCACCAGAGTTATCCATATTTGGCTGCAGACCCCCATCTGAAAACATGTTGTTCTAGGGATCCCCTAGAAGCAAAAAAAAAATCAGTTATAAATGTTTGCTTCCAAAATAATGTATTCAGAGATTTGCAGCACATTTTCACAATTTTTCAAAAATAGCAGAACTACCAGCTCATATGAGCTTATATGAGCTTGTAGATCTGCTATTTTTCAATAGCTAAAACACCAAAGCGCGTTCAGTACAGAAAGGGTAAAATGGCAGCTGATGTGAATTATTTCTGCAAACGTGTTATGGAGTCAAAGGGGCGCGGTCCTACCTACTACTAAATAGTAATGAAGTGTAGTTCTGACTGTAGCCATAGAGACGGGATAGCCAATCAGAAGAAGTTGTGGCGTTGCCAAGAGACCAGATAGCTAATCAGATCGCCTGCGCCATAGAGTATAGTCAGATTCATGGCATATCCATTCACTTCCATGGAAAGGTGTAATGGTATCTGATTGAAAGCAATGCATTTCCAATTCCAGTTTGTCACCCATCAATATCAAGTTCAAGTTTCTAGTTTATTTGTCTCCCGAAGGAGGAATTTGTCTTGGAGACAGGATCACAGCTGCATACATAGGAGTCAGGACAACAGACAACAAAAAAACAAACCAAAAAACAACACAATACAGGAACAAATAACATTTACACCCTATGTGCTTACCCCTTTGTAAGAAAACAGCTATCTTCTATTCAGCAGTTTTATGGAGAGAGGTACACATGAGTGTTTGTTTATACCTGTTATTTTTGCACTGTGGCGTCCTGTACCTTCTCCCTGATCTCATTAGTTCATATTCTGAATGTGAGGGGTCAGAGATTACATTCCTAGCTTGCCTTATTCCCATCCGCTCAAAAATGGCTTGGGGGGGGTCAAGCGGAGAGAGGATAGGCCCATGATCTTCCCATCAGCCGCTGTTACGGTTCTTTCTATTTGAGCTTTTCTACCTTTTTAGGAAACCTCTTAGACAGTGGGATATTTTAAATCTCTAAAGTCACCAAGCCTGTTTACTAGGCAGCCTGCAGCTGCCCAAAAAAAAACAAAAAAAAAAAAAAAAAAACAGACTCCATCCGTTGGGATATGACTCACCAGGGGCGGTGTGAAGACCCCTCTCTGTGCGGACTAATTCATACTTTGTTGTTAATGTTGTAAACAACAACAACAACAGAAAAACAGGGCGCACCACACAGCACGGTCACACAGTGAAGCACAGACCAGGCTTCCATTGAGTATCAGCAGGCAGCAGGGGCGGATTGGCACATATTTTCCCACCGGGACAATTTTGCCTTTGCCAGGCCACCCTGGGGGTGGGGCAGCTGGTTAACCAGATGTAACTCTTTGAGAGCGTAAAAATGAAACCATTTTTACACCCTCAAGAGTTAAAATATTCATCATGTGAATTAGCCCAACTTAGTCTACACAACTAGAGAATGTAGAAGATTAATGGTCATTTTGATCTGTATGTTCCAGGCGAGCATCTAGCACATTCTAGTGCATTTTGGAAGTGCCACTAGTGCATTTTGGATCTTGTTCAGGCCACTAGGTGGCGCAGGCCACCGGGAAAACTCCCTGTACTCCAGATGGCCAATCTGCCCCTGGCAGGCAGCAGTGGACAGCTCCAGGCTATATGGTTGTCAGCATGGGTGTGAAAGGTACCTGCCAGTCCAATGCTTCTGCTGGACGACTGCTGGCTGTTTCCTCCTGGCAGGTGGTAAACTATATATACTAGTGGTTTTTAAGAATTTGCATACCAGGGCCCATTATTTATTCTGTATTTTAGCCACGGAGGACCACCGTTTGATGTTGAGTTTAATCAAGGTAATCAACCATTCCAAATTTTTGTCTGCAATTTAAGAGATAACTGGCAAAATGTTGGTCAAAATAACAATTCTTCCACATTTTCTAAATGTGTACATTCTTGAAGCTGAAGTAATTCAGATGTTTAAATATAATTTAACTCTTGAGAGCGTGAAATGAGAACTCTTGAGAGCGTAAAATGAAACCAAATGGACCCTTATGGGTCCATTTGGTTTCATTTTACGCTCTCAAGAGTTACAGATCTGTAAGATTCCATTTGGTCAATGGTTACCAACTATCCATCATTTAGCTGGGGACCGCCTGGAATCCTCTCAGAGACCACTGATTGAAAACCACTGCCATATACAGGTTTGTGTTTGGACAGTGCGGACAGGGGATAAGCCATGGGTTGGTTGGGGTGAAGCAGTTATGGTGAGGCAGGAGGATTTTATCCCTGCATGCTGTTTAAACAGGCATGGGAAATGTACTCAATTGTTTCCCTTGGGTAAAAGTATCAAAACTGCAATTTAGAAGTACTGGTACTTGAAGTTAAAGTAAAAAAAATGTGTTTAAACATCAACAAAATGTACCTGAATTACCAAAAGTAAAAGTTGCCATTGGGAAGAATTATGCCCCACTCTTCAAATCGTATAAGAAGAACACATTGCAACACATTGTGAGCTTGTAGACTGGCATAAATTTACAGTACATGGCTGAAGTGGTTAATGTAGGCTAGGTATAAAGTTGGGGCTTTAAATGTATAGTGGACTAGAAGTAGATGTATTGGAGCTGAGTGAAGTTAGCACCCCATGATTTTTCAAATTTGGGGAAAAAAATATAAAAATGGGCTCATCTTTGGGCTCGGCGGGGTGGAATTTGTGCCTCTGAAATCAGCATTTGTGCTGCTTTTATTGATTTTATATGAATATTTATGTGCAATATGAGCTGTTAATCAACTTTATAGGCTAGGCTACTAAGTGAATCTACTCAGTGACTTGCCATCCCTGCTGTTCCATACCTGAGTTTTTTTTAAACCCCTTCAGACAGAGACTACTTGTCAACCAGTGTCTTATCCTCTCTGACACTTAAGTTAGATGTCTCAATAAAAGAGCAGGAACCCGGGGGACCACCTCAGACCCCTGCAGAGTCAGACATACTAATGAGTGTAGAGCATGGTGCTACATACATACTAGACAGGGCGGGTGATGTCAGAGAACTGGGTGCAGTCGCTGCTGTAGCTGTCTGAGCAGCCATCGGTCGCTTTCACCTCCATATAGTATATATTCCCAGCCGATCACATACTCACTTCATACTTGAGCACCCTGTTTAAAACATTTTGTCCTGGCACTAGATTGTACTTCCTGACACTAGAATCTAGTTTCTGGCCCTAGATTGTAGTTTCTAGCACAATATTCTAGTTTTTCTGAAAAATCCATATTTCTGTGTCAGTGATGCTCAAAATATTTCATGCCAAGGACCCCTAGAATTGTCTGTGTTTGGCAGGCTACGGAGGACCCCCCCCCACACACACACATCTGAAAATATCCCATGGAGGGACCCACCCAGAAACAAAGATTGGAGTTAATAACATTCCCCCCCGATTTGCACCATGTTTTAAGAATTTTCAAAAAAAAAAAAAAAAAAAAAAAAATAGCAGACCTACAAGCTTGTATCGCGCCACTCGGTGGCGCGATACAAGCTTGTAGATCTGCTATTTTTCAATAGTTAAAGCTAGTTAATGCTTGAAACACCCGAATGCGTTCAGTACACAAGGGAAGTTGCATTGCTCATTCCCTGCTTGTCGTTTTGCTGCTGTTGTCCATCATGGTTGCTGATGAATGCTGATGCTGCAGCTGTGCTTTAAAGCTTGGTGCTCACTCTCATCTTGTTTGGATTCAGAGTTTATCTTGGTATGAGATGCAATGTGCCCTAAAAGCAGAACTGCCAAACCAAAACACACCCTACGCATGTGAGCTTGCACACGCACACCTACTGTATATAGGGCTCCATTTTTATCACCGCTATACCCCTTATCCCTTAACTTCTTTGCCTTTTTAAACTATTAAAAAAGACCATTTTTCTATAGTTTAAATGGCCAGTCTACAAGCTCACAATGTGAGCTGAACTATTCCAAAAAGGTTTTCAAAATAGTAAAACAAAATAAGGGGTTTAGGATAAGGGGTTTAGATGGTAACGAAAATGGAGCCCTATGATAGTGTTTTGCCCAAATTCATATCTATTAAGATACTCTACCACACAGGTTAGTTAAAATGCTGTTTTATTTTTTTAGAGCAAGGTCTGAACTGCAGCTTTAACAGATGCTTTGGAGAATACGAAAAAGAGATAAAAAGAAGAAGGTATATTTCCTTTGAGGTGCATCCAATCCAGCCTCACCACGGGAGGCAGGCAGGCAGGCTGCTGCATGGTGATGGATGTGCTAGAGGTTCTAATTCAATATGTTCCAGCCTGGCATGGCTCGGCACGGCTCGGCTCGGTGGGAGTGTGGTGTGGAGGGCGTTGCTCGGTGATTGGGGTGGGATGGGGTGGGGGTGGGGGTGTGATGTGTGTCAAGGAGTGACCTAGATTAGCTTTGAGCTCTTCATGGCAGTATGGTTAAGGTTATGTTAGTGTCAGTGTGGACTGGACATCAATAGAGACGATGGGTGACATTGAACAAGACAGCGATGGCAGACAGGCGCCTGTGCACCTTAGACCAGGGGTTTTCAACAGGTGGTCCCGCGGACCTCCAGTGTATGGTCCTTGAGAGGGTTCCAGGTGGTCCCCAGGCTAAATGATGGGAAGTTGGTTAACTTTCCATCATTTAGCAACTCTTTGAGAGCTTAAACATGAAACCAAATGAGCCCTTGCGGGTCCATTTGGTTTCATGTTTACGCTCTCAAAGAGTTAAAATATTCATCACGTGAATTAGCGCCAAGTCTACACAACTAGAGAATGTAGAAGATTAATGGTCATTTTGATCTGTATGTTTAACTGTGTTGTTTCCCAAATCCAGCCTGGAATTGTAGACAAAAGCAAAAGAAATCTTTAAATTTGGGTCTGTGGGGCTAAAATGTCATCAAATGGTGGTCCCTGGCTCAAATGCTGAATAAATAGTGGGCCCTGGTTTCAAAAAGGTTGAAAATGACTAATGTAGACTGCTAATCCGGCCTGACAGCGTGTCGTGGGTTCGACTGCAGACCGTCCTGATGACCTTTGCTGCGTCACCCCCCCCCCCCCAAATTTCCAAGCAGCTTACTGTATCAAAGAAGGCGGAAAAGATATCTAAGAAAAAATATATAAAATAATAATAAAAAACTATCAGTGGCAGCAGTGACATATCCACTGATCTTTTAACGATATTTTAGCTTACAGAATACAACAATAGCAAACAGTATCAGATTTATATTTGCATTGGTCAGTGTCAAACCATTTTTCCAGCACAATAGAATGAGTCATAGATGCAGTGTGATAACCTGTTAGGCTACTGCCATGCATTGCATTGCTGCCATCTAGCGTTTTATTAGAGTACTGCAGCAAAACAAGTACACTAACTCTTGTCTTTAGCAGTTGCTTGACAAGATCAATCATGTATAGCCCTACTAGCAGGGGTGGGATATCTGAATTCTTTTTTTTTTTTTTTTGTAATTTTGCTATTCTTGGTGATGAATATGCAAGCTTGCAGGCTACTTCTCAAAATGTGTTTAATAAATCTTTATTGTGCACCAGGGTGGAAATTCATCTTTGGCTCACCAAGAATGCATAGACAGGACATGAGGGACACAGTACTGCAGTGAGGATCACATCATCTGGTCGGTCGGTCATCGTCGGTTGGTGCACAGATTAGATTCTAACCAACAGTGTTGGGAATATTACTTTACCTGGTTAATATATTACTTATTAATTATTACCATCATTTTAAAGCAATATATTATATTACAATATTACTGTCTGAGCAAGTGTAATATATTGATATTACTATTACATATTACTTTTTACAAATATATATAATTAGTATTTAGTATCACTATTAATGAAATATTGTGTAGGCCAGTGGCATGTGTACAATAAAGCTTGGCTTTCTGGTCAAATCCACTTGAAATCAACTTGAAAGAACGTCACTTCTTAACACAGGAGTTAAATGTATTCCTTGAATCCATGGAAGGCAGTAAATAAGTTGATGACAAATTATAGAAAATAAGTAATTATTTAACTTCTGCAGTTGTCAAGATAATTTCACAAGAACACTTGCAACAAGACAGATTGACAGAAAGTAATATTGAAAGTAATGCAGTAATGCAGAAAGAAAAGTATAATATATTAGATTGTTTTTGTTTAGTAATATATTTATATTACAAGTTACTGCATTTTGGTAATATATTATGTAATATATTAAGTTACGTAGTGCACATGTCCCAACACTGCTAACCAATAATAGATGAAATCCCATCCCTGGACCCTGTCCGCAACTCCAGACTCATAGGCCTATACAGGCTTGTAATGAGGGTGGGGAAGCCAGGTTAAAACAGCTGAGGTCGTATGTTGGGAAACTAAAATAACAAAACATTTGTAAGAATTATTTATGATCGTTTTTGTGAAGTTGCCCAGAGTAAAATTCTGATTGAAGATCAACTGACAGGTTTTGCAGGTTTTCATAGTAATCTGCAACCTCCCGTCACAATCAATAAGTAGCCTAGATATGTCCTGGGGTCTGTTCAATACTGACTTATACAGATATTGAGGGGTATTGATTATATGAGCCATTCAACCATTGGTTTTTCCCTGAAGGCTGTGTATCATTGATTCTTGCCCATTGTTACTATTTATCTTGTCATTATGTTATTGTTCTTCCTTAGATGTGGGACCTTAACCAGAACAGTTACACAGGAGACTGATCCTACTAATCTACTACAGCTACTGATCCACAACAGAGTAAATCAAACCTGGGCATTATGCGGCCCGGGGGTCAAATCCGGCCCTTTGGCTGACTCTGACCGGCACTTGAAAGGGTACCATGGTTTTCTACCAGTGGTCCTTGAGAGAGTTCCAGTTAAATATGGAAGGTTGGTTAACCATATGTAACTCTCAAGAGTTAAAATATTCATCATCTGAATTAGCCCGAAGTCTCCACAATCAGAGAATGTAAGAGAATGGTCATTTTTGATCTGTACGTTTGCCTGTTTTGTTTGTGAAATCCAGCCTGGTATAATGGTATTGTGGACAAAAACAAAATAAATCTTTAGTCTTGGGCTCTGGTGATGTCATCAAGTTGTGTTTCACCATGTTAATGATTTTTTTCAGACCTCCGTGTGTGTGGGTGTGGGTGTGCGTGTGTGTGTGTGCGTGTGTGTGCGAGTGTACGTACACCTCTTTGTTGTATGGTCAAACTGGCATGACTTGAACAATAGGAGTCTGACAGAGGTTACTGTGTGTGTGTGTGTGTGTGGTGTGTGTGTGTGTGTGTGTGTGTGTGTGTGTGTGTGTGTGTGTGTGTGTGTGTGTGTGTGTGTGTGTGTGTGTGTGGTGGTGTGTGTGTGTGTGTGTGTGTGTGTGTGTGTGTGTGTGTGTGTGTGTGTGTGCTCAGAGGTTATGGTGGTGGTTGGTAGGTCTGTGCCTCAGAGCAGATTCTATCTGCCCCCACTAACTCTGTATGAGCTGTAAATGTCGTAACAGAACATGTTCCATTATCAAAGGACCAAGGTCATCTCTAGAGGGCACAGCAATGACAACAATGGTTAGATATGCTGTAGAGTGGACATCTACTGTACTTGCGTACTATACTTAAGTAACATTTAGATTTTTTTTTTTTTTTTATCTTGCAGAAGTATTTCCAATAATGTATCTCAGATCAAAATATTAATAAATTATATAAGTGGTTTTCAACCTTTTTGCTTCCAAGGCATAGCATTTAAGTCACGGACCACCATTCGATGGTATTTTAGCCCCACAGACCCCAAAACTAAAGATTTCTTTTGCTTTTGTCCACAATTCCAGGCTGGATTTCGCAAAAACAAAACAGTCAAACATACAGATCAAAATGACCATTCTTCTACAATCTGTAGTTATGTAGACTTCAGATGCTGAATATTTTAACTCTTGAGAGTGTAAAATGAAACCAAATCGACCCGTAAGGGTATCTCAAAGAGTTACATCTGGTTAACTAACTGTTCATCATTTAGCCTGGGGACCACCTGGAATCCTCTCAAGGACCATTAATTGAAAACCACTGCATTATATGTATTTTAAAACTTATGTTACTATAGGCAGCCCCTTTGGGCGTAAACATTTTTCGCTTCTAGCCCCGGTCCCTGATCATGGGGCAAGTGGGGAAGTAGGAGAGATAGATCAATCACTTTGCCTAGCGACATGACGAGAGGGGGCATGACGAGCCCTCTCACGTATTAGGAAGACAATATCAGTCACCAGAAAAAAGATGGGTTGTTTTATATATATATATATATATATTGTGCATGCATAATAAATACAACAATTTCCAAATACATTTGTGCAAAATTAGCAGTGGGTCAGGCAAACATATAGTACTTTTAACAGATAAGAAAATGTAATAAGCATATAAGCTGTATAGACTAATCTTCTTATTCTTTTCTTTTTTTTTTCTTTTATAAAGAAGGAAGTGATTGAAAATGTAAGAATAGAAGTGCCCTCTAATGACCTCATTATTACCTATTTGATTACTGGAATGTTCTCAGGTCTTGGTGAAGATTTAAAGTTGAGAACTTAATTAAGATAAGACTGTGCTTCACAGCAGCATGCCACGTTTGTCAAGGAAATTCATTTATTCTTTAATGCAGTGATTTTCAACCTTTTTGATACCAGGGCCCACTATTTATTCAGCATTTGAGCCCCGGACCACGATTTTAGGACATTTTAGCCCCACAGATCCCAGGCTAGATTTGGGAAACAAAACAGTCAAACATACAGATCAAAATGACCATTGATCTTCTACATTCTCTAGTTGTGTATGTAGACTTGGGCTAATTCACATGATGAATATTTTAACTCTTGAATGTAAAATGAAACCAAATGGCAAGTTTCCATTTGGTTTCTTATTTACGCTCTCAAAGAGTTAAATCTGGTTAACCAACTTTACATCATTTAGCTGGGGACCACCTGGAACTCTCAAGGACCACTGGTGGTCCCTGGACCAGTGGTTAAAAACCTCTGGGTTATACCAACACTGGTGCTGGATGATAGAAAGTAGGGCAGGTTATCTAGTCTGTGCAGGCTGATTGTGTAGTCAGAGAAGCTCTTTTTCTTTTCTTGTTTTTCTGGTAGGTAAAATATTTTTTGTAAATAAATAATCAATTTGAGATTTTGGACATCAAGGACTTTATATCCTTTTTTCTTCTTTCAGATTACATTTCAATCATACTATATATATATTTTTTTTTGGTTTTGAGTGTCAAAGCAACCAAACGACACCCAGCATTAGTAGTAGTTGTACTGTTTTTACATTTGTTGTTGGAAAATAAGCCTGGCTCAGAACAAAGATTCACAACCAGAGCCAGATTCGTTTTTTATCATACAGCTGTCACATCATACAGCCAAAATCTATAACCTCACATAATGTCTTTGAATCTTTTCGTCTATTCATAGACACTGGCAGGGGCAGGATTAATGAAAAAGATCTAAAAAAAAGACATAAAAAATGGCTGTTGCAAAGTGACGCAAAGACCTGCGCCCTAGTGGGGACGCACGGCCATGCGCACTACATGACAATGATTGCCTCTTTCACGTGGAGCAGAAGTGCCATTTGTTTGGGCTGATGCGGAACCCTTTATGCAGCACTCTGGTTGCAGGTAGACCAGTAGACCCGGTCGCTCACAACATGTCTACTGACAGTGATGCAGGAGAACTTTTCATTCCCTTAGCTTGTAGAGCAGCCAGTAAGGTATGCTGTATTTGGATGTTATTTGCATTGTATTCTTTTTCATTTATGATTATGTGCTGTAGTTTTTGGAGAGCTTTGAGAGTGAAAGATATATTGACTTTTCTTGTTCTTTTGAGCTCATTCCAGAAAACTGTAGTCACTCTGTCAAGTCCAAACTAACAAACCTCCATGATTCAAGATTCAAGAGGAGAAAGCCCTTTGCACATTATTGAACACTTTGTTGATCAATGATGTTGTTGATTGATTAATTGAAAACGTTGTTCACTGTTAGTAGAATGACTGCAATTGGCGCATTACATCAGGGTCCTTCATTTCCAATTCATTAGGTCATTGTTGTAATTTTATTTGGAATTAATCAATACTTTTTTTGATAGGAGAGCTATCTGTGATTATCTAGAAAAATATTTATCAAGCACATTCATCAGCAGCATATGTACTCCGGTAGCTAGAGTTGCAGAAGTGCGAATATTAAGTATGAATATTAATATTAATCATCACTGTGTGCTGAAAAAATACTTTGAGTATTACCTTGAGTTAAACAAGGAGGGAAATTGTTGTGGTGTTGTTTTGCGCAACCTGAGGTTACTGCCCCAAAGGTATTAGTTTGCCCAGTATAGCCAGTGGAAAACTGTTGTCAAGGTCCTCAGGCCCAAAGATTAAAGTCCAGCCTTAACTGGCATGCTGTTTTTGCTGACTGAATTCAGTTTTAAAATATGTTCAATTCTAGCATATTCTATCATATGCTATTGTCTGTCTTCACCTGTACTGTAATCTAGATGGGACTGTAACATCCCTAGTCAAATCATTTTAAGGGTCTCTGTATTATGGTGGTGGGCCTTTTTTATTTTTCTTGCAATGTTTGACAGTATTGTCACCTCACCTTGTCGATGTTAGTCTGACATTTATATCCATGGATGCTCATATTCTGGTAATCTGATGTTTACTATTATTGAGTTGGCTTTAATGTGCCTGAAGTGGCTGAAAACTTTCAATAAATTACTCATACCGGCAGGCTAAAACAAGCTGTATGACGCGCAATACAATAGTCTACAATACCAATGATAAAAACGATCCAAACCAGGAAATAGGTTTATACTGTTTATGTAGCTCAGTGCACCAAATATTACAACAATTCATTCAATAGCAATACATACATATTGTAATATGTGCAGTGAGTTAATACTACTGTAGATCAAATTGTCAAAGTGTCAAATTGTGTGCAGTCAACAAATTATGTAGCCTCCCAGCTCACCCTGCCTTCTGATGTTTACTATTATTGAGTTGGTTTTAATGTGCCCAAAAAATTCTGTGCATGATGTCACTTTAATTTGTGACGAGACTTGGTGGGCGTGCCCTAATGATTGTCACTGCGAGTCAGACTTGTGTGACTGGCCCCCTCTGTGTATATATTGTGTCTGTGCTCAGGGGCGGATGTAACATTTCCCAATGGGGGGGGCAGAAGAAAATGGTAGGGGGCGGCTTCACGGGCGATGAAGCCGTCCCCTACCGTTTTCTTCGCACCCATACCATTTTCAGTCACAGGACTTTTATTAGTCAAGTAAAATATCAATAATAACGTCACGCAGCATGCATAAAGCTAAAGGTCTGACTCGGAGAGTTTTCTGTTTTCACTGATGAAATGCTGTTGGTTTAGTGGTGACACAGCTGTAGTTAGTTAGTAGCAGTGATAGTGTTTCAAATCATTTTAAATATATGCACTAATTTGAAATATCTTGGGTTGTTTTGCATGGCATCGTGTTTGGTGGGGCAGACTGGGCATTTAGGGGGGCATTGCCCCCCCCATGCTTATGCCTAGATCCGCCCTTGCTGTGCTGCACTTCACTTATACCTGACAAAGACCCATATAGAGTTGAAATGTTGTTTCTTCAACCCTGAATAAAGTTACCTGGGAGTTACTATACGGTGTGCAAACTATTTTCCTTTCTTTTGTACAAACCACACCACTGCCAGCTACTGAATTATACCTTTTATCTGCATCTCTCATTTTGAATAACGGTTATTAATTAATTAGAACTCAGCATGAGCTTTGACCAAATGCTTCACGTTGTGACCTGCAGGATGAAGGCATGGAGTTCTGGGGCAGACGGAGACACACAGATCTCCACCAAGTGTCTGGTGTCCTGCAGAGAGTGTCCAGAGAAGCCTGGAGTGTCCAACCAACAGCACCATCTGTCTCCCACAGACACCCTCCTGCTCCTCCTGCACCTCTGCTTCAGTTCAGCCAGGCTGTTCCCTTCCTGGCATTATATTATCACTTCAATACACCGGTGAGTTCAAGTTCAACTGTTAACACCGGAGTACAAAAAAGAAAAAAAAACATTCATGTTTACACTCTCGAGTTAAAATGTTCATCATGTGAATTAGCCCCAAATCCACACAACTAGAGAATGTAGACGATTCATGGTCGGTTTGTATGTGTGACTGTTTTGTTTCCCAAATCCAGCCCGGTGTTGTGGAAAAATCAAAATATCTTTAGTTTCGGAGTCTGTGGGGCTAAAATGTCACCAAATGGTGGTCCGTGGTTCAAATGCTGAAGAAATAGTTGGACCTGGTAGCGAAAAATTTCGAAAACCACCACTAACATAAAAATCTATGTAGCTGATATCCAGTAAGTTGGTAAGTTTGGTTGTTCTCAAAATGGGTACCAGGGACCTCCAGGCTCAACAATGCATTACATCATGACAAATCATGTATGGGGCCAAAAACATATGTGGCAGAGCAGAGGACACTTTGGTCAAAAGTAGTGCTGCAACTAATGATTATATTCATTATCCATTCATTGGACAATTATTTATGTGATTAATTGGTTCATCATGTTCATTACGACACTTCTTTACCTATAACCTTAAAATATATATTTTAGACATGTTCTAACTAATAAAAAATAGATTTGATTAGCTGCTGATTAGGCTGCTATTAAAACGCACATATTTTTAAATGAATTAAAGCAACTCATGGTGTCTTTAGGCTTATTCTGACATACATCTGGTTAAAGTATAGCTACAGGTGTCATATTTTGCAGTTCAGTTGCTACTCTGCATGTACAGTACAACTACTTTTTAGTTTAGCTACACATAACGCTGTAGTGGTCATCCACTGACCCAAAACAGTCACCCATGATACATTACAAAATACTCCAGTGATTCACTAATAAATGACTTTTTGTGTCTACACAAACCCTTGTAGGGTCGAAACATAAAGTAAATCAGTGGTGAAATCGCTACATAAATATCTTCTATAGGGATTGGGTAGAGATACAGCAGTAAATGTGTAAGCATTGTATAGTAATTCAACAATAAATGCATAGTGATTGTATAGTTCTTTCCAAAAAGCCATAGTGAAGCAATAGGAATTATGTAGTACAGTAATATCAGTAGTGATTAAGCAGTGAAACGGGCCATTTCTCTACTACACAAATCACTACCCAATCGCAATAGCAAAAACACTATTGAGTAGTGATTCAATAGTGTTTTTTCATAAGGGATGGCCCGATTAATCGATTATTAAATTACTTAACAACTAATGAAATTATCAATTAGATTATGATTCGTCGATTAATCGTAGCAGCCCTAATCAAAAGGCAGGGCCTGAACCCTGTTTCATAAGCTACACACATTGACGACCAACAGAACAGGATGATGGTTTCAGCAGGAGCAGATAGCTACCAGAATGTTTTTTTTTCTCCCCCTTTTTGGGATGTGCCCCGCCCCGCCCGTAGCTCGCTAATTGCACCGAAAACCTTGACCCGTCCGCCCGACTCGCGGCATACAACCCACAGGACCTGCCAGGACTAGAAGACACCATTATTTTCTCAAAACATATTCATGTCGACATTTCATTGTAGAGCTACTGCTGTGATTCACACATGTTCTTCTAGAGCAGGGGTTTTCAACAGGTGGTCCGGGGACCACCAGTGGTCCCTGAGAGGGTTCCAGGTGGTCCCCAGCTAAGTTGGTTAACCAGATGTAACTCTTGAGAACGTAAAAACGAAACCAAATGGACCCTTGCGGGTCCATTTGGTTTCGTTTTTACACTCTCAAGAGTTAAAATATTCATCATCTGAATTAGCCCCAAGTCTACATAACTAGAAGATGGACAAAAGCAAAATAAATCTTCTGTGGGGGCAAAAATTTCCTCAAAGGGTGGTCCGTGGCTCAAATGCTGAATAAATGGTGGGCCCTGGTATCAAAAAGGTTGAAAACCCCTGTTCTAGAGGGCAAGAGGACCGCATTTCTCCTTTTTTATATTTTATACAATATACATGTATTTATTTTATATATTCTGTATATGAAAGTACATTTGGCTGTAGCTTACTGGTAATTCAAATTCATTGATATTTCTGTGGTGCGTGTAGTTCAACTACTATTTGGACATTTTGTGCAGTTTATCTACGGTACTCATGCTTCAAAATACAATCTTGGGCAATTAATTAATTAATAATTAATCAATCACCCTCACCATAGAATGACAGGATCCCGTTTAAGTAAATCATACATGTCTGGTGTATGAGCTATCACAGCCTTCTAATTTATTTCTTGCACACAAAAGCACAATGTGTGTAAAGCAGTGTTCATTTCCTTGCAGTAGCACACTTCAACCCACAGAGGTCACTAGTGGCACACAAATGAATGGTGATTGATTTTTTTTTTTTTTTTGCTTTGAAGAATAGATATCTGGGTTTGTCAAGAACAATATGCCAACAGCAGTAGAACATATACAAGAAATAATGTTGAGGTAGAGTATAGATGATGACCAATGTTCACTTTTTGGAGGATTATGTTATGTATATGTACAGTATATTAGGTGTATAATATTAAAGGTGGATGATTTGGAAAAGCAATCTGGCCACCATGGTAGCAAAAAGTGAAGGGCATGCTTGAATTGAAGGGGATACCACCCAATACCACCCATTTCATTTTTTCCGGATAGTGTACAAACGGAATCAAATGGACCCGTTAGGTTCCATTTGTTTCAGGAAAAAAGGTCCTAAAAGAAAAATCATTTAGGCCTACATGGTGAAACACAACTTGATGACGTCATGAAGTTGTGTTTCACCATGTGTTATCGATTCTTTATTTTAGACCTCCATTTCTAGAAAACACAGAATGGGGGATTTTTTTTATCGTGTCCACACAACATCTCTAAGGTATATTAGTGGCATAGTAAAACGATGAAAATGGGTGTGATGGGTGAATGAAATCAGTATATATACTGTAGCTTTTAATGATAATAATTAATAGCCATAAAGGGTTAGTGTCTCTGTATTGAGTTGTGCTTGAATTGTCCTGTAAGTAAATGCCCAAGCTGTTAATAATAATAAAAAAAATCTATAAATCACAAGTTGAAGCAGTAGCCTGTTAATTTCCACTTTTACCAGGCTTTGACCAAACAGCTAGAGCAGGGGACAACCAGAGGTCCTTGAGAGCGTTCCAGGTGGTCCCCAGGCTAAATGATGGAAAATTGGTTAACCAGATGCAACTCTTTGAGAGTTTCATCAAAAGAGTTAAAATATTTACCATCTGAATCAGCCCAAGTCTACACAACTACAGTGTGTAGAAGATGAATGGTCATTTAGATCTGTATGTTTGACTGTTTTGTTTCCCAAATCCAGCCTGCAATTGTGCACAAAGCCAAAAGAAATCTTTAGTTTTGGGTCTGTGGGGCTAAAATCTCCTCTAATGGTGGTCCGTGCCTCAAATGCTGAATACACAGTGGGCCCTGGTATGAAAAAGGTTGACAACCACTGGCATAGTTGAAGAGTTGATACTACAAGTCCCTCCCCAAAATGTTGTCCGGCATTGTTCTGCCACCTGATTGGCTTAAAGTTCCGTGCTGGGACGTTCCCACTCACTACTATGCTGCTGTTTGTTTTTCGCCTGCGGCCGAAACTTTCTTGGACAGCAAAGAGCCGCCGGAGGCAATATTATATGGAGGAGACGAAACCTAATTGTTTTAACTCGGAAAGCGACTATTACTTTTTTTTTAAAATCCAAACCCGCGGGAAATATAGATGAACTTTTCTCTGTTTGTCCAGTTTTTAGTCGCCTCTCTCGATTTACCAGCGATTTACGTGCGGACTAATGTCTGTGTGAGTGAATGGTCATTCAGAAATACTACTGCAGCCTCACGTGTGCGACCTTAACTGTGATTATAGGAACTGATGTCGCCGAGTGGACGCTTGATTTGTGTCTCTAATAATCTGCAGGATTCTTTTTGCAGTCTTTTGGAGGCAAGAAAGCCCCAAACAGCAAGCCTCATAGATGGTCCTACTGATGATCATCATCATCAGGCGCAGTTTTCATTGATAGCTTAACCTTTTTATTTTTATTATTAGTTTTTAAATCCGATCGTTCTGAAAACGACATGAGAAGAGAGTCCCGTGTCTGCTGGAGTTTCTGATTAATAAAGCATGGTGGTATATTATTTTCCTGCCGGTTGGTTTGCACGTGACAGACCGTTATTGTGGATAATTCCATCACTGCTGTGAATCATATTCGTAAGTAAGTTTTCCTCAATTATATAATACAGTGGTTTTCAACCTTTTTCATCCCAGGGCCCACCATTTATTCAGAATTTTAGCCACGGACCACCATTTGAGACACGTTTAGCCCCACAGACCCCAAAACTATTAAATATTTATTCTGTATGCTACTGTCCATGGCCATTAATCTTCTAGTTGTGTAGATTCACATGATGAATATTTTAACTCTTGAGAGTGTAAAAATGAAACCAAATGGACCCGCTAGGGTCCATTTGGTTTCATTTTTACATTCTCAAGAGTTACATCTGGTTAAAACAACTTAGCTGGGGACCACCTGGAACCCTCTAAAGGACCACTGGTGGTTCCCGGACCACCGGTTGAAAACCCCTGATATAATAACCTGGTGCTATAACTACTCTCTGAATGATTTCACTTTGGCCGTGTGTTAAATTAGCTGTAGCAAAATGTCACGAATAAAATAAGAAATAACCTGTATGTCCACCAATGTTGTTGTTGATGAATTTTTAGAAGTAGAAGTTTTTGGAAGTCATGATTGCGCACACTGTGCAGCGTTGCGGCTCCGTCATGCCAGCAAATATAAGACTTCCTGTTTACTTCCTTCCCAGCTTGCAAATGTCTTCAGAATAAGTCTAGAAATAATGCTTTAAATGGATGGATGATTTTTTTTATAATCTCACAGTAATATAATATTGGCATTATATCCATGTATCCATGTTGTGTGTCTATATATAACCGGTCATTAAATAATATAGGCCTACATTTTTATTTTATTCCATTAGAATTTCTGTTAACCGGTTTAATTTGAACAATTTAGAATTTGCTAGGGATGCACTATGACAATGTAATCACTAGTATAATCGACATTGGCCACAAAAATGCCATAACGGTATTGGATTGGTGTTAAATTAACCCTGATTGTGTCGTTTTTCACCAGCAAATAAATAGTCTGGAATAGCCACTTTTTATTTTACACCTTTGTGGTGTAGAGGAGGTCTTATCATTTGGGACAAGTTTAAAAATGTTTTAAGATATTTTCCAGCAGCCAATTTGTAAATAAGTAAACTCATTCATTAATTCTATATAATGTGAGACACATAATGTGTGTTTTATAATGTTGTTAAATGCTTAATATATTGTTTTCATTTGTAAAGCGATTCACTTTACTCAAGAGGTTACTCTTACTTTGAAGAGATGGTCCACTGGAAGTATTATATTTGCTGTCTAATATTTGCTGGTTAGACACTGATAGAGACTTGGTAGTGGTGGATAGACTGGATGTGGTTGTGTGGAATGAGTATTAATTCAGTGTATGTTTTTCTTGGCCATGTAATCACAGGAATAACCGTGATCTATTCTACAACATATTAAGAGGCTGGTTTTAATCAATTCCTTTCACTGTAAGCCTAACTGAGGTCAGGCACGTGGCGTTTATCAAGGCAATCCAAAGCAAATTGTATTTACTGAATGGAAATCAGATTAGGACAGTACAGTAGCCCATATTGGGTGGGCAGAAAAAAAATGAGGAATGTCATATTTGGCGTTTAGGCCAGGGGTTTTTAACTTTCTTGATACCAGGCCCCCTATTTATTCAGCATTTGATCCACAGACTACCATTTGATGACATTTTAGACCCACATACATGCCTCCAAAACTAAAGATTTCTTTTGCTCTTGTCCACAATTCCAGGTGGGATTTGGGAAAACAAAACATGGAGATCAAAATGACCATTAATCTTCTACAATCTACATTCTCTAGTTGTGTAGACTTGGGATAATTCAGATGATGAATGTTTTAACTTTTGACAGTGTTTATGATTTCAAAGAGTTAGATCTGGTTAACCAACTTTCCATCACTTAGCCTGCGGACCACCTGGAACCCTCTCAAGGACCACTGGTGGTCCCTGGACCACAGGTTGAAAACCACTGTCCTATGAAATATAGTTCGAACAGATATTTCGTTCATTTGTTTATTTATTGCTGCTCTTATTTGCTGCTCTCACTGAAAAGTGAATGTCAGAGAATTTGATCTGTTTGAGTCTGATATTTTGTTTGTAAGCAGAAAAGAAATGCCAGCCCTTCGCCATGCAGCACAGCAGCGATGTAAAACAAAAATAATGAACACAGCAGAATATGAAAGTAATGAATGCAGATTATGAAAATACAGTGTGCAAAGCTTGTTTTCTTAATTGTCCTATTCATGCTGATTGCCTCCATACAGCAAATAAGTAACCTAACTATCAGAATGTTCGGTAGAACATAAAAAAAACACAAATAAATAAAAAAATAAATAATAAAATCACAGAATGAATGAATCAGTGGTGGATATCTGTATGCATGCAATGCTTTGTTTTTAATGTCCAAGCATATGGTGCATTTTTATAGCGCCTTTATCCAAGGCGGTTTACATAGTTTGTGCATCACATTCACCAATTCATACACTGATGGCAGTGGAAACCATGCAAGGTGCCCACTAGTACATCAGGAGCAATTGGGGGTTCAGTCTTGCAAATTTGTCTTCTGCAAATTTGCGGTTACCATCCGGTGACTCTACCCCTGAGCCACTGCCGCACCATGGCTGTGGTTTTATATTAACTGGAAAATAATTACTCCCTTTGTGTCTGATTCTGGTTACGAATAACATCTTGTGGTCACTTCCCATTTACTCTTGGCACAATTAAGCTTTCACTGAACCCTGTGTGTGTGTGTGCTCATCATCACCCCTAATTTTAGAAATCAGCCGTATTGTTTTCTGGTTGAGGTTTCTGGTGGTGTAACGATTTCAGTCGGATCAAGCATCTCTGATGGGATGTGCACCACTAAATAACTCTGAGGTTGAGTTACACTGTGGAAAATTACCGCCAGCCAAATGGCATTAAGATTGGACTGTCTGTGGCCTTTCACTAGTCTGTCACTTTGTCAGAGGCGATCGTTTGTTTGCACTATAGGCTTGTAATGTTAACAACTGGGACAAGACAGAATTCACATTTCATCACTTTGTCTTCAAATTTGATGACTGTTTCATGTTTTCCTGCAGGTACAAAAGGTGCAACTAGCGATCGTCCGCCGTCCATCCATAATGGAGTTGATGTGGCTCCTTCTGCTTTCAGTGGAGATGCTTCTGATGACCAGCGCTGCCAGGGGTGAGTGTCATGACAAGCTTAGAGCCGTGGTTTTCAACATAAATGTCAAACTCAAGGCCCGGGGGGCAAAATCAGGCCCGCAAATTAATTATCTTTGGCCGTGGCCATCTGGTGTATTGCACACACTATGAATGGAACTAGTTGCTTTACTTTCTCGACTCAATTGATTAACTTTTTTCGTGTTCTAACAGGAAACTGAGCTTTAATAATGCAGTCAATGCAAATGTCAGTTTTGAATGCATGCAGTTTCATCTTTGCATTTATCTTGCTGTTTTTGACGTTTCCCCTGGGACATCCTCGTAAACCGGTGCCCCATGTGTGGAAACACATTCTGGCGGGTCCGTCCGTCCCTCGACTTATATGAATTGTTCTATTTTGGACCGCAGTGTATTTGAGTTTTACATCCCTGCGGTTTAGTTCATCATTGAGTTATTCTGGTTTGTCCTTCCGCTTAAGTTCATGCTGTTCCTAAGTTTAGCTCCATTATTGGTTTGCTAGATAACACAGCGTTTGGGTTAATCTTGTGTTAATCAATACAAGCTTCTGTACATGTCAGTTTGTGTGTGCTCATATAGACAATGCCTCAAACTTGGGTGAGTTGCGACCTTGCTTGCTAAAACCTAGCTGAAACTTCATTGCATAAAGTCCTGAAATTTGATAGAAACTCAGCTGCAACGGCTGCAAGCATCTCAAACTCAATATCCATTAAGCTGAGCCGCCAATCACAATGCTACAATGGAACAGGTGATCTGTTGAATGTTGTCAGCTTGTAGATTTTTGTTGCATGTACTGTATTTGGTGTGAAGGGAAAAACGTTGACAAAGCAGTGGGCTTGAGTGATTCATATTTACTAGATAATGTACTCCACGTTGTGTGTGCGTTCGGTAATCTGAAGCCCTCAGTGTTTCAGTTGTGCTTTCCGGCTGACAGAACCCTCATTGTTGAAGTTCTTCAAGTCTTTCCTGGACTCATTCATTGCTGTGGTCTTTGGTTGAGCGGCCAGTTTTGCACCCACAATTGTTTAATCCCCCCCCCCAGTACCCCCTCAGAAAACACAGCGTTTTACTGTGCCCTTAAAGGATAACTCCACTTATTTTCAACTTTTTTCCTGAGAGCGTACAAATGCAACCAAATGAACCCTAACGGGTTCATTTGGTAAAGAAATCCATTAACATGGTGAAAATACATCTTGATAATGTCATTAACATGTTTCACCATGTTAGTGGCTTTCTTCAGACCTCCATTTCTTGGGAACACAGAATGGGGGAACTTTTTTTTTTTTATCGTGTCCACCCAACACTACTAGGGCATACTAATGACATATTAGAACAGGGGTTTTCAACCTTTTTGATGCCAGGGACCACCATTTTTCCAGAATTTGAGCCACGGACCACCACTTGAGGACATTTTAGCCCACAGACCCCAAAACTAAAGATTTATTTTGCTTTTGTCCATCTTCTGGTTGTGTAGACTTGGGGCTAATTCAGATGATGAATATTTTAACTCTTGAGAGTGTAAAAATGAAACCAAATGGACCCGCAAGGGTCCATTTGGTTTCATTTTTACGTTCTCGAGTTACATCTGGTTAACCAACTTAGCTGGGGACCACCTGGAACCCTCTCAGGGACCACTGGTGGTCCCCGGACCACCTGTTGAAAACCCCTAATGACGTATTAGAATGTTGAAAATGGGTGGAGTTCCCCTTTAATCATGGTGTTTAATTGTACTTTAATCTCCCTGATGTGTGACTACATATAGACTTAACTGTGGATGTATAAAGGTCATGTACAGTCAAACGTCCCGGGGGGCAGATGTGGGTAATCAAGAATTGTATGTTTTTATCCCGCCCCCCCTTATTCTTTTCTTTCTTAAAACTGATGGCGCCTGTTATTGAGATCAGAACCGGCGATGAGAGTTGAGAGTGAACAAAGATGCATTCAGTGTCAGGAAACCAGGCAACCATGCAGACACGGGCCAAATGTAAACACAGGGCCATAGACTCCAATGAGATGAGATTAGATTAGCCCATTAGGGACGTTTGCTGTGCAATGCCACAGCATTTCCTCCCCCTCAGTATGTGAATGAAACTGAAAGGGCAGTCTCTCTCACTCCTGTGCGTGCGTGCGCGCGCACACACACACACACACACACACACACAGGAATGGAGCGGTAGGTTGAGTAGATAGGACGAGACAGAAATAGGAATGAGTTTCAGAAATATGAAGACGAAAAGTTAAAAGACAGTTCTTATGTTATAAGAAAGGCAATGGAGTCTGGACCAAGGGACACAAGGAACAAGGGTAATGAAAATTAATATAGATCAGTGGTTTTCAACAGGTGGTCTGGGGACGACCAGTGGTCCTTGAGAGGGTTCCAGGTGGTCCCCAGGCTAAATGATGGAAAGTTGGTTAGCCAGGTGTAACTCTTTATTGAGAGTGTAAAAATGGATGAAATGGACCCTTGTGGGTCAATTTAGTTTCACTTTACTCTCTCAAGAGTTATAATATTCATCATCTGAGGACCACACAACTAGAGAATGTAGAAGATCAATGGTCCTTTTGATCTGTATGTTTGACTGTTTTGTTTTGTCCGAAATCCAACCTGGACAAAAGAAATCTTTAGTTTGGGGTCTGTGGGGCTAAAACGTCCTCAAACAGTGGTCTGTGGCTCAAATGCTGAATAAATAGTGGTCCCTGGTATCAAAATGGTTGAAAATCCCTGATCTAGATAATGTATAGGAGACAGGAAGGATGGGAGAGGTCAAGGCGAGGACGCAGGGGGACAAAGAAGCAATAGAGAAATACTATACATTTAAATGAAGTTGAAGACTGACTCCATAGACTGTCGCACTGGATTACAACCTCTACCATTCATGTCTGTTGTCAACTAGAGTTCATTTTGTAAAAAAAAAAAAAAAAAAAAAAAAAAAAAGTGAGTTCCAAGAGTCATAGATTTCACTCGCTCTCCATTGTTTTTCTGAGTGCTTGGATCGCTCCTCGTTTTATTGAGACCTGGTTGATTTCACATAGAAATATAACATAACAACAACAACAACAACAACAAAAACTCACCGGACACTTTGATCCCTCGGTAATGGTGGAAAATGCTAATGTTCTGTAGCCCAGTCAGGGCACATTTAATTTAGCACTAAGTGTACTTGTAAGGTGCGTTTCAGGGTCTATTACAGTTAAGGAAATTGCATTCCTAGACTTGGTTTGTTTTGGCTTCTTCGGGTATCATGTAACCTTCCCTAACGTTGCCACCGGTGAGGTTAGATGATGTTTTTGGTGTTATAAACATCAGCTGGCATCTAAACATTTATTTGTTTTATTA
>CM076984.1:37508313-37540813 GCA_039105355.1 Benthosema pterotum
TGCTGGGAACCTTTATGCTAATGACCCAACATTGGGCTTTTTTATCTGAGCTGCTGCCCCTCTAACAAACATGTCTGTAGTCTGAACTCAGGTAAGGTTATTGGCATCGACGCTACTGAGGAGCATTACATGGTGTTTGTTTAAAACCGTGTTTTGCAACCTTTTTGGTGCCACTGACCACTATTTATTCAGGATTTGATGGCGTTTTCACCTCACAGCCCCAAAACTAAAGACTTATTTTGCGTTTGTCCAAAATTCCATGCTGGATTTTCGCAAACAAAACAGGCAAACATAGGCTACAGTAAATCAAAATGACCATTCTTTTACATTGTGTAGACGTCTTAATTAAGTGGGCTGATTCAGATTATGAATATTTTAACTCTTGAGAGTGTAAACATGGAACATTTTTACGCTCTCGAGAGTTACATCTGGTTAACTAACTTTTCATCTGGGTAACCAACTTTTCATCTGGGCAACCACCTGGAACTCTCCCAAGGACCACTGGTGCTTGAAAACCCCTGGTTTAAAACAACTGTCAATCTCCATCTTTTGGAGATAGCAGGAGAGATAGCAGTATCTTCAAACAACAGCATAGATAGTGACGCACGCACGCACGCAGGCACACACACACACACACACACACACACACACACACACAGAAACATGCATTTTTGGAATACCCCATTCATTTAATCAAATATTTCAGAGAAATCTAACTAAACATAATTCAATAGCCTATGTGTGTGCGTGTGCCTGTGTGTGTGCGTGCGTGCGTGCAGTGGTGCATGTGTTGATTACATAGTGATTAGCAGACAAAGGACAGCTTCAAAAGGTCCAGAACACTCAGTTAGTACCTCTTGTTAAATCCTAATGCCAAATGCTGTCCAGCTGTTTCTGTGTGTTAGCTCATTGTGGCTCATGTTTTTGGGGGTTCCAGCTTCCTAGATTGGTCTCAGTGATATTAATAACCAGCAACATGTGGGTCTTGTATGCGTCTTGCACTGCAGGCGCTTATATGCACATTTGTACACACAGTATTAGATTATTCCCATGGTCCGCTTGGCCCTGATCTGATGCAGTAACTCTTACTCTACTGCAGGGGTTTTCAACCGGCGGTCCGCCCGGGGACCACCAGTGGTCCCTGAGAGGGTTCCAGGTGGTCCCCAGCTAAGTTGGTTAGCCAGATGTAACTCTTGAGAACGTAAAAATGAAACCAAATGGACCCTTGCGGGTCCATTTGGTTTCATTATTACACTCTCAAGAGTTATAATATTCATCATCTGAATTAGCCATTTTGGAATGTATGTTTTGCTTGTTTTGTTTTCCCAAATCCAGCCTTGTGGAATTGTGGACAAAGGCAAAATAAATCTTTAGATTTGGGGTCTGTGGGGGCTAAAGTATCCTCAAATGGTGGTCCGTAGCTCAAATGCTGAATAAATAGTGGTCCCTGGCATCAAAAAGGTTGAAAACCCCTGCTCTACTGTACCGTACTGTGTTGCATCCACTGTCCTTTCACTGCTTCATTGTACAGCAAATAGATCTACCCACTCACAACGCGCCAAGAGTTCTATGTATGACATGCCCGAAATAGTTGAACCGTAAAGTTTAAACTATCAGCGTCTGTGTCTAAAGTGAATAAAGTGATTAGTCCAGTTAGGAGGCACTTAGGAGTGCATACACAGCATAATGGGCCTGCTATGTTCACGTTTTCTTCTTTTTTATTTGTTTATTTTATTACATTTTTGAGTGAAAAAATGTTTTTAACATTACTGGAACCTTACTTACTTGCATACCAGAGGGCAGGGGGATCTGGTTTGACCTCTAGGTTTCAGTCAAAGCCTCTGTATCAGCATCTTTAAGAGGGTTTGGGGTTTTTATTGGCCTGTGGTTGTTACAGGCTATTAGTGCAAGTTAAGATAAAGTCAATGTTAGCTTTGACACACTCATGAAGGGGCAATAATAAGCCTGTCTGGACTCTCTAAAGCGTGTGAGAGGGAGGGAGGGAGAGAGAGAGAGAGAGAGAGAAAGAGAGACAAAGGAAGAAGATAAGATAAAGAAGAAGTTGGGGGTCACAGAGAGAGCAAGAAAAAGAAAGAAAAACATTTAAATTACAGCAGGAGTCTTGAATGTGTGCTGCAGGGGCGGATCTAGGCATGGGCATGGGGGGGGGGGCAATGCCCCCCTAAATGCCCTGACTGCCCCACCAAACATGATGACATGCAAAACAACCCAAGATACCCAAGAAATGAAAGTGCTTACATTTAAAAATGATTTGAAACACTCCTACTGCTACTAATTAACTACAGCTGTGTCACCACTAAACCAACAGCATTTCATCATTGAAAACAGAAAACTCTCTGAGTCAGACCTTTAGCTTTATGCATGCTGCGTGTCTGTTGCAACTTCAACAACAACTGATGTTATTATTGATGCTTTACTTGCTTAATAAAAGTCCTGTAATTGAAAATGGTATGGGTGCGACTCGGGCAATGTAGTCGCCCCCTTACCATTTTCTCCTGCCTCCCCAATTGGGAAATGTTACATCTGCACCTGGTGTGCTGCCTCGTCTCACGCACATGCACACACACACACACACACACACACACACACACACACACACACACACACACACACACACACACACACACACACACACACACACACACACACACACACACACACACACATACAGTAAGTATGTGATCTCATGCTCACATGGGTGTAGTTAAGTGTGTTTATCAGCAGTAGGTCAACAAAGGAGAAAAGTGTGTTTGGGGCGAAACGAGAGGCTGGGAGATAAATGAGAGAGAGGTCAAGGAAAGCTATAAAGTGGAAAATATGATATTATTCTGAAATGATATATGATATATATATATAATGCATCTGCAGATTCCCCTGGTTAATCTCTGTGAACGCAGTTCCCAATGGCGCATGCGCAAATGGCATCCTTAGTTATTGCTTTTTGAAAGCATATTAAGCATACCTGGGCATTATGCGGCCCGGGGCCAAATGCGGCCCTTTGGCTGACTCTGACCGGCCCGGGGACCACCAGTGGTCCTTGAGAGAGTTCCAGTAAAATATGGAAAGTTGGTTAACCAGATGTAACTCTTTGAGAGCGTAAAAATGAAACCAAATGGACCCTTGCAGGTCCATTTGGTTTCATTTTTACACTCTCAAGAGTTAAAATATTCATCATCTGAATTAGCCCAAGTCTACACAATCAGAGAATGTAAAAGATTGGTCATTTTTGATCTATGTTATCCTGTTTTGTTTGTAAAAATCCAGCCTGGTATTGTGGACAAAACAAAATAAGTGTTAGTTAGTTCAGCATTTAGTCTTGGCCCAACACAATATTTCATGTATCTCATTTGGCCCCTCGGGAAAAATAATTGCCCACCCCTGATATTAAGAATTAGTAATAATAACTTGCATATTCAGTCCTACTGCTTCCTATGAGTGAAGAGAAGTGTTTTGAACAGCAATCTTTCAAATAGTGAGAACGATCTTAAGGGCTTTACAGACTGAGACTCACAGAATTAAGGTCTAAAATACATCGCGGGCGTGTGCACAAAACGACCATGCACGTAACAAACAACACTGGACGGCACGTGATAACGCCCAGCGTGACGTCACACGCTTTATCCCACGGCGTTTTCTGAGCGCAAAACGCCGGTCCTGTCGAAAATGAACTAGAATGCGCTATTTGTTGCTCCAATTCTGTGAAGCCCGTTATTGATATTTTGAATGTTTTTTCCCTCTACTACTGTACTCTATCACTCCTTGCCACTCACATGGAATGAGACTGTATAGTTCAGTCTTTCTTACAGAGATGAAATCAGTGATGGGCAGTAACTTGTTACAAGTAGCTAAGCTACATAGCTTAACTACATTTTCCTGTAACTTGTAGTGTAGCTTCCTACAATTTTCTGGGGATATCTTGTAGTGTAGCGTGGCTACATTTTTTTCAAGAGTAACAAGTAGTGTAGCTTACTACATTTCCCCACCAACATTTTTTTCAAATTCCACCCATTTTCAAAGGGTAAAATTTATTTGTATAGCACATTGTCATGACAAAATGCAGCTCAAAGTGCTTTACATACGAGAGGATAAAAAAGAATTGAAAAAAGCAAGACAAAACAAACAACATAATATTATATTTGGAAAGTTGTACATTAAGTTGAGTTATATATTTATATATACATAGTGTTGATGTAGCAAGCTACTTTTGTCGTGTAACTTGTAGTGTAGGTTGCTACAATTTTCTGGGGATAGCTTGTAGTTTAGCTTAGCTACATTTTTTCGAGAGTAACAAGTAGTGTAGCTTACTACATTTTCCCAGTAACTTGCCCATCACTGGATGAAATATAGCACCATGCAGACTGCTCTCTCTTTCCAGAGCTGATATAGTGCGGACCGTGGGTGAGTTATATCGTGGTCTCAGTGGTGGTCAGTGCTGCAGCAGCCAAGGGTCAAAGTATTGTGTGTGCGTGACTGTGCGTAGGTCAGAGGGGTCAGGGAGAGCACATGCCAGCATCATAGGGGACTGCAATAACACGCCAGGGACCCCCTACTGGACTACAGGCCATAGCTGTTAAAACATTATTCCACCATGCATGCATCCCACCACCGGGTTTGCTTTTGTTGTTGTGTTGTTGTGTCGTATGGCATTCATGAGACTGGACCCCGAATTTTGTTTGTAGTTGTAATCTACAGCAGGGGTTTTCAACCTTTTTGACACCAGGGACCACCATTTATTTGGCATTTGAGCCACGGACCACCATTTGAGGACACTTCAGAGCCACAGACCTCAAAATGTCTTTTGCTTTTGTGAAAAGAAAATGATGAATATATTATTATATATACATTTTTAGCTTCAAATTGCATCCATCTGTAGGTGTCCTTTGAGAGCAGTTTTGAAGGAGTCAAGGGATTCATTCACATTTACTGTTGGTAGAGTCTTCCACATTATGGTGGCAAATGAGCGGACGGAATTAAGTCCCTTGTTTGTGCCAAATCTGGGTTGGACATGTGATCTACTGGTAGATCGCAATCATCCACCTTTTAGGCACCCCATCTGTAATTAACATACATTTACTGTATTATCTCATTGACTATAATTTCCCACTGCCACTCTGTTTCCTTCGGTCTCTCTTTCCCTTCTGCAGCCTTCAGACCACTCTTTCTACCCCACCGCCCCTCCCCAAGTCACCCTGTCTCCTTTAGTCACACACGCACACACACACGCACACACACGCACGCACACACGCACGCACACACACATAGACAGACACAGTCTCCAGCTGTTATTTCTGATGGCGTTACAAATGAGATGCTGAAAGTTGATCTCTTGGACAGGAGACCAGGGGTGTAGTGGAGGGGGGACGCGGTGGGGGGGGGTTCCCCCCACTTCTCACATCTAAAATATTTTTGGGATCAAAAGTAGGCCTACCGTACGTTTTTTTTTGTCTTGTCATTTACTTTTATGGATACAATTAGGCATTCTAAACAATCTTTATCAATATGCTATATTAATAGTGTGTCTTTGAGTGTTGCGCAGGCGCACGCTAATGCACATGCAAATGCAAGTGTGCATGCAGCAGCACGTGTCTTAAAGGGGAATTCCACTCATTTTCAATATTTTACTATGTCATTAACATACCTTAGAGATGTTGTGTGGACATGATAAAAAAGTTCCCCCCATTCTGTGTTTCCTAGAAATGGAGGTCTGAAAAAAATTGTCATCATCAAGATGTGTTTCACCATATTAATGAGTTTCTTTTTTTCTGAGAGTGCACAAATGTGAACCAAATGGAACCTAGCGGGTCCATTTGGTTCCATTTGTGCACTCTCAGAAAAAAGAAAATGGGTGGAATTCCCCTTTAACACTTTCACTACTTTAGGCACTCGCCTAAAAAAAAATCTAGAAAAAAAAAGTCCCAAAAAACACTTTGGCGCCCCCTAAAACTCGGGAAACTCGTTAAGCAGGGATAGTGTTAAGAGGCGATCCCCCCACTTCTAAAAATCCCACACACAAAGACACACACTTTTGTTTTCTTTAGGCTTCAGCTCGTCAGCCTTGACTTGAGCAGCCCCACCCCCAACGCAGCTGTGTGTGTCATACTCGTATACATGTATTCATGCATGCATGCGGTTATGCGGCATCTGCTTGTATGTGCACGCCTCTGTGTGTACCGATAGGATTTCTGTGTAAACGTGAAAGTATAAGTGAGTGTAAGACAGGAGTGCCCACACTTTTTTTTTTTTACTTGAGAGCTACTTTCAAAATGATTGGCTCAACAAGATCTACACATCATTAATGTGATTGTTCCATTACTGAAAATCCATTTCAAGGCCCCCTAGAAAGATTGAGCTTTGAAATATAGTGGTGATGGTGTTACTTAGTGTTATAGTGTTTAAGAATAATGCACTTCTAATGAAAACTAGAGGGAGAGAATTGGAAGGTTTTCCAGTGTATATGCTATTAAAGACGTTTGAAAACAGTATTTGAGGGTTTGAGTTGACAGTTTGTGATGTTGAGTTTAGTCTCTTGCACCCAAAACTAAGAACATTCGCGTTTTTGTCCCCAATTGGGAAGGAGAACTGTCAAAATGTTGGTCAAAATAACAATTATTTTCCATTTTCTAATTGTGTGGACTCTGGAAATTACGTAATTCAGATGTTTAAATATAATTTAACTCTTGAGAGTGTAAAATGAAACCCAATGGACCTGTAAGGGTCCATTGGGTTTCATTTTAACACTCTCGAGAGTTACAGATCTATAAGAGTCTACTACAAAACTACAAAACAATAACAGCATAATAAGATCAAACCCTAAACATGATTGACATCTGTGACAGACAGGCGTCTGGTTGTTTATTGGATGTACAGATGACCTCTGACTGCAGGAAGTGGAAGCTGATTAGCGGCAGGATGTAGACGCAGACAGACTTGTTACTGCTGGAGTTTCTCTAGTATAAATAGAGGTCAACACTCTATCTCCAGCTTAAAGGGGAAGTCCGCCCATTTTCAACATTTTAATATGTCATTAGTAGGCCTATACCTTAGAGATGTTGTGTGGACATAATAATAAAAAAAAAACGTTCCCCCAATTCTGTATTTCCTAAGAATGGAGGTCTGAAAAAGATGGTGAAATACATATGATGAAATCATCAAGATGTATTAAAAAAAAAAAAAAAAAAAAAAGTTTTTTTCTTTCAGACCCCTTTTTCCTGAGAGGGTACAAATGGAACCAAATGGATTTGTTTCACACCTGTATCCTCTCAGGATTTTTTTGAAAATGAGTGGAATTCCCCTTTAAGTTTCCATCCAACTGTTTTCATGCATGACTTTGACGCATCAAATTAAGGGGAGAAAAAAAAACAGAATGGAAACGCAAAAAAAACAATAAAGAAAAGTTGTTTCGTTTCTATTTGCTTCATGGGAATGAATTGTCTGGTTTCATTTGATTCTTAAAAAAAACTGAAAAAAGATCTTCTAGACAAGTTAAATTCATGTTGTTCTTATTTGTTTTGCTTGAATGTCATTATGTGACCGCATGTTTATTCACTTCTACTCCATTCTGCTGAATAGATACTTCATTGGCAACAAATGGAATTATTCATCCTCTTGGCAGAGCAAAATCAACAACCACTTCAATTACTTGAACACAATAATGACATTACCGGTATATTGAATAGGGTTCTAGTGTAGCGTTGCACATAGTTACGTTCTTCCATGGTGCAACCAGAGCAGTGTTTTTCAACCTTTTTCATACCAGGGCCCACTATTTATTCAGAATTTGAGCCACGGACCACCATTTGACATTTTAGCCTGAGAGACCCCAAAACTAAAGATTTATTTTGCTTTTGTCCACAATTCTAGGCTGGATTTGCGAAACAAAACAGTCAAACATACAGATCAAAATGACCATTAATCTTCTACATTCTCTAGTTGTGTAGACTTGGGTCTAAATGGACCCGTAAGGGTTCATTTGGTTTGATTTTTACACTCTCAAAGAGTTAATCTGGTTAACCAACTCTCCATTTAACTGGGAACTACCTGGAATTCTCTCAGGGACTACTGGTGGTCCCTGGACCACTGGTTTAAAAGCACTGAACTAGAGGACCATAACATGAATGTTGGCTCAGGACCAGTGACTATTTCTCATTTCTCTCCTCATCGTTTCTGTCGTGTGTCTCCTCCTCTGTGTTCTAATGATGCGAAAACCATCATGAATATAAATATTTGAGGAAAGAGGGACAGAATTGTTCTGCGCCTTCTGCGACCCCCGTTGCGTTGGCATGGGTCATGTGCAGAACGGGAGACGGAAAGAAAACAACGCACAGAAGTTGAAGACCTACTCGCAACACACACACACACACACACACACACACACACACACACACACACACACACACACACACACACACACACACACACACAGGTCTTTTTCCTCGGTGCCAGCTGTCGATGTGGAATCCACACTGCAGTTGGAATGTGAGAGGACTGTGAGAGATGTGGGGGTGGGTTCGTTCTGCAGGGGACAAGACCCCGCTGAATGTTAATGCATGTGCATTCAGCATGCACAGAAATGTGTCTGCAGTGCGTGTGTGTGTGTGTGCATGCGAACGTGCGCGGGTTCTCCTAGCAGTAAAGTGTGTTTTTGTGTCGGTGTGTTTTCATGTGTGACAGAGCCTCCTCCTGTCTCAGATGTCATGATTTCATCCACAATCTGTCACAGATGGTGTTTACGCTGTGGTTACACTTGGTATGTTTTAGGTTCTACACAGTGGCTGAGGTCAGTTCTCTGTTCCGTTCTGTCCATTTTAATTCACATTTCATCGTGAGATACTGCAGTTATTATAAGCTCTATTATTATCTGGTTTACGCTGTTTACGCTCTCAAGAGTTAAAATATTCATCATGTGAATTAGCCCAAGTCTACACAACTAGAGAATGTAGAGGATTAATGGTCATTTTGATCTGTATGTTTGACTGTTTTGTTTCCCAAATCCAGCCTGGAATTGTGGACAAAAGCAAAATAAATCTTTAGTTTTGGGGTCTGTGGGCCTAAAATGCCCTCAAATGGTGGTCTGTGGCTCAACTGCTGAATAAATGGTGGGCCCTGGTGTCAAAAAAGACGAAAACCACTGATATATGCTGATAGGATACCCAGATCGGAAAACCTGAGTGTGCTCCTTTGCTCCCTAGAGGGTTCCGGTGACCCCTTGGTCCTATCCCTACCACCAGCTCTCAGGCCAAACTCTCCTCTTGTACACAAGCTAACAGTGGCCAAATTGTCATTAAACTTGGAGCAGTGCACTTTGGTGCAAACTGGTGCAAAATTTCGCAAATCCAACGTTTTCCTATGTTTTCTTTTCACCAAGAAAGACGTGCCCAAAATAGGGAGGTCAATTTGGCACGACAACCAGACATTCCATCATGGAGGTAGCTGACTATTTGGAGGGCTTACTCCTAGGATATGTGCGTTGAGTGCTGCTATTGGTCATGCAGATCAGCTATTTCCATTTGTTGGTGAGGAAGGACGCACACACCAGCCAGTTTATTTTATAGGTTTATTTTGAGGATTAGCTTGGCACTTTTTGGCACATTTTGTTGCCCCTCCCTTCCTTGCATTTGTAAGGTAGCGACGGCGCAGCGTGATAATGTCCAGCTGAAAACCCCTGCTAGCCTAGTTAGCCTCTCGCCTCTGTCCACCACTCTGTCCAGGGGCGGATCTAGGCATAGCGAGGGGGGGGGGCAATGCCCCCCTAAATGCCCAGTTTGCCCCACCAAACACGATGGCATCCAAAACAACCTAAGATATTTCAAATTAAAGTGCTTATATTTAAAATGATTTGAAACACTACTACTGCTACTAACTAACTACAGCTGTGTCACCACTAAACCAACAGCATTTCATCACTGAAAACAGAAAACTCTCTGAGTCAGACCTTTAGCTTTATGCATGCTGCGTGTCTGTTGCAACTTCAACAACAACTCATGTTATTATTGATGCTTTACTTGCCTAATAAAAGTCCTGTAACTGAAAATGATATGGGTGCGATGAAGCCACCGGCCCTACCATTTTCTCCTGCCCCCCCTCCCCAATTGGGAAATGTTACATCCGCCCCTGACTCTGTCCTTCGGCGTTAACTAGGTCCTCTTGTTGTCACAGCGTTCAGCTCAGTGTATTAACCAGGCCTAATCCTCCTGTTGTTGCTGGCACCAGGACCACAGCAGGACACAACAGGGTCCATTCTTATGGGAGACCACTTACATGTCATTAACAAAGGTACTTATGATAAGTCCATTTTCTGGGTTTTTTGTCATGTTGTCATGCAGGCCAGGGCTCTGGGAAAGAGTGGGTGGTTGGAGTGGTAGGTTTTTTTTTTGTTCTTGTGTGTCTTTGCAGGAAAAAAGGGGACATTGTAGTGTTACTTGTCATTGTTGTCGTCCGCTCGCACGCACACACGCACAACCAACCACACACACACACACACGCACACACACGCACACGCACACGTACACACAACACAGACACACAACAATACAGAGCGAGGGATTAACCAGTCTGACAAGTGGCATGATGATTGGCTATTTGCTATTGCAGCGGCTTTCAACCAGTGGTCTGGGGACCACCAGTCGTCCTTGATAGGGTTCCAGGTGGTCCCCAGCTAAATAATGGATAGTTGGTATAACCAAATGGACCCTTATAGATCTGTAACTTTTGAGAGCATAAAATGAAACCAAATTTGTTTTCATTTCATGCTCTCAAGAGTAATTATATTTAAACATCTGAATTACTTCATTTTCAAGAAAATACACATTTAGAAAGTGTAGAAGAATTGTTAATTTTACCAATGTTTTCCCAGTTCTCTCTCCTAAATTGTGGACACAAACTTAAAAATCCTTAGTTTTGGGTCCAAGAGACTAAACTCAACATCAAATGGTGGTCCTCCGTGGCTAAAATGCAGAAAAAAATAGTGGGCCCTGTTATGAAAAAGGTTGAAAACCACTGTTCTATTGGCATTCCGGGATTGTTGATTGTCTTGTGCATGTGCGCGCACGTGTGTAGTGCACATACACATGCGTGCAAAGCCGTGCATGAGGAAACGCAGCAGGTGTCCATTATCAATCAGCACCTTTCTGCTGTTGTGCATGATGTCATGCACATTCACTGAGTGGGTGAATGTTTTGATATCGTTGTTTAAGTTGATTCTGTTTTAACACAGATGTTGGCATTTAGAAAACGGCTAACCTCTGTTAGTGTTGTCACACAGCCTCCATGTGGTCATACTTTTTAGTGTATACAAGAGATTAGAACATTATTGAATGATGTGAGACAGGTTTAGCCGCACACACACACACACACACACACACACACACACACACACACACACACACACACACACACACACACACACACACACACACGTACAAGGCGCACTTTTAACACACGCACGCACGCACACACACCACACCACACAACACACACACACACACACACACACACACACACACACACACCCCTCCACATTCCACACACATTAGCCGTCTGTTCTGGTGTGTGTGTGTGTGTGCGTGTGCGTGCGCGTGTGTGTGTGTGTATAAATTCCCCACCCACTGAACCAGAAAACACATAATGGGCAGGAGAGGAATAATAGGAAGGAATTAAAGAAGGTAGTTTAGATCAGTGGTTCTGAAACTTGTCCGTTTCGTCTAGGGACCGTTTGATCTAATCTGACACCACCGGACTGCAGTGGTATTGAATTCACCAATTCCCTCCCTAACTTGATCTGGGCACTTTCTCAAAGGGACACAAATATCGACATCTCCCATAATAGTTTTCTAGTCTTTGTTAGGTTGTTGTTTACATTTGCACCGTGGCACAGCTTCATTGTGTCACCAGTCTCGAGGTGATCCCGCGTCTAGCATCCATTTTCAGTAACAGACTTTTATTAGTCAAGTGAAGCATCAATAATAACATCAGTTGTTGTTGAAGTTGCAACAGACACGCAGCATGCATAAAGCTAAAGGTCTGACTCAGAGAGTTTTCTGTTTTCAATGATGAAATGCTGTTGGTTTAGTGGTGACACAGTTGTAGTTAGTTAGCAGTAGTAGTGTTTCAAATCATTTTAAATATAAGCACTTTCATTTGAAATATCGTGGGTTGTTTTGCATGCCATCGTGTTTGGTGGGTCAGTCTGGGCTTTTAGGGGGGCATTGCCCGGCCCCACCATGCCATGCCTAGATCCGCCCCTGAGCTCTGATCAGATTTTGACTGGAGTACAACAACTTTGCCCAAGAGTCTCAGATTGGAGTAGTAGAAACCTGCCTCCAGATTGTAGGAGCCGGTTAAGTTTGATCTGCTTTAGGTCATGAACCCTGATCTGATGGAGTTTGGTTGATGCATTTTAATATGTTATTGATATACCTTTAGAGAAGCTGTGTGGACATGATAAAAAGTTCCCCCAATTCTGTATTTCCTAAAAATGGAGGTCTGAAAAAATCACAAACATGGTGAAATACATCTGATGACATCATCAAGATGTATTTCACCATATTAATGATTTTTCTTCCAGACCCCAAATTTTTGAAAATGGGTGGAATTCCCCATTAACTTGTATGAATTAATTGTGTTGTCATTTCTACAATCTCGGAGTCACAGAACTGTAATCGTTCCATTTGGTTCCTATCTAAGTAACTATCCATCCATCCATCAATCAATCACTAGGACTCATGCTGAGAACCATTGAAGTACCATTACAAGTGAATGGCGGTTGAGATTAGTGATGTTACCTTTTTGGTGTTGTTTTGTTAGTGCTCTATTGGTGTCTCTGTGATCTCTTACTCTTATCACAGATCACCATCTCTGTTTCATTCTCTGTTGGGGCCTGGAGTTGTTGTCTTTCCCTCTGTTTGTGTTGTTCTGTTGTTGGTACGTCATGCTGTCCTTACAGCAAATATTCAGCTCTTATCACTGGAGCTGCTCACAGCAGGTGGTGTCAGGTACTGTGTGTGTGTGTGTGTGTGTGTGTGTGTGTGTGTGTGTGTGCGTGTGCGTAATTATACGAGAGTTCGTGTTATCAGTGTTGTTAATGAGTAACAGTGTCTGCCTCCAGAGCACTGATAAGTCAGGTCGAGCACACACACACACACACACACACACACACACACACACACACACACACACACACACACACACACACACACACACACACACACACACACACACACACACACACACACACACACACACACTCTCGCTCACACACCTGCCAACTATGTGTGCCAACTATATCTTATCTTATATACCCACTGTCTTGCGTTATCTGTTGGGCACGAGGCACTCCATAGTCTATAATGGAACACCACACACACACACACACACACACACACACACACACACACACACACACACACACACACACACACACCTCAAATAGAAAAGGTGTCATTAATCGTTGAGATTTTGCTAGGTTTAATGTTGCTGATGTTGTATTTACTCTTTAGGCTATAGGAAACGAGAACATGTTTGATGTTAAAATACCCTTTGGGTGCGTCATATTGTTCTTGTTCTGTCTTCTGCACCTTATCATTCGTTGGATTGTGTGTATAGACAGAGTTACGATGTCGCAAACTCCGTTCACTTCATGGGATCAGTCCAATAGGCGGCTCTACCATCAAGTCAATTCAATTTTCAATTCAAAGGGCTTTATTGGCAAGAGAAATCATACGTTTACATTGCCAAAAAAAAACAAGAAAACACAATGTGACAAAAACAAGAAAGCGCAATACAACAGTACAACATTTTCATATCCTTCTTTTATCGCAGCACATCACAAAAAATGGAAATGTCACGCTTTTGTCCCTCTTTCAGGCTGCAACAACAGCCCTTACGAGAGCTAAGTTTTCTGACCCCTCAATGTCGCAACTTTTCGGCTGGTCCGAGTATTGACATTGATTGAAAGTGTATCGACCGGAGGCCTGGAATGCATGCATACAACCAGCAGCACCTGCCATAGTTACACTTTTGGCTTGGAGGGAATTTGCAGCCTAACAAGTGCTTATCAGAGGTCACTGGTGGTGAAGGACAAGTTTTGCCTCGACCAAACAGTGAGGCTGTTGTTGACACGCCCTCAGGACCTACTTGATGTATAATTCCATTACATCAGGGGTTTTCAACAGGTGGTCCGGGGACCGCCAGTGGTCCTTGAGAAGGTTCCAGGTGGTCCTCAGGCTAAATAATGGAAAGTTGGTTAACCAGATGTAACTCTTGAGAGTGTAAAAATGAAACCAAATGGACCCTTGCGGGTCCATTTGGTTTCATTTTCACACTCTCAAGAGTTAAAATATTCATCTGAATTAGCACCACTTCATTAACAGTTTTCGTGCCGTTGAAATAGGTCTACGTCAGCGGTTATCATTATGAAATATAGTAATGACCGATGCCTCTTAGGTAGAGCTACGTCTCTCTACGTCGCTTACCGTCGTTGGTTTGATACGATCCCCATGATAACAGCAGCGTGCAGCGACCGCATATTACATTGACGGACCATAATAAGGGACGGACCAACCTGGAACCAAAAGTGTGTGTCCGTCAACTGACTTGTCCGTCGGGAAACATGGACCGAAAAACCTTTTAGATGAAAATCGCTGGCACTGGCTACCTCAAAAAAATATGAAAAAGGGCTGGCACGGAGAGTGTTAATTCTTAAAGCGCCGTTCTCGAGCTGCTCGTGGACATCCCGTGGAGACCCCCCCGCCGGTCACGCGGACGGCTCGTATCACGACGAGATGTAGATTTCATTCTTTAATCCAACTATTAGTCCGTGCGCATCGTCTGATGATCATCCCGTTGCTAACTTTCATTTGGAACAGAATTGAGCGACAACTCTTTTTTTTTTTTTGTCCCATTCACTTCCATTCAATCCAATGCATTCAAACGGCTCTCCTGTGTTTTCGCTCTGAATGGGGTTGTCGCACTGGTGAATCAACTAGCGCTACACGGCTCTTCCTGACTTGTGACCCGGATGTATATGGGCAGATCGCCAGATGACCGATTAGGCAAGACAACAGACACAGCATAACAGAAACAGCACATCCTGTTTAGGAGATCTGAGCTTCAAAATAAGGGCTTTTTTACCGATCGAACTGGTTTGAGCCGCGGCAGTGGAAAGAAAACAAAGAAAATCCGATCGCGCTGAATGAGTTAAGAAGTCTACACTGTTTTGATGGCAAAATACAGCCTGAAATTGTGGACAAAACCAAAAGAATTATTTGATGTTAGAACTTTGGTGTGAAAATGTAATCAAATGGTGGTCCGTGGCTCAAATGCTGAATAAACGGTGGTCCCTGGAGTCAAAATGGTTGAAAACCCCAGCATTACATTATGGCAAGCAGACGATTGTAGAACAGGTAGAATGTTGTTATTGTGTGTTATTGAGATATACTGTACTGCAGGTTAGCTGTGTGTTGACCTCTTTGAGGGCATCTCTGTTGACCTTAAAAGTTCCTCATCCTTTTTCCAGCACTGCTGGTTACTGGCTTCCCTAAAGACATCCGAGTGTTCTAGGTATATACAGGAACGTATTATTTGCCAAAATTCCTTCATTCCGTTCCCCATAAACCAACCAGTAAAATGGTCGTTTGGACATTTGCAGAAGTGTAGTAATAAAGTGCATGTGCGCTCGCACACGCACGCACGCACGCAGGCACGCACACACACACACACACACACACACACACACACACACACACACACACACACACACACACACACACACACACACACACACACACGCACGCACACACACAGTAACACTGGCCTGGAATAGTACTCATGGCCTCTGACCTAGTTTCCATCTCAGCTGGCCTGCTTAGTGCTTATCACCCTTTTTAACCGGTAACAGGAAGGCTCAGCCAAAATAATACTCGGCCCTGAGTGTACAAATGGAACCAAATGGACCCGCCAGGGTCCACTTGGTTCCATTTGTACACTCAGGGCCGTCCCTCTTTCAGGCTGCAATGCAACAGCCCTCACGAGAGCTCAGTGTTCTGAGCCCTCAATGTCGTAACGTTTCAGCTGGTCCCAGTATTATTTGGGCCGAGCCTTTAGGTGTTCTTTTTAACCATACCCTCTTCTCTGCTTCACTCTTTCTTTCCTCTCTTCTTCCTTTCACCTTGTTCCCTTCCCCCTCTCTCACCCCCTCCCTCCTTCCTCTTTGTTCAGGTGTTGATTGGCAACACAGGGGGGGGTTGCACGTAAGCTGTAGCCTAACCAGGGATGGATGTAACATTTCCCATTTGGGGGGTGGGGGGTGGGGGGGGGGCGGACAAAATGGTAAGGGTGCAGCTTCATCGCCCGTGTCGCTCCGTGCCACGGGCGATGGGTCGGGACTTGATCAACCCCGGCTGGGTCGCCTGAGTGAGGGGTATGATGTTGCGAGACCCGAAACCCTGATGACCTTGGGATACATCACTGAGGATATAGCCTCGACACCCAGGCTTTCATTTTCGTTCGCCTTGCGCGAAAACGGAAAGCCTGGACTAACGCACGTTGGAAAGTGGCCTTCAAGTGGGAGTGAACCTTCCGGGGTGGGCGTCGCTCTAAATGTGACGTAGAACAGCAGTGGACGGGCGCGGGAGGGGCCGGGGATGACGACACGTTAGTGAGATCAAATCAGAACGCAGCACTTCCGCCGTGTGGATCCCACGACACCCCCGCCCCCCAAGGCCAAAATCATTGAGGGCTAGACCAGGCTACTGAGGATACGTCCCAGTTGCATCCATGCAATGTAACTTTTAACTCATAACTCTTTTTTTCCCTTTGATTTCATGAGCCTTTTGTTGGCTATATATCAGAAAACAGTAACACTATTTCTGAATTAATTCAACTTCAACCATTTACAGTAACAGGAATACAGTCTACAGAATAGAGAGGTGAGAAGGTCCTTACTGGTGTTATTCAAACCACAAAGCTACCATTATATCATACCTCTTTCTCTCTTGTTCACCCTCTCCCTTTTTCTTTCTTTCATTTTTCCCTACCTACAACTTTGTAATTGTTGTTCTGGCCCAAGCCTCAACTCTATGCACGCACGCACGCACGCACGCACGCACGCACGCACGCACGCACGCACGCACGCACGCACGCACGCACGTGCATGCATGTACACAGACTCGCACATTCACACACTCTCACACCACCTGGCACACACACACACAAAACACATGCTGTATATGCATGCATGCATGCACACACACACACACACACACACACACACACACACACACACACACACACACACACACACACACACACACACACACAGTGTGGTTTCACTAAAGTGCTTCATAAGCTGTAAAAGAATTCTCAGGGTTCAAACCAACTTCAGGTTGTTGGCGACAGGCAGAACTTCATGTTCTTTCTCTCTCCTTCCCCCAGAAAGCCTCCCAGTTCCCACGTTACCCAGAGCTCCAACGCTGTCCGCTTCCCCTTTACCAGACGCATGGCAAGCAAAACCACTGCCATGTTTATTTTGGGACTACTGACACATTTAAGACCCCATGAAGTGAATCATCCATGACTTGTTTTTATTTTAATTTTATTTTTTCCTCTCTCATTTTAACTCATTAAGTAATGTTCATAACCATGGTTAGGCTGAAAAGATTTGAGAAAGAAACTGCCTTTCCCTTGAAGTAAACCAAAATGTCTATTATTTTGAGATCAATAGGAAGTGAAAAGGATGAGAGAAAACATAAAACTATCTTGATTAGCCGTCTGGCCTTCCTGGCTGCTATTTTGGCTGCTATCAATCAGAAAATAATGTCTGGAGTTTATTTTACTGAAGCAGCACACATCCTAATGCAGCATTATACGATACGACAACTTCATTGTCCGCTTACACTGAAATTCGTGCATCCAACGTGCATCCAATGGATGCAAATTCTTGCATCCATGGTGACACCGTTCACATACAAGACAACATACGTGTGCAACATACAGTACATTACAGACACCACGGCAAAACAAAGAGCAAAACATGACCAACATGACCTTGAATTTATCGATTCTGGTTTAGAAGCAGGACAGACTGATTGCCTCATAACATTGCCGTGTTTGTGAAAAGGTGATACGTCTTGTGAGTGCGTAGGGCTCGAAGCCAATCAGTCACTCACGTGACTGATTGGCCCACAGTGAAATTGGTTCTCCACTTTTGACCCATCTCTTGGAGCGGTGAGCTCACACTCAGGAATCATTAGTTGATTTGACCCCCAATCCATCCCTTTGATGCTGAGTGCCAAGCAGGGAGGCATTGGGTCCCATTTTTACAGTCTTTGGTATGACCCGGCCGGGAATCGAACCCTGGCCTCCCAGTTTCAGGGCGGACACTCTAACCACAAGGCCACTGTCTGGTCATTGGATGAGGGAGAGAGATGGAGAGAATGATAGAAGACTACAGTAAGCCTGGGCAGGGCGAGTCTGAAGAGGAGAGAAAGAGAGAACACCACAGTAAACTGTTTAAGATGATGGATGGGGATTAAATCAATAAAAAGCGTGTCATATTTGACTTATCAAGATATTAAGTAGTTAAGTGGTAAGAAGACAGAGAGAGAGAGAGAGAGAGAGAGAGAGAGACGTCCAAATGTGTGTTTATGTGTGTGTGGTTCTGAGAAATCTGAGGGCTGTAAGGCACTCTGGATCGGGTTGCCCTGCCAACAACTCAGCAGATTCCTACAGGTTCCTGTTGCTGACGACGTGCGTCTATGAGAGAGGGAGAGGGAGAGAGAGACGGACGGAGAGACGAAGGAGAGAGATACGGAGGAAGAGAGAGAGACGGAGGAAGAGACGAAGGGAGAGAGATACGGAGGAAGAGAGACGGAGGAAGAGAGAGAGAGACAGGGAGAGAGAGACAGACGGGGGGGGGGGGGGCAGGGAATGATTTGTTTAGTAAAACATCAGCATTGAAACACTTGACAGTTGACACCTGAGCGAAAAAAGTTACAACATCATGTGCACACGCTTACACACACACACACACACACGAAATGTGATTTCAGAACTCCGTGTCCCTGTCTGTCTGACCTGTGTGTGTGTGTGTGTGTGTGTGTGTGTGTGTGTGTGTGTGTGTGTGTGTGTGTGTGTGTGTGTGTGTGTGTGTGTGTGTGTGTGTGTGTGTGTGTGTGTGTGTGTGTGTGTGTGTGTGTGTGTGTGTGTTTGTGTGTGTGTGTGTTAACTTCTCCTAAAAGGGTACAATTAGTGTATCCTCCCCAGCCTCAGGCTTACTGTTAACTGTCAGGAGTCAAGACAGACTAACAGCTAGTAGTTGACCTATTGATGGGGTGGAAGTGACTGTGTGTGTGTGTGTGTGTGTGTGTGTACCTGAGGGTGACAAGAGCTTAATATGTTTCCATCAGTCTGCCTGTCACCTGAGGGCGAGGTAAGAGAGAGAGAGTGAAGTACAGAGACTAATCTGACTGATGGACTCACTATGGGTGAGAGAGGGAGAGAGTAATGTTTTTAACTTGTGTGAGTGCAGCGGCCGCAAGTAAGGCAATCGGCGCACAGTGTTTGGCTGTCGGTGGTCAGTCGGCCCCTTGTTGCACTCGGATTGGCCGGTTTAGGTGGTGATGTAATGATGACGTGGGTAAGAGACCTTTTATACCAGGGGTTTTCAACCTTTTTGACTCCAGGGACCACCATTTATTCAGCATTTGATTACATTTTCACACCAAAGACCTAAAATTAAAGAATTCTTTTGGTTTTGTCCACAATTTCCAGGCTGTATTTTGCCAACAAAACAGTGTAAACTTCTTAATTAAGTGGCACTAATTCAATGATGAATATTTTAACTCTTAAAATATTCAACCAAATGGACCCGCAAGGGTCCATTTGGTTTCATTTTTACATTCTCAAGAGTTACACCTGGTTAACCAACTTTCCATCATTTAGCCTGGGGACCACCTGGAACCTTCTCAGGGACCACTGGTGGTCCCCGGACCACCTGTTAAAAACCCCTGCTTTATACGGTAGCCAATGTCACGAGTATTAGCTTGCAAAATATTTACTCAAAACCCATGAGGAATAACTTTTTTTTTCCGTGACCCCAAACACGGACCCCGACCCAGTGTTTCTAAAGCTCCCTGGCTGTGATGGAGGCATATTACACACATGTGCAGCTAGCAGCCTAACTAACACAGTACATTAAGTGTGCGTCCTGCTGTTAAATGTTCTCCATCACACGCATTCCTTCTCCTCTCCTCCTCCTCCCTCTCGCTCCGGTCCAGACGCTTCCACGCCAACAACAACGTTGGACTCTCTGAGCCTCGGCCTGAGCTCATCCTGCTCCCAGAACCAGTCAGAGCAGAGGGCATTCAACCCAATAGGCTGCCTTCGTTCAAAGACTTTGGCTTAAACGAGGCGTGGGTCCCACAGGTTCAAATCCCAGATGCAACCTGGTTGCGACTAGTTTGCAACCTGATCGCAACCGGGTTGCAACTAGTTGCAAGGGTTAGGGTTTTGTAAGGGTTAGGGCCGGGGTGCCCACACTTTTTTGAATGTGAGCTACTTTCAAAATGACTGGCTCTACTGCTCGAGATCTACACATAAAAAAAATCCATTTCGAGGCCCCCAAGAAAGTTTGACTTTGAAATAGTAGTGATGGTGTAGTGATGGTGTAATGTTACCCTGCCAAACACGCCCCATTAGTTATTACTTTTGAGCTTGTTGTTGCATGATGTTAAAATAGAAGAGATTTACAAGCATCAACAGATAACAACAGAGATCTGCAGTAGTTTATAGATCCTTAGCCTCGACACCCAGGCTTTCATTTTTCGTTCCGCCTTGCGCGAAAACGGAAAGCCTGGACTAACGCACGTTGGAAAGTGGCCTTCAAGTGGGAGTGAACCTTCCGGGCTGGGCGTCGCTCTAAATGGGTGTGTACGTAGAACAGCAGTGGACGGGCGCGGGAGGGGCCGGAGATGACGACAACGTTAGTGAGATCAAATCAGAGCGCAGCTCATCTGCCGTGTGGATCCCACGGCACCCCGCCCCCCCCAAGGCCAAAATCATTGAGGGCTAGACCAGGCTAGTAGATCCTAATCCACCGCAGCATTCTGCACACAGGACATACACTACAAGTTAACACAGTTGTCACAAGTTGTCATCTCTATTCCTTTGTGGGTGGGAGGAAGGAACTTGGGAAAGTAATATGTAATATATTATTCTTTGATTCCAGTAATAAGTAAATATTATTAGTTTTTTCTAAGGGGCCATAAGTAAAGTAAAGATATTGCCCAACACTGTGTGTGTGTGGTGTGTGTGGTGTGTGTGTGTGTGGTGTGTGTGTGTGTGGTGTGTGTGTGTGTGATGTGTGTGTGTGGTGTGTGTCTGTGTCTGTGTCTGTGTCTGTGTCTTGTGTCTGTCTGTCTGTCTGTCTGTCTGTCTGTCTGTCTGTCTGTCTGTCTGTCTGTCTGTCTGTCTGTCTGTCTGTCTGTCTGTCTGACAGGGGCTGTTTTTTCCTGTCTTTAGACGGCAGAATGTCAGACATGCTCACATCTGACCTACCTAAGACTCACTCACTGCCTACCGTATATGGGGAGAGAGAGAGAGAGAGAGAGAGAGAGAAGGAATAAAGACTTAGCATAGGTTTGTGTGGGTGTGGGAGGATTCTGTGTGTGTGTGTGTGTGCGCGCGCGCGCGCAGAATCTTTTGTGTTTGATCGAGAGAAAGGGAGGAAAGGCGTATATGAGAAGCATTGTCCACACAGTAATTGGCATAATTAGTAGAGTCCATTTTCGTTTGAGTGTGTGTCCGTACGTGCATGCATGCACATATGTGCTGCACATTTGTGTGTGTGTGGGGGGGGGGGGCACTGGGGGTACGGTGGGAGGGAGTTGTAAATGTGTATGCACACATGCCGTATATGCAAGTGAAGTTAGTGGTGTGTGTGTGTGTGTGTGTGTGTGTGTGTGTGTGTGTGTGTGTGTGTGTGTGTGCGTGCGCGTGCGCGTGCGCGCGCGTGCGTGCGTGCGTGCGTGCGTGCGTGCGTGCGCATCTTTTGTGCGTTTCACCAGACAGGCATGCAAGGGTCTGTAGACCGTCCAGGCTTGGGCCAATGGCAGTGAAGTGAACACCGTCGGGCCCAAATGGACTAAACAGACTGGGTCTTAAAAGGCCTGCAATTTCCTTTACACACACACACACACACACACGCACAAACACACACGCGCACAAACACACACACGCGCGCACACACACGCGCACACACACGCGCACACACACACGCACACACGCACACACACGCACGCACACACACACACACACACACACACACACACACACACACACACACACACACACACACACACACACACACACACCTACACTATACCCACTAAACTATAGGCTTGGGCATAAGACATAAACACCACAGCACACTATATTGCGTGTGCACATGCGTGCGTCTGCTTATATACACAGTATATCCCACATGACAGATTAAAAAGACCTCTGCTCCGGTCAGGGGCAGGAGGTTGCTCCTGTGAATTACCATCATCAGGGAGGAGAGAGAGGAACGTGGAGGAGGAGGAGGAACTGTAGGAGAGAGAGCTTCACTTGAAAGCAGGGGCGGATGTAACATTTCCTAATTGGGGGGGGGGGCAGGAGAAAATGGTATGGGGGCGGCTTCATCGATGAAGCTGCACCCATACCATTTTCGGTTACAGGACTTTTATTAGTCAAGTGAAGCATCAATAATAACATCAGTTGTTGTTGAAGTTGCAACAGACACGCAGCATGCATAAAGCTAAAGGTCTGACTCAGAGAGTTTTCTGTTTTCAATGATGAAATGCTGTTGGTTTAGTGGTGACACAGCTGTAGTTAGTTAGTAGCAGTAGTAGTGTTTCAAATCATTTAAAATATAAGCACTTTAATTTGAAATATCTTGGGTTGTTTGCATGCCATCGTGTTTGGTGGGGCAGTCTGGGTATTTAGGGGGGCATTGCCCCCCCCCATGCCCATGTCTAGATCCGCCCCTGCTTGAAAGTCTGCGCTTCCCTCCTCCAATCCTCTGGCGTGTGTGTGTGTGTGTGTGTGTGTGTGTGTGTGTGTGTGTGTGTGTGTGTGTGTGTGTGTGTGTGTGTGTTTGTGTGCGTGTGTGAAACCTGCACTTTGTCTCGGAGGACCTAAAGAAGCAGAACAGTAAATCGAGCGAGAGAGAGCGAGGAGGGAGTCGTTCTTCAACGAGCGAAGCTGACCGGGGTAAAAGAAAGAGTGAGTGAAATAGGGAGGGAGAGTGCAGAAAGAAAAGAAAGGAAAGAAAAACAGGGAGAGAAAATCAATGTCGGTGAAAAGAGAGAGAGAGAGGTGGAAAGGTGATGATGGAGAAAGGGAACTAATGAGGCGAGGAGGAGAGGAGTCCAGGGGACAGAGAAAGGAGACGGACAGACGGCATGAATGAGATTTCAGTCTGTCAGAACGGACAGAACGGAAGAGAAGAAAGGGGGAAAAAAGAAGAACGAACAACAAGAGAGAGACAAGACGAGGCTAGCAGAAAAACAAACAGTGGAGGGGAATGGAGTTCAAACACGAGACAAAGGAAAAGGAGAGAATTAGGAGAGAGAGAGAGGTAGAGAGAGAGTAAAATGACACCAAATGGACACTTACGAGAGTTTACACTCACAAGAATTAAAATATCCATAATATGAATCAGCCCACTTAATTAAGAAGTCTACACAATGTAAAATAACTGTATGTTTGACTGTTTTGTTTCCCAAATCCATCCGGGAATTTTGGACAAAAGCAAAATAAGTCTTTATAGTTTTGAGTCTGTGAGGTGAAATGGTGAGGTGAAATGGTGGTCCGCGGAGCCGTGGAATAGAGTTCAAAAGCGAGACAAAGGAAAAGAAGAGAATTAGGAGATAGAGAGAGGAGATGGGTAGGGACTGCATGGGGAGCAAAAAGAAAGGGAGAGAGAGAGAGAAAGAGAGGAAGGGAGGGAGGTGGAAAACCTTGTGTCTGGCCTTGATGAGAAAGCCATACAGTCGCGCGGCGCATTCCCTCGTCCCCTCGAGTGGGAGGGAGGGAGAGAGAGAGAAGAATGGTGGGGCGGAGGTTTTAAGGAGCGAGGTTTAAGGAGAGAAGGCTCCTGTGAATACCTTTCTGTGACTAATGTCTTTTTCACACGTTTAACCTCCATCCATCCATCATTGTGTCAGAGAGCAGTTCTCCTATAAAAACACAGAAGCTTTTCTGCAACGTTCTGTGCATTCTGGGGCTACAACACACTACTGTATCTGTTCGGTTCTCTCTCTTCCTCTCTCCGCTCCTTTTTTGACCCGTTGCGCCGTTTCTACTCGGTCCTAATTGGTCCCACTGGTGGTCTGGTGGCTCCCTTTAATTCTCCTCCTGTGACTGCGTTTAAACAGCTCTTTTCCTCTCTGTCCCTGTCCAAAGAAATACAGGCCAAGGAGAAAGGCACATATTCTTTTATTTTTTGGCAGTATAAGGATCACTAAATTCACATAGCAAAAGTTCAAAAACACAAATCCACTGTGCTGTCTGCACATTTAGCGTTTGGACAGTTTTCAACCCGGACCCAGTGAAGCCTTCTTTTTCTTCTTCACAAGGACAAGGTAGAAAGTCTCTAGGACACAGTGGATTTTCCATTAGGTTCCAGACAGAGTTCTTTTGTACCAGTCGACTGGGTGGACAAATCAAGTACTTGCAAATATTTGAATTGAAAACATGTTCTCATTTAGGGAATCTATCTGTACCAGGCTGTGCTGTGTTTTCTGTCAGATAAGCCAGTTCCAGAATGGCAGATGCTGAGTTTCCTGCATGTTCCTAACCTTGACTTACATTCCACTCACAATCTGATAGACATTTTGTGATAGATACGTTTACGTTATGTTTCAGTTAGGGGCTTCACAGATGGTCAGTAACAAATTGCGCCTTCTAGTTCATTTTCAATGAGGCCGTCGTTTTGTGCTCAGAAAACGACGTGCGATAAAGAAAGCGTGTGACGCCGGGCGTTATCGTGCAGCGTCCAGTGTTGTTTGTTGAGCTCGTGCTCATTTCGTACACACCAGCCTGCAATTTAGTTTAGACCTGTGAGCTTTTTTTTCTCGCTACGCAATTCTCGTCTGTCAGCACTGAGTGTCACAGTGGAATCGTCGCGATAATGCGGTCGTTTCATACTCGCTGTCTGTACCACTCTTATGTCTGTCTATCCAACACTTCATATCTATCATATCATATACCTGCAACAACCCTCCTTCAAAATGTAATGGACAGATTACATTTGATGCTCCTGTAAGATTGCCCCATTTTAGGTGGACCATTCCTGAGGTCCACCTAAAATATAAGGGGACCGCTTATATTTTTTGACCTTTACTCTATCGCCACCCTCAGGCAAAGACCAACATCTTTCCTGTTCCATTTTTTGCCCCAATACAAGTTTTTACTCTTATGTACCTGTTACGTACCTGTACACTAGTTGTAACCTTGTAGCCTGCTTGGGTGTAAGATCAGTCTTCACATACCTGTGGCTAGAATGAATCTGTTGTGTTTTTGTAGCGTGAAGTTCCAAATGTAACATTTATAAATCCATGCATACACATACATCAAAATGGCAAGGAAGTTCATCTGCGGTGACTTGCAGTTGGTTTGTAGTCTGGTATAATAATATATTACATAGATTATACAGTAGAGACACATTCTTTCCCATGATTTGCTTTGGGTATTTTATGCTTTATTTTTAGATACTGTACATTGACAGATGCAGTGACATGCAGTAAAAAGCAGGGCCCTAGGGCACCCTGGGGTCCGTGGGGAGGTTCTGGACGGGTCTGCGGCCAAATCCATATCAATTTGGGGGTACTTTGACATAAAAGAAAGTTTAAGGATATATGTTTTTTAGCCAAAAATCAAAATAGCTATATTTTTTGCCTTTTCCAGCGGTTTCTCTGCAGACACACACTTGCTTCGTCCTTCATCTTGTCCAGAACTTGGTTGTTGTCATGAAAACAAACCCCCCCACTTCTCACATCTAAAATATTTTATATACAGGGGTGTAGTGAAGGGGGGACGCGGGGGGACGGTGTCCCCCCACTTCTCACATCTAAAATATTTTATATTGGGCCTCTGGTTGGAATTGAACCAGGGTCAGATGTGAGGTCTATGTAGTCTTATCTATGTAAAGGCATAACTCATTGACCCACTGGGGTGATTTCAAAGGGATCTGAGGGGAACTCTGTTGATGGAGATATGCGTTGCACACTGGTGCTGACCCTCTCTGTAGCACTGGATGTCTTTGTCTCATTCATTCTCTCTCTCTCTCTCCTCACACTTCACTCCCTTAAAATTCCATCCTGCCTCGCTCCCAGCCCTCCCTTCATCCTCTTCCCTCCCTCCTCCTCCTTCCGTACCATCCTCCTCCTCACTCCCTTTCCCTCCCATCATCTCTTCTTCCCCTATACCGGTGCTTTTCAAACCTTTTCATACCAGCATGGCCGTCGAGGCATGGGGAAGACAATTTTAGGGGGCCCAAAGCCAGGGGCCCCCCTTAAAGTTTGGATTAATAAGCTTTTATTTGTATGTATTATTATAATTATTATTTTAACATAATAATGGGTTTTCTTCTGTCACCCATTACAAAAGACGAATGGTTTCTCCTGTTTTGTTATTATTATTATGTGAAAGGGCCCTGTGAAAAAAATGTCAGGGGGCCCAGAATTTGGTGCGATGGCCCTGCATACCAGGGCCCACTATTTATTCAGAATTTGAGCCACGTACCACCATTTAATGACAAAATTTGGATGGATTTCAAATTCGTAGAGAACACACAACAGTCAAACATCCAGGTCAAAATAACCATTAATCTTCTACATTCTGTAGTTGTGTAGACTTGGGCTAATGAGCCCTTCTCAAACTCCACCCTTTGGTGGGTGGAGTTTAGTCCATTGCCAATCCAAATCATTTAGCAACTGTTGCTATGCAGGTCAAGCTTTCCTTTTCTAACGTTCCATTGGACAAGGACGGAATGGGGAGGGACTTAGTGAAGGGCTAATTCAGATGGTGAATGTGTAAACATGTTTACGCTCTCAAAGAGTTACATCTGGTTAACCAACTTTCCGTCATTTAGCCTGCATGGGGACCACCTGGAATCCTCTCCAGACCACTGGTTGAAAATCCCTGCCCTATACGATATTACCCCCCCCCCCCCCCCCTCTCTCTCCATCCATCCCCTCCCCTCCCTCTCTTCGGTCAGTCAGCCATGGCAGCCCCTCTCCACCCACACTGTGTTTTTCTAGGGTGCAGTTCCTCAGTCGACCGTGGCCGCTAGCCGCTCCAGGTCACGGTGAATTTCATGTCTCGTACTGACCAAGATAAATAAATAATATTAATATCCCCCTGGGTAGATATTAAACTGACAGATCTGCTGGCCCTTTCTTTCTTCTTGTCCTCTCTGTTTGAAGCCAGCATGCTCTGTGTAAAACTTTCTTTTCATTTATTTTTCTTTTCATTCTTTTTTTTCCTTTCTGAGTGTCGCTAGTAGCCCATTCATACTATGCCCAGCTTTGTGTGTTTGGGTGTGCACCGTACCGTAGTGATGATTTAAATTGGTTTAGCACAAAATACGATAGACCTTGCTGTAAGCACCGCCCCAAACTGCATTGCTATTACTGCTAAGCATAACGTGTGATAGACAAACTTCTCCACCAATAGTTTTACTATTGTGATAGAATGCTGTAAAAAAAAAAAAGCAAATGTTACACACATTTTTCCACTGCATAGGGCATGCCTTGTTGATGGATTTGGAAGAGATTTTGAAGGTCTGGTTCCAAAAAATAGCCAGTATTTAATGATAATAATTAAATGATGTCATGAATGAACCATACCTTAGAATAAGACAAAGGCAGTATATTGACTTACACTGCAAGGCAAGAACATTGTTGTTCTGTTATATGGTTGTCTTTATTCACATACTGTAAATGGACAAGACATGAGGAGGCTGTGTTTTGTATTGCGAGCGTTAGCATTCTATTTATTCTTCTATTTGGATTTCATTGTCTTTGCTGTGGCGACATGCGATCTGGTGGATGTATTTTTCGAATCCATATTGTAAACCTTTTTGTCGTGTTCTTTCTGAGATTGATGAACTGCTACTAGGCTGCTCCAGAAGTTGGAAGTTGGAATAGGTGAACAGCAGGTGTGGAAAAGTTTGACCATTCTCCTTGCTTAGCAACCGTTGCTAACGTGGTATTGGCCGTGGTCTTAGCAAAGAGCTAATTGTATGTGTGTTAAGATTATTTAATTATTCTAAAAAAAAAAGGCACAGTCCCTGTCGTACTTGGAATGAATGTCACACTGTACTATGTATTTCAACAACCACCCTGTCTTGAGTGTAGTTTTCTCTACACTATCTAACAATTAACACAAAAAGACAAGCGCGTGTCCGTTTGTAAACTAAAAGTTGCATCCATTTTTTTCATCCACAGGTCCTCCCAGAGTGTCTGAGCGCGTGGCCCACCGACAGAGCGTCCGTCTGGGCCGCACCATGAAGCTGCTGTGCCCTGTGGAGGGGGACCCCCCGCCCCTCATCATGTGGACCAAGGACGGGCGTAACATCCACAGCGGCTGGACGCGGTTCCGCGTGCTGCAGCACGCGCTGCGCATCAAGGAGGTGGAGCTGGACGACGCAGGAACCTTCATCTGCAAGGCCACCAACGGCTTCGGCAGCGTCAACATCAACTACACCCTCATCGTTATCGGTGAGTCACAGATCTGTTTCCCTTAGCCTCCGTACCCGAGCATTCAGTTTCATCCATGCTGTGCATCAGGGGCGTTTTTGCCATTGAGCAGACTAGGCCCACCCTGGGACGCCATGAGGGGGCCCCCAGGCAAATTATACTTGCTCTATATGACTAGAATTGAACATTTAAAACACATATAATATGTTCTTTGGTTTAAAAATAGTTCATATTTTTATGAACCATTTTATGAACTATTTTTGTCCACATATTTTGTCCACCTAGTGAGTTCACCCCATTCATTTTGTAGTCCTTTATTTAACCAGTGGGGGGGGGGGGGGTCGCCATTTTCATTACAAACAGAGCAGTGTATATACATTGATTGTAGATTGTTGATACGTTGCAATGCTGGGTAATCATGGAAGCAATGCAATTCATTGGTGAGGGGGGCTCCAGGGAAAATCTTGCCTGGGGCTCCAAATTGCTTAGAAACACCACTGCTGTGCAAGAAGTGAAATGCTTTCAGGTTGGCACAGGCTACCGTGGGTTGGAGACCTATTTGTGGGTCGTGGACTTGTTATTGGTCCCTTTACATTCGTATTCATTTATTTGTTTAAAAAGCATTCAGGGAACAAGCTAAAACGGTCCTGAACCAGATCCAATCAATGATTTTCTTTTCAGTAATGTCATGAAGAAATCAAAGGCAAACGTGCCGCGAACTTAAGTGTCACATTGTTTGTGCTTGTGCTTGTAGAACTGCTATTTCCAATACTTCCCGTTCATGATTATAGCAGATATAGCATTTGTGTTTTGGGTCACAGGCTGTGCTATAGCTGTGTCTACCTACCCCTGCTTCGACCAAAGGGAGGGATTTCCCTTTTTTGCTTGAAGTGCAAAGTTGGAAGTTTTTTGGTTTTCCATGCAGGTGGGAGACGCAGGTTTGGTTCCAGGTAGTTGCAAGCACAGACCAGCCATTGTTACTGAGGTGATAAAAACACACAGTGGCTGTGATGGAACACATGCAGTGGAGCCGTGAACCAGGGGCGGATTGGCACATATTTTCCCACCGGGACAATTTTGCCTTTGCCAGGGGGGGGGGGGGGCACTGCAGCTGGTTAACAGTTTTCGTGCCGTGGAAATGGATCTACGTCACCCGTTATCATTATGATTTACAGTAACAACTGATGCCGCTGACGTTGGGCTACGCGTTTGGTCGTTACTTACCGGCGCCATGGACTACCATTTGATGACATTTTAGCTCCACAGACCCCAAAGCTAAAGATTTTGTTTACTTTTGTCAACAATTCCAGGCTGGATTTCAGAGAAAACAAACAGTCAAACATACAGATCAAAATGACCATTAATCTTCTACATTCTCTAGTTGTGTAGACTAAGTTGGGCTAATTCACATGATGAATATTTTAACTCTTGAGAGTGTAAACATGAAACCAAATGGACCCGCAAGGGTCCATTTGGTTTCATGTTTACGCTCTCAAAGAGTTACATCTGGCTAACCAACTTTCCATCATTTAGCCTGGGGACCACCTGGAATCCTCTTTGATGTGGCTCTTTGCAGTAACACAATGAAAAACGTGGCTCTTAGTCTGTGACCGGTTGGCCACCCCTGATGTAGAAGATTAATGGTCATTTTGATCTGTATGTTCCAGGCGAGCATCTAGCGCATTCTAGTGCATTTTGGAAGTGCCACTCGTGCATTTTGGATCTTGGTAGTTGGCAACACTGCCTCCAGCAGCGCGAGCGCACTAGTTTGCCTGGCCTGGGCCTGGCGCCCTGGCCTGCCCTGGACTTTAAAAAAAAAACTGTCCAGGCCACTAGGTGGCAATGGCCACCGGGAAAACTCCCTGTACTCCAGATGGCCAATCCGCCCCTGCCGTGAACCGTTGTGTGTGTGCGTGCGTGTGTGCAGTGTACAGTATGTGAGAGGGAGTTAATGATGAGTCCCAGGCTGGCCAGGCCTCTCCCAGGGAGAGAATGGGAGGCCAGTGGAGAGGGCCAATCATCCATGGAAGCTCCAGTCAGTCACAAGATCACCTCACACAGCATGATCCACAACCTCTCCCTCTGTGCTTCTTTCTTTCTCTGGCTCTTAATTAGCCAGGTTCATTAGATGAGCCTTTAATGATGAAATCAAGCTTACAGAATGCTGCACTGTTTCTCTCTCTCTCTCTCTCTCTCTCTCTCTCTCTCTCTCTCTCTCTCTCTCTCTCTCTCTCTGTCAGGCGGCTATAGTTTTCTACGGGCGTGCATGTGCGTGTGTGTGCGTGCATGTGCGCGCATGCATATTTAGGTGCCGGCATGCACGGCAGTGTGCCAGGGCGATTATCTAAATGGGGGCATTTGTTAAATGAGATGTTTGTGTTTTGACTATGGTCATTGTGTGTGGGGGACATGGCGTCATGTGGTTTGTGTGCGTGTGTGCGTGTGTGTGTGTGTGTGCGTGTGCGTGTGTGTGTGTGTGTGTGTGTGTGTGTGTGTGTGTGTGTGTGTGTGTGTGTGAGCGTGTGAGCGTGTGAGCGTGTGCGTGTGCATGTTTGCATGCGCACCAGCTGTCTTGTAATGAATGAATGAGACATTTGTTATTCTGTTACTCTGCTGTAGCAATACAGTGAGTGTCCCACTGCGTACTGTACATGTACCATTGATGTCTGTATGAGCGTGTGTGTGTGCGTGCGTGTGCGTGTGTGTGTGTGTGTCTGCGGCTATAATCTGACTGTGCATATGCTTGTGGTAACCGCTGCGTCTTCAGAATGACTGGGGGACACATTGTGTGTGCGCATTTGCAGTCGGTGTTTTTTGCTGTGCAAGTGCAGTGCGCATATGTGTATGTGTATGTGTTTTTACATGTGTTTGCACATGTCTGGCTAGGGGTGTGTGTGTGTGTGTGTGTGTGTGTGTGTGTGTGCGTGTGTGTGTGCGTGTGCGTGTGTGTGTGTGTCAGGTTTCAGTCACACATGAGGTCATGCAGAGTTCCTACGATGCAGCCGCTCCATCCTCTGTCTAGCCAGACACGGTGTTTCAAAGTCTGCCCTGACTTGCATGTCACCGCACCAACACTATCGGTTGATGGCTGCCTCATAAACATCTGATTTACATGTGTGTACGGTCGGTACGTATGCATTTGAAGGCAAACGCGGCGCATGTTCTAAAGCACAGACTGGGCTAGACGCCGCTTTGCATAGGCTGGAACAATATGGGAGGGGAGAAGTCTGACCAGATGCCGCAAAGGAGACTTTTGCAGAGTGATAGAGACGGGACATAGGGAAGCGGCTAGCCTGGTTCAGTGCAAATGAGTTACATCTCTCAAAGAGTTATATCTGGTTAATCAACTTTCCATCATTTGTTGAAAACCACCGCCTTATTGAATGCAATAATAATATTAAGGTTAATAATAATAATAATAATAATAAGGGTAATAATAATAATAATAATAAACTATTTGCATAGCACCTTTCATGACATAAAATGCAGCTCAAACCAAATGGACCCTTTGCAGGTCCATTTGGTTTCATTTTTACGCTCTCAGAGAGTTACATCTGGTTAACCAACTTTCCATATTTAAGTGGAACTCTCTCAAGGGCCTCTGGTGGTCCCTGGACCACTGGTTGTAAAACCACGGTACCCTTTCACAGGGCGGTCAGAGTCAGCAAAAGGGCTGCATTTGCCTCCCGGACCGCATAATGCCCAGCTATGTTGTAGGCAGTCATGTAGGTAGGAAGGTGCAA
>CM076984.1:37545813-37548313 GCA_039105355.1 Benthosema pterotum
TGTTGCACAAGTGTCCACCCTAGAACCTGCAGAGTCCACAGGGGGTTTCGATATCAACACTAGTCTACGTTTGGTCCCTAAGTTTAATGAGCGTGATCCTGAGGCATTTTTTGCCATGTTTGAGCGTGTGGCCAACGTGCGGAAATGGCCTGACTCTGCACGCACTACGTTACTACAGTGCGTTATGACTGGCAGGGCGCAGGAGGTTTATGCGGCAATGAGCGTGGCTGACAGCCAAGTTTATTCTCTCGTCAAGACAGCGGTGTTAAAGTCATACGAGTGTGTTCCCGAGGCATATCGCCAGCGTTTTAGATTCTGGAAGAAATACGATAAGCAGAGTCATCTAGAATTCGCACGTGACTTGACTACCAGTTTTATGCGCTGGTGTAACGCCTTGGAGGTTACAACGTTTGAAGAGTTGTGTGATCTAATGATTTTGGAGCAGTTCAAAAATTCTGTTCCTCCTCGTGTGGCGACTTATATCAACGAGCAGAAGGCGCGCAACGTAACAGACGCGGCGGCGCTCGCGGATGATTTTGTCTTGACGCACCGTGGAGAGTTTAAAGCAGGTGGTGGCAACACTGCCTCTGAGTCGCGTGGCCGGTCTGATAAACCTCCTCCTGCTGAAGCTAAGACTAACACAAATGGCAGTGGTAATTTGCGTGAGCCAGACAAGGTTTGCAATTACTGTCATAAAAAGGGACATTGGAAATCGGAGTGCTTTAAGTTGAATGGAAACCCCAGGACTCAAAATTTTGCAGGCAATTCGCATCCAAAAGGAGCTGGCTCAGCCGCTCCACGTCCAGTAGTCTCTTGTGCTACACCTAATTGCGGTTCCAATAAGGACACATCAGTGGCAGCGTTGGATTCGTACCGTCCTTTTATCATGAAAGGCTCTGTTGCTTTACTGCCAAATGGTGACGAAATACCAGTAACTATTCTGAGAGACACGGGTGCTTTTGACTCATTTATTCAGGCTGGTGTTCTTCCTTTAACTGATGATTCTGACACTGGGGACAAGGTTCCTGTTCGGGGCATAGACATGAATGTGCTGTGGGTTCCCTTGCATAAAGTGTTGCTGAAATGTGAATTGTTCCAGGGTGAAGCGAGGCTTGCGGTGCGCCCAGCACTGCCGATTCCAGGTGTGACGGTGATCCTGGGGAACGATTTGGTTGGTGCTCGGGTGTGGGCGGAGGTTCCCCCACCGCCTGTGGTGACGTCTATTCCTCTGGTAACTGGGGGGATGGATAAAAGTGAATGTGACTTTCCAGAAGTTTTTTCGGCATGTGCAGTGACACGTGCCATGTCTAAGTTAAAGGGGAACTCTGAGTCAAAAGAATCAGTTAAAGCTAACGTTTCTGAAAAGTTTTCCATACCTCTTGCTGACTTTCCATTGTCCATAACACGTTCAGATCTGGTGGCAGAGCAGCAGGCGGATCCCTCTCTGAAGGAGCTTGTGCCACTAATACGACCAGAGGATGAGATCCTGGATAGTGCTTGTGGGTATTTGCTTCAGAATTCCTTGTTGGTGAGAAAATGGCTGCCACATGTTGGAAGGTTTGTGGGTGAACCTGTATTTCAGATTGTGTTGCCAGCTAAACTTCGACAGGCAGTGTTAAAAGTAGCACACAATGAATCCGGACATGCTGGTGTGAGGAAAACTTATGACCGGCTACTTAGACATTTCTTTTGGCCTCGTATGAAGAGAGATGTGTCAGCATTCGTTAAAACATGTCATACATGCCAGTTAACTGACAAGCCTAACCAGAAGTTGAAACCAGCTCCGTTGCAACCCATTCCGGCCATAAGCCAGCCTTTTGAACACTTAATCATAGACTGTGTTGGTCCTCTACCACGCTCAAAGTCTGGAGCAGTGTATTTGCTAACTGTAATGTGCCAAGCAACCCGTTATCCTGCGGCGTATCCTCTCCGTACTATTACAACTCGGTCAGTTGTCCGTGCTCTCTCTCAGTTTATCTCTATTTTCGGTGTACCACGCGTCATTCAGAGTGACAAAGGTTCTAATTTCTGCTCACATATGTTCTCTCAGGTTCTGAAACAGTTGCGGGTGCGTCACAATCAAAGCTCCGCCTACCATGCGCAGAGTCAAGGGGCTTTGGAACGATTTCATGCTTCGGTGAAAGCTCTCCTTCGTTCTTACTGTACTGAGATGGGTAAAGACTGGGAGGAGGGTCTGCCGTGGATGATGCTTGCGGCTAGAGAGGTAACACAGGAGAGCACAGGTTTCAGTCCTAACGAGCTTGTTTTTGCACATACAGTGAGAGGTCCATTGGCAGCACTCTCTGGGAATTGGATCGAGGCACAGCCTCCTAAGAATTTGATTGACTACATTAATGGTTTTCGTCATAGGCTGTACACAGCCGGGTTGATGGCGAAAGAAAAGTTGGCAGCAGTTCAGAGCAAAATGAAACGGTTGTATGATACCAAAACAGAGCTACGTGTGTTTAGTCCAGGAGACCAGGTGTTGGCCCTGCTCCCC
>CM076984.1:37553313-37575813 GCA_039105355.1 Benthosema pterotum
GAAATTAAACTGTTACTCACTGCACTGAGGAACCCCCCCATGAGGCAAAATGAGTAACGGTTTAATTTCACTGTTATTTCATCTAGTTATCGCTGTCTTGCTGGTAGTCTTGGGCAATATACCAGTATTACCGTATATCGTGATATTGGAAATCAAAAAAGTAATATCGTTGAGTCTATAATAATATTTAATACTGAATATCATCAAATATGGACATTATACTGTATTCTATTAAAATATGAGAAATGAGACTTTTAATTATCTTTTAATTATAACTATACAAACAATTTTCATGTTACACACATGCCTAAAATAGCCCTTATTTGGGCTAGGCTTTTTGGAAACAATGTATTTCCAACTCCAGGTTGGTTTCATTTTTTACGCTCTCAAAGAGTAATATCTGGTTAACCAACTTCCCATCGTTTAGCCTGGGGACCACCTGGAGTCCTCTCAGGGACCGTACTGTCTATTAGATACTATTTTATGGACGTGGAATACTGCAGATTTGCTCATAGTGCATTCATACCTTTACCGTAATAGAAGTGCTTTAGAAGGAAGGACCACATAATCTCAAGGTTTGACTTTCTGTCCAACAATATCAAGTTTCGTTGGACAGTATCAAGAGTAATAATAAGTCCTACATCACACTGCCACTGCACTATACCAAAAGATTTCGAAGCACACTATTAACTGACCGGCTCGCTCGATCTGTCAGTTCCCATCCAAGTAAGTATACTTTTTTCTCAAACCGAACAGTTTCTGTAAGCAAGATTTACTGTTTGCACATGTGTCCACTACTTTTTGTATTAGTTTTCCATTCAATCCCTAGTTGGCGAGTGCAGTAGGTTTACAAACGCAGCGCTCCTGGACTGTCATTGAGTCATTCACACCGTTCAGCTACGGTTCAGCTTACCCCAGAGGGGGGGTGGGGGTCAGAGAGAGGGGAGGGGGCTCTCTATGACAAGACATTGCTGGAAACTATATAGACAGCTGTAGAATTCTCTAGAAAGTCTCTACTAAATCTAATCTTAACAATACAAATCTTCTCTTACGGAGCTGCAGTCACTGGCTCCCTTCGCGTGACAATATTTCAGAAACACTGACTGGGCCCCATGTTCTGCATATTTATAATAATGCCTCCCAACTTGAGGTTTTTGCAGTGAGATCACCAATAACTCAGCATTGCCATTTTGGCAACCTTATTGTACTTTTCCACAGGATAATACATTTGGCAAAAACACTGGAATATTACGGGAATAAGACTATGGTCACACACAGTGCAGAATAGGATGCCCTGTGTCTCCAGAAATCAGAGCGTATAGTATAATATTCCACTAACACTGTTGCTGTGTACACAGAGCACAGAGAGAGTAAACAACAAAGAGAGATGGAGGAGGAGAGGTGTGTTTCAAAAGCAGACCTGATCTCTGGGAAGACAACAACAACAACAACAACACGTCCACACGTGTGTGCACGCACGCACGCACGCACGCGCACACACACACACACACACACACACACACACACACACACATTGGGTAACTGGGAAAGACACCCATGAGAAATTGGCAAAATCTCCAGTGATTAGTTGATGATCTGATTAATCGATTACAAAATTAGTACTACTGTAGCTGAATTACTGATTCATCAATCCATGGTTGCAGCCCTAGTTTACATGCGGTGTTTATGTCGAGGGCTTTCCCGTGACGCGCATAGAAACAGAGCCGCTTGTCTTAAACATGAACTCAGATAGACGATAGAGCAATAGAGACACACACACTCTACAGATAGAGAGACACACACACACACACACACACACTCTACGGATAGACACACACACACACACACACACACACACACACACACACACACACACACACACACACACACACACACACACACACACACACACACACACACACACACAAGCGGCCAGGGGGCCCTGCATGGCCTCCGTTTCACGCCTGCTGCTCCTCTCCTTCCATCCCACATCCTCTGGTTCTGCCTGGTTCCACCTGGGCAGAGAGATGGAAGGAGACGGCCCAGTAGAGAGAGAGAGGTGGGGGGACAAAGAGTAAATGACTTCTGTTTCTTCCTGTGTGACTCTGACAGATGCCAAACCTTTGACTTCAGAGGAACGGAAAACAAAGGAGGGAGTTATTCAGCTCCTTGTTTTTTTTAAAGAGGGAGTGTCATGATTTTTGTATTTTTTTTCCAATTTTGTACATGTTTAAGAGGTGACAGTATGTAAATAGACCCCTTGGTGTGTTTTTTATGTGCAATGATGCATGTTTTCCCTTTGTATTTAGGGTTTCCTCCTGGGGGCTGAACCTTTCCAGTCAAACGTGCCAATGAAAAAAACTTCAATATAGTGACATCACATGCTCAGCCCCTCCCCTAACTCCTCCCCCTTTATCATGCAACTAAAGCTGTGGGCGTGGCTTCAGTTCAGGTGGATCTCCACCCATCACCACCCACCAGGCAAACCAGGCATACTTAATGAACTGGTAGAGTGGAATCATAAAAATGACAAACAAACACTGTACACTTTTCATATAACATTAATTATTGATGATCATGTTTTAGGGTATAAGAAAATTATGGCACTCCATCTTTAAACAAAAAAGGTTGACAAAAACATTTTTTATCTGTGTTTTTCCTTTGCCTTCAATTCCACCTATCGATCTGTCAACCAAATTGATCCACTTACAGTATACGATAATACGAGTGGTTCCTCAAACATAAACATTTTATGCACCCATCATAACTCTTGAGGGTATCGGCATAAGCGCTAACAGCCCATTATTTTAGAATGTTTTAGTAATACTAGTAGGTCTACAGCCTAAACATTAGAGACTTTAGTTGTCACTGTGTAAAACGGATGTTGGACACATAAATAGCTCTTATTTGCGTTGCGTCCCTGTCTGCACCCCGCGTTGAGAAGAACCAGTGGTCCGGGGACCGGCTAAATCTGGTTAACCAGATGTAACTCTTTGAGAGCATAAAAATTAAACCAAATGGGCCCTTGCGGGTCCATTTGGTTTCATTTTCACACTCTCAAGAGTTAAAATATTCATCAGCTGAATTAGCCCTATAGCCATTCTCTAGTTGTGTACACAAGTGTACACAACTAGAGAATGTAGAAGATTAATGGTCATTTGGATCTGTATATTTGACTGTTTTGTTTCCCAAATCCAGCCTGGAATTGTGGACAAAATCTTTAGTTTTGCAATCTGTGGGGCTAAAATGTCATTAAATGGTGGTCCGTGGCTCAAATTCTGAATAAATAGTGGGACCTGGTATGAAAAAGGTTAAACCGCTGGTACAGATTAATACTATGTTTTTGCTGTTTGGTTTCCCATGGGGGGAAAGACCAGGGGTATAAATCCAGGTGGTTCCATAATATCCAGTAGTAACGTATAGGCGCGACGGTAGGAAGAATCAGGGGCGGATGTAACATTTTCCAATTGGGGAGGCAGAAGAAAATGGTAAGGGGGCGGCTTCATCGCCCGTGGCGCGATGAAGCCGCCCCCATACCATTTTCTGCCCCCATACCATTTTCACTAGTGATTCAAATACTTTTAATCTTGGGTTGTTTTGCATGCCATCATGTTTGGCCCCCCATGCCTATGCCTAGATCCGCCCCTGGGAAGAATGCGTTAAGGGGGACCTTGTAGAACAGCTGCTGCTGTTGTGCTCCTCCCTGCTATAGCTATAGCTGGGCTTATTCATTCGTAACGCTGAATTGGCCTCTCATCTCTGAAGTGGACACTCATTTGTCTCAGCCCTATAGGAAAGGACCTGTGTGTGTGTGTGTGTGTGTGTGTGTGTGTGTGTGTGTGTGTGTGTGTGTGTGTGTGTGTGTGTGTGTGTGTGTGTGTGTGTGTGTGTGTGTGTGCGTGCGTGTCTAACTGACTAAACAAGTTCTACAAAAGTCCTCCTTTCGTCTTTTTCCCCTGCCTCCTTCCCTCTCTTTCTCGCTTCTTTAATGCACTTTCTCTCGCACTTGGACTTGGGGTCCTTGGCTTGGCGTGAAAACATTTGGTGCGACTGGACTAGAAGGTCTTGTTCCCGCCGTAACCGTGTCATGTCTGTTACAGAGCTGATCAAGTTCATCAGTGTTGTGTAGCCCCCGAATCGTATTTCCAGAATGGACCAAGTATCATCTTGCTAACAATGCATCGCGATATGCATCATAATGCTGTTAAAATGTACCGTTGCTATGTATGCATCCTTGCACTATATATACACAATAACATGTTCTCTGTGTTTACTTGTGCATCGTTGTGGTGCATCTGCATACACCAGCTGTGTGTACACTCTATGCGTGCGCAGAAATGTTTTCGTGACTTTGTGTGCGTCTGTGCTTCATCCGGGTGACAGCTGAAACGCCTGTCACCGTTCTGGGGGAACCAGAGGGTGAAAAACATGCTTCACATGTTGATTTTTGACCCTCTTTGTTTTTAATGCGTTCTCTTAAATTTCTTGCTTTTCTCTGCACGATCAAGTTACCAAAAGTTCTGACAGGTACTATTATAATTTGTTTAAAGAAAAGTGCTTGCGTAAACACCAATCATCAATAAACATCAATAAACCTTGACTAACCATTTTGACATCACAAGTGTAAAAGGACCCCCTGATGCAGCTGGTGTTGTCGTTATACTACAGCTTATGTTACACAGGATAAGAACTACCTACTGTACACTTTAAAGGGACGCTTCCCTCCTTTTGCAACCAGATCTAATTTTGATGATGTTTGGGGGAGGAGACAAGAGACACTTTCCTCGGGGATTTATGTAGGGAATATATGTTTTTAGATAATTTAGCTTGTCTATGATATCATGGATGCTACTAAGTGTGACTACTACTATCTCTCAGATCTTCTTAATTCTCTTCGCGCCGATAACGCGGGGCTCGTGGACATCCCGTTAGAACCCCACTGCCGGTAACGCGGACGGCTCGTATCACGACGAGATGTAGATTTCATTCTTTAATCCAACTATTAGTCTGTGCGCATCGTCTGATGATCATTCCGTTGCTGACTTTCATTTGGGACAGAATTGGCGACAACTTTTTTTTTCCCCCTCCCATTGACATGCGTTCAACCCAATGCATTCAAACGGCTCTCCTCCGGTTTGCCCCCTCAATGTCGCTGGCGCATGGGTTAAGCAGCCAGGGCTACACAGCTCTTCCTGACTTGTGACCCGGATGTTTTTGGGTACATCGCCAGATGATCGATTAGGCAAGACAACAGACACAGCATAACAGAAACAGCACATCCTGTTTAGGAGATCTGAGCTTCAAAATAAGGGCTTTTTTACCGATCGAACTGGTTTGAGCCGCGGCAGTGGAAAGAAAACAAAGAAAATCCGATCGCGCTGAATGAGTTAAAACAACATCTGGTAGAAAAGGGGTTGCTAAGTGTCCCTTTTAAAGGAGAATTCCACACCAAAACACATTTGGCATCCATCTACATTGATTGCGATTGTGACATCATATATATTGCACTTGATTTTTGTCATAGATGCTCCCTTTTTCTACATTTTTGCACATTGGTGCAGGATGTCTTTGTTTTTTTCACACTTCACATTTTAATAGTATACTGATACTCACACATGAATTTTACATCACTCTGGGGCAGTTTTCACTTGTAATCCTAGAAGTAATCTATTCCTCATCCTCTCCTCCCCTCCCTTCTGCCACTCCCCTCTCCAATCACTCAGGTTGAGTTTGAGTTTGTTTTTTTTTGTTTTTTTGCCAAAAAAAATGTAGTGGGCTAATTATCTTGTAATGTGTGGTTTGATGTGATGTGTGGAAAAAATACCTGTATTAGAATAAAGACAACCTGCAGCAATGCAAACTCCATCAGTGGGAGGGGACCTCAAGGTGAAATGTAGGAAAGGGGGCATTATGTATCCCGTGTCACGGGAATCAAGATAGATGGATGCCCAATGTGTTTCGGTGTGGAATTCTCTTTTAAGACTGAAAGAAACATTAGTCAAAGTGGAACGGTCAGGGAGGGAAATCACGACGGCGCGAAGGGATGAAAATAACACAGAATGATATAAAGAGAGTCTTATATTCAGCTAAAGCTGAATATAAGTAATAATAATAATACTGTACCAATGAATGAAGAGATGTAAGACAGAAGGCGCTGTGATCGGAGGTGAAAGCAGGAAGGAAGAAAAGGCGGAAAAAGGAGTATGTGTGTGTGATGTGTGTGAAAGGGCGAGCGGGGGGGGGGGATCAGAACGGTTAGCGGTGAATCCATGTTCTGGTGAATAGACAGCTTAGTGCCCATTATACCCACTGGAGGATTAGGCCTGCTCACTATTGTTGCCCTCAGCAGGCTGCGACACACGTGCATGCGCTTGCACAAGCGGCTACGCACGCATGCATGCACACACACATACACAAAATACCCATACATTATATAGTAAACATCAGTGCAAACAATTATCTTGGTCGTTCTCTCTCTCGCTTAAAGGACAACTTTGATTTTTTTTTTCATCCCAAGTTCATGCTTTAGGTTGTTATGGGTGTGAATTGTTTTACATTCCTTGCTTTCTTTAGTTTAGGGATTTTAGCTATGGTAGGGGACATTCGAACATGGTCCTAAATACGGTACATAGTAGGCTATTTGTTGTTCGCAGAGCCTCAATATGGCAGTTTGTCACATTCAGTAGATCATTTGTGGCCAGATTTCCTGGGGTTTATTAGAACTGTAGATAATTTAAAAAATCGCTTTAAAATTTTGTAAACAAATAAGTATATTTAGGACCTTGTTTGAATTCCCCCCTAAAACAAAGCAAGGACTGTAAAACCATTAACACCCACCTTTTACTTTCTCTAATAACAACATGAACATGAACCTTGGTTGGAAAAAAAAAGTTGTCCAATTATGTACAATTACTTTTCCTTCTGTATGATGCATATTCACACACGCATGCTCACACACACATGGGCGCGCGCGCACACACACACACACACACACACACACACACACACACACACACACACACACACACACACACACACACACACACACACACACACGACATGCCCCCTTCCCCACCCCACTCTTTCTTCATCACAAAGCTCTAGAACAGGCTGTACTCTATAATGGAGCTGTGGTCCTCTCCATTGACAACATTGCTGCTTACGCCCCCCCCCCCCCCCCCCCCCCCCCCCTTTGTCCATCTCCAAGGTGGTTATTAGGCCTTACCTCTGTAGAACCACCCCCCCCACCACCACCCTCTCAAAGCACCCCGAGTGGAGCAGAGTGTGTGCAAAGGGCGGAACAGGGTCCTAGCAATTAGCAAAAGACATGTTTGAAGAGAGGAGGAGGGAAGAATGGAAGAATCAGAGAGAGAGAGAAAGAGGCTGAGAGACCCACGCTACCCTACCCAAAAAAGAGGTTTCTTTTGAAGTTTTAGAAACTTTTGTCTGCTTTCCGCTGTGTTCTCCGTACTAGCCTCGCTCTCCAACGTCATCATCAAAGCCTAAAGACCTGTTCTTCAGCATCGGGCACCCACCTCCCTCTCTCTCTGCCTCTCTCTTTCTCTCCCCAGAGCCGGATGTAGTCATGGGGGGGGCATGATGGCATGCATAGGACATGATGGCATGCAAACAACCCAGATTTCAAAGATATTTCAAATTAAAGTGCTTATATTTTTAAAATGATTTGAAACACTACTACTGCTACTAACTAACTACAATTGTGCGCACCACTAAACCAACAGCTTCATCGCCCGTGTCGCATTTCATCATTGAAAACATGAAACTCTCTCAGTCAGACCTTTAGGTTTATGCATGCTGCGTGTCTGTTGCAACTTCAACAACAACTGATGTTATTATTGATGCTTTTCTTGACTAATATACAGTAAGTCCTGTACACTATATACATCGTTACAGAACTAAAGATTTTAAATGAAAATGGTATGGGGTCCATTTTCACCTGCCCCCCCCACAAATAGGAAATGCTACATCCGGGCCTGTCTCTCCCTCTCTCTCTCTCTCATGCGTTCACCCTTGCCTTTTCTTCACTCTTCTTGTTCGTTGCTACTTCTTCTTCTCCTTCTTCCTCGGTGGGTGAATGCGTTTGTGTTGTGGTCGTGAAAAGGCCCCCGTAACTTAGCCAAAGCCCTTTGATGTCTTAATGAGGACGTGGGGACTGAATTTATACACAGAAACCCTGGATGCTTTTAGTCCCTCTCTTTTGTGATTTCTTTTTCTTCGCTGTGGAGAAGTGGGTAACAGGGAGATTTAAGAGGGAAAAAATTAAAACGTGCATTCCTTAGTTCAAATGATAAAAAAGCAGCAAGAAAGCATGGCAAAAAAACCTTCCCAGTTCCAGTTTATCAAAAGGTTTATCGCAGCGTGACCGCCGTGTTATTCCCCAGGCAGACTTTTATCTGAATTTGATACAGCATTTTTTCCTCTTCTATAACAGAATAGTTTAGTGTTGTGATGGCCTAGTGAAACAGGCGGGCAGACAAAGCTTTATGTATACGTAAAGCCTCCACTGTGCCTTATCTTCGTCTCGCAATCGGCCAGGAAGTGTCGATAAAGCAAAAGTTTTATCAGGCTGTATTTTCAATTTTTTTTTAAAAACACAACTCCACTGTAGCGTTTAAAACACTGAATGTTGGATGGATTTTTACTGTGGAAGATGGAAGATGAAAGCATTATTTAGTATTTGCTGCCAAGGGCATTTGAAAAACAACATTTTGTGTTATGGCGCAGCAGACCGTGTTTGAGCTATCAAGTGATAAGCTGTGTGCGTGTGTGTGCATGCGCGCATGTACGTGCGTGTGCGCGCGTGTGTGCGTGTGTGTGTGTGTGTGCATGCATAGGCCTACGCATGTGTTTGTGCAGGGTTTTCAACCTTTTTGATACCAGGGCCCACCATTTATTCAGCATTTGAGCCACGGACCAACATTTGATGACATTTTAGCCCCACAGACCTTTCTTTTGCTTTTGTCCACAATTCCAGGCTGGATTTGGGGAAACAAAACAGTCAAACATACAGATCAAAATGACCATCAATCTTCTAGTTGTGTAGACTTGGGCTACTTAGAATGATGGATATTTTAACTCTTGAGAGTGTAAAAATGAAACCAAATGGACCCGCAAGGGTCCATTTGGTTTCATTTTTACGTTCTCAAGAGTTACATCTGGTTAACCAACTTAGCTGGGGACCACCTGGAACCCTCTCAGGGACCACTGGTGGTCCCCGGACCACCTGTTGAAAACCCCCTGTGTTTGTGTGTGGTATGCAGTTTTCCCTGTTGTTCTTCGACAAACAGTGATAGTGCTCCGGCGCCTGTGCTATCGGCACGCAGTTTGATCACCGCGACAGCGCGTTGACAACTGATACACACAAAGACAGACACGTGCGCACACACACACACACACACACACACACACACACACATACGCGTGCACGCACACACACACACACATACGCACACACATGCCTGCACGCATTCACATAGAGATATCCGCAAGAACACACAAACTCTTCTGCATTCCCCAGATTATAGGCTCTTTCAACAGTTTGTAAACGTGCTGCATGTGCAAACATGGACCTGATTCTTTTCGTGTGCTATACACACACAAAAAACATACAGCATATCTTCATTAAAGGGATAGTTCAGATTTTTTGAAGTTAAGCTTAAGTTATAGTGATTATAGTGAAGCCAACTGTATTAATTGATGTCCAGAGTCCCGTAGTGGGGATTCTGCTCTGGTTTTGGTGCAGTGTTCTTTGTTTGAGAATATTTTGCCTTAGTCTTAGGGCCCTGATACACCTAGCAATGTTTTGATCAACATCAACAAGCAACGCCAACTATCCTCCAATCACAGCCCTCCTTGGCATCATGTGATCCTTTCTCCCAGACTCCCACAGATGAACTTTTCTGAAAACAACATGGCAGCTGCTGCTGCTTCACTGCTGTGGACAAAAACAAGGATTTTTGTCACTTAAATGAACATTTTGAATTGGGTGGCTGCTGGGTGAAAATGATTCAATGCAAACTATAAGTCTTCTTTTTTTTCTGAGAGTGTACAAATGGAACCAAATGGACCCGCTAGGGTCCATTTGGTTCACATTTGTACACTCTCAAAAAATGAAAATGGGTGGAATTCCCCTTTTAATGTTGCCTGTTGCCATGTGTCTCATCATGTTGCCCGTTGACATTGCTAGTTGATATTGATCAAAATATTGCTAGTGTATCAGGGCCTTCAGCCTTAGTCTTTTGAGTAACACACATTTAGTGTTTTAGTCCCATTTAGTCTTCTGAAATTCATTTTTTAGTCTAGTCTTAGTCGACGAAATATCAACATTGATTTAGTCTCAGTCTTAGTCTTTTTTTAGTCTTAGTCTTTTTTAGTCTTAGCCTTTCAGTCTTAGTCTTGGTAGTTTAGTCTTACATACAAATGCATTGTAGGTTTATGTATGTTGTACAGATTTATAGTTTTTATAGTTTTTAGTATGAAAGATGTCTCGTTTTATTTCTTTGTATAAAATTACTGCATTAATAATAAGTTCCTTTCCTGAAAACGTATGCAATCTATACTGCAGATATGTTCAAATACTTAGAACGAAAAAAAGAAGTTAAAAATGTTCCCTATTTCCATTAGTCTTAAGTTATGATTTAGTCTTCATCTTAGTCCTAGTCTTTTGAAAACACACATCTTTTAGTCCCAATTAGTCTTCTGAAATTCATTTTTGTTAGTCTAGTCAAAGTCGACTAAATATCGAAAACCTTAGTCGACTTAGTCTTTAGTCTTAGTCGGCGAAAACAACACTTTTTTGGTGAAATATGAAGTAGTTGTGGTCATTTTCTGGGGGGCGACAACGGTAATATTGACCAAAACCAAAGCAGAACTCCCACCACGGCACTCTGGACCTCAAATAATGCAGTTGACACTAATCTATTAATGGCAAGTATTTCATACAACTTAAGTTCCACAAAATCTGATATATTCCTTTAAATTGTGCCCATATCGCCGGCCTGGACCTGTGCGTGCGTGCGTGTGTGTGTGTGTGTGTGCGTGTTTGCGTGTATCTCCTCCTCCTCCTCCACACCATACTTGATGTGTCCTTAATTCCTTTCAACATTGCGGTTGTTCCAGCCATTACCAGATTGGCCATGGTTTCATAAAAGGCAATTTCGGCATGTCCACAAACAATCCCCCCCCCCCACCCCACGCACACACACACACACAAAAAGAGGCTCTCGTATGCTTTGATGTGGGTTTGGTTAGCTTCACGTCACCATGTGTTAGATCTAAGTCACGTGAAAACTAGAGAGAGAGAGAGAGAGAGAGAGAGAGAGAGAGAGAGAGAGAGAGAGAGAGAGTCCCATTCTGTTGCTCACTGTACTTGGCGAGGAGACCAAAGCTGTCAAAGTGAATGGAAAGAAGGGAGGAGGGGTGAGGATGGGTGAGGGGTGGGGGGGGTGGCTTGAGTGGAGGAAGTGGAGATGATGTTAGACATGTTGTTAAATGACGAGAACAAGCCGCAGAGTTAAGTCCCTGTCAGCTCACAACCCCGCCCCCACCATGCAGCCCTTCTCCTTTTACAGTCTTTATCTATCTGTGTATCACTCTGTCTTTCTCTGGGGCAGCTGCAGGCTGCCTAATGAACAGCCACGGGGACTTTGGAGATGGAAGGGTTGCCGAGAGAGACGAGATAGCCAATCAGAAGTCATGGAGTTGGCGAGAGACCAATCAGATAGCCGGTACAAAAAAACATCCCATGGCTCAGAGGTCGAGAGTAAAAGTGAAATTCCAATCACCACCATCATAATAGATATAAATACACAGATAGACAGAACAGAAGAATTATTTTATCATAATAAAATAATTCCATATACCGGTATATATTGTATTTTTTTTCGTTGACCCCTAGGCCCGAAACAACCGTACTGATCTGCATACATTCTTGGCCCAGCTCTGCCCTGAAACTGTTGCGTCGGGCCTGGTTCGGGTTCAAGTTCCAGGCTGGACTTGGGAAACAAAACAGTCAAACATACAGACCAAAATGAGCATTAATCTTATACATTTTCTAACTAGACTTGGACGATTTGGATGAATATTTTAACTCTTGAGAGTGTTAACATGAAACCAAATGGACCGGCAAGGGTCCATCTGCATGGTTAACCAACTATAGCAGGTAGAGCAGGTCCATCACGTGCTGTTGTTGTGGGCCGGTGTAGGCTAAATCACGCTAAAAATGTCCGGGCGATTTTTTTTTTCCCAGTCCACCACTGCCCCCCCCCCCCCCCCCCTCGCTCAGTAGTGAGATGGTGCCACAGTTTATGCCTCACACAGGTTTTGAAAGTAACTAGTGTGATCACTTGTTGGTAGGGGTGTAAATCACACCCATCATGGCGATTCGATTCCCTGACCCAACGATTCGATTTTTTTTCGATACTCGCCACGTCTGTTTTGCCTACCTCTTTTTCCTCTGCTATGTCAGCCATGACTGTTTCGCCTACTGTTTTGAGTGTGTGTGTGTGCATGCGGAAAGAGGGTAAAGGAAGCGAGGTAGGAGGACAAAATAGGTTTAGTGCCAACGGCAGCACGGGAGTCTGAATTACGTCCAGGAGCAAATCGATAAAATAGACCAGATATTTTTATTCATTTATTTTTAAACACGCTGAGCCGCAGTGCAGCCGCTGAGCAGCGCACCGGACGTGTCGGAATGGAATGGTCGCAAGACAAATTTCAGTGCAAACTGACAATAAAGTAAATATGTGTATATCATATCACATCAAACATGAATCGATACTCTTGTGGACGTGTCGATGCATCGTATTGTCGGCTGTTGGATCGATACATCGATACAAAATCGATTTTTTTTTACATGTCTACTTGTTGGACGCTTGTTCTCGGGATATGCAAAGGAAGGAAGGGCCCATCACATGCACGGCTGCCGCTCACACAAGCAGCTTGTTCGCTCGCTCACTCACTCACGCATGCATGCATGCAGCGATTTGCTGCATTCATAGATGTCAGATGCTAATCTCATCTGCTCACAGAGAGACGCTCCTCAGCGGAGCAGAGCGGAGCGAGACGTCAACCTCCTGAACCCCAAGCAGGGGAGCAGCAAAAAAAAACGTGGATCCTCACAAATGAGTGTTGAACAAAGCAGATGCCGCCATGAGTAACGTGTGAGAGGCTCACAGGGCGGTGAATCATGATGAGGTAGTTAGTTTTACATCGCTGTAAATGCCTGCTCATCAAAGGCAGCCTGTCAGCATGGAGCCGCACGCACAGCACGACACACACACACACACAACACACACAGCACAGGCGCACAACACACACACACACACACACCACACACAACACAGGCGCACAGCGCACGCACACACACACACACACACACACACACACACACACACAACACACACACACACACACACACACACACAACACAGGCGCACAACACGTCTCTGAAGTTAAACAGGACAACCACCGCATGCACACAGCCGTGCACTGATTTTTATAAACACAAGCTCGTGCGGCACACTCGCACGCATGTGAGCAGAGACAGACACACACACACACACACACACACACACACACACACACACACACACACACACACACACACACACACCAACCCAACAACAGGAAAGATTCATTCAAGTAGAAAAGATCCCATGCTCTGTACACATGCTCCGTGCACATACACACACACACACCAGGGCGGATGTAACATTTCCCAAGAAAATGGTAAAGGGGCGGATTCATCGTGATGAACCTATACCATTTTCAGTAAGTATTTCAAATAATACTTTTAAATGTAAAGCACTGAAATATCCTGGGTTGTTTTTTGCATGCCATCATGTTTGGTGTGCCAGACTGGGCATTTAGGGGGCATTGCCCCCCCATGCCTATGCCTAGATCCGCCCGGGACACACACACACACACACACACACACACACACACACACACACACACACACATAAAGAGGTTTACTCGTTGCTTTGAAGTGCGACTTGTCTTAAGGTCTCTTACATTCTTACATTCCTGGCAGGATCACAGCGGAGCTCTGCACTTAACACGTAACACTGCACAGAGCAGCAGACTGCGCTCAGATAGAAGCTGTACAGCCTCCACACCCAGGCTTTCATTTTCATTCGCCTTGCGCCAAAACGGAAAGCCTGGACTAACCTGCTACACACAGTGGCCTTGAGGGGGCAGTCAACCTTCCGGGGCGGGCGTTGATCTAGATCAGGGGTTTTCAACCTTTTTGACTCCAGGGACCATTTACTCTATCATTTGATTACATTTTTTTCACACCAAAGACCTAAAATTAAAGAATTATTTTGTTTTGTCCACAATTCCAGGCTGGATTTTGCCAACAAAACAGTGTAAACTTCTTAATTAAGTGGTGCTAATATAATTTAACTCTTGAGAGTGTAAAAATGAAACCAAATGGACCCGCAAGGGTCCATTTGGTTTCATTTTTACATTCTCAAGAGTTACATCTGGTTAACCAACTTTCCATCATTTAGCCTGGGGACCACCTGGAATCCTCTCAAGGACCACTGGTGGTCCCCGGACCACCGGTTGAAAACCCCTGATCTAAATGATGTGACGTAGAACAGCAGTGGACGGGCGCGGGAGGGGCCGGGGATGACGACACATGTGGTGAGATCAAATCAGATCAGCTCGATCTGCCGTGTGGATCCCACGGTACCCCGCCCCCCCCCCAAGGCCAAAATCATTGCGGGTTAGGCCAGGCTAGAAGCTGTAAGACATACATACATACATTTGCACCTTTTTGCTGCTCCAGACAGCTTAGCGGTCAACTAGAGAATGTAGAAGATTACCGTAATGGTCATTTTGATCTGTATGTTTGACTGTTTGGTTTCCCAAATCCAGCCTGGAATTGTGGACAAAAAGCAAAATAAATCCTTTAGTGTTGGGGTCTGTGGGTCTACAATGTCATCAAACGGTGGTCCATGGCTCAAATGCTGAATACATGGTGAGCCCTGGTATGGAAAAAGGTTGAAAACCCCTGATCTACCGTGTGCATGTAGTGATGTATAACAAATACGACAAACATGGCCATGGTTTCAGCGCAGATTACTGCATCTCTAAAATTAACAAGCATCAAGATCACACTAGCTCTATCACACTCTCGACCCACAGCTATTTTTGTGGCCGTGCTCTGTGACGTAGTGCGATGGAACGGTTGCGGTCCATAAATGAAAAGGGTAGCTGCATGCGGCCCCTCTGCCTGCTCACGCCCTCAGCCCAGGAACGACCACCGCCCTCCAACAAGAGGAGTGGTGCAGTGGACTCACCCCTGGAGGAGGTGTTGGCCTGCCAAGACAAGTACGGTGCCCACAAGCAGTGTTGCCAACATGTCGCATTTGCAGGGGCGGATGTAACATGTCCCATCTGGGGCATCTGGGGGTATGGGGGCGGCTTCATCGCTCGTGAAGTCGCACCCATACCATTTTCTGTTACAGGACTTTTATTAGTCAAGTGAAGCATCAATAATAACATCAGTTGTTGTTGAAGCTGCAACATACACGCAGCATGCATAAAGCTAAAGGACTGTCTAAAATGATGAAATGCTGTTGGTTTAGTGGTGCCAAAATTGTAGTTAGTAGCAATAGTAGTGTTTCAAATTATTTTAAATATAAGCACTTTCATTTGAAATATCTTGGGTTGTTTTGCATGGCATCGTGTTTGGGGGGCAGACTGGGTATTTAGGGGGGCATCACCCCCCCCCCCCCCCCCCGCCCCCTTGCGGGTCCATTTGGTTTCATTTTTTACACTCTCAAGAGTTAAAATATTCATCATCTGAATTATCCCAAAGTCTACACACATTCAGTCAGAGAATGTAAGAGAATGGTCATTTTTGCTATCCTGTTTTGTTTCTCAAATCCAGCCTGGAATTGTGGACAAAAACAAAAGAAATCTTGAAGAGAGTTTTGAGATCTGTGGGGCTAAAATGTCATCAAATGGTGGTCTGTGACTCAAATAGTGAATAAATAGTGGGACCTGGTGTCAAAATGGTTGGTCTTTCTCTTACTTTTATCTTGAAATGAAGTTAATATTACGCAGACTTTAGTTCAGCCTTTAGTCTTGGCCCTCCACAATATTTCATGTATCTCATAAATAATTGCCCACCCCTGTGTTAGACCTCACCAAGAGCTGTCGGTACTGTACGCCACCTTGTGATTTAGTAGATCTTCCGTTTTCCATATACCGGTATTTTTTTTCTCTGATCTTTTATGATCTTGCCCCTGACTAACCCACATAACCCATAGGGCAAACATATCAGTGACGATATTCTTAATTTTTCATTTATGAGGAAGGCATCTGCCTTGGATGTCTCCTCCAAGTATGTACGGTATGGTTTGTTGGCTGACTCACCCTGCTATAAAGTTGACTATAATGCAGGTGTGGGCAATTATTTTTCCCAAGAGGCCAAATTAGATACATAAAATATTGTGGAGGGCCAAGACTAAAGGCTGAACTAAAGTCTGCATAATATTAACTTTGTTTCAAAATTACCAACCATTTCAACACCAGGACCCCTATTTCATGACATTAAATGTCATGAAATAGAGGTCCTCTGTGGCTCCTTTGTAACTCCACAGACCCCAAAACTTAAGATTTCTTGTCCACATGTTTTTGTCCACAATACCAGACTGGATTTCACGAACAAAACAGGTAAAAATAAATGACCATTCCTTGACATTCTCTGATTGTTTAGACTTTGGGCTAATTCAGATGATGAATATTTTAACTCTTGACAGTGTGAAAATGAAACCAAATGGACCCGCAAGGGCGCACAATGCCCAGGTATGCTATAAAGGATGAAGTTAGCCAGTTTGTCTCATTTTTTTTGGCAAACAGTCACAAAGCTGTGCACATGTTCACTGATATAATGGGTGCTTTTATGAATTCACACATCTGTGCCCTCTTATTGTTAGTTTATTTGGTGCGCATCGAAAATCTGCTGCGCTGCACCTATTGAGCACTCATTGAGTTTCCCTCTCAATAGGTGGACAACCCTACTTGAGTTGGGGTTGTCCAGAGTGCCTGTGTCAGTGTTTTGTGTACTCCCCAGTGGCAAAATAGGTCCTTTGAGCTTTATTATATTACACACGCATCAACATGTGCAGACCAACAGCATCTAGGCTAATAATGTTATGAATTACCTTTAAATGCTGTGCTGTTATTTACTGCTCATTCATTTATTACAGTTTTCAACCTTTTCCATACCAGAGCCCACTATTTATTCAGAATTTGAGCCACGCACCGCCATTTGATGACATAATCCTCTACATTCTCTACAGTAGTTGTGTAGACTTAGGGCTAATTCATATGATTAATATTTTAACTCTTGAGAGTGTAAACATGAAACCATTTCATTTTACACTCTCAAAGAGTTACACCCTGTTAACCAACTTTCAATCATTTAGCTGGGGACCACCTGGAACTGTCTAAAGGACCACTGGTGGTCCCCGGGCCACTGGTTGAAAACCACTGGTTTAATACAAAAATGAGCACATCTCTAAACGCACCCAATATGTTTTTTTTTTTTTTTTTTACCTTGATAGTTTAGTGTGTGACCATTTCTGGGATGTTGTTGTAAACTTGCCATTGTCTTTTCCCCCCCTTATTCTTTTGGTTAATGCATTTTCATGGTTCATTGGACGAGAATATGTCACATAAAATAAGGTCTGAGAAGAAAGATGGGGTAAGGGTTCTAGGGGGAGCATAAACATATGGAGAAAGAAGGATAGATGAGGGCATAATGTGGAATATGATTGATGCAAAAAGGGAAATGCAAAAAGATTGGGAATAATATGAAATGCACGGCGATAAATGCATAGAATTAAAACAGACTTTGATATGCCGAAATTTGATTTATTTCAGTAAATAAAACCCTGAAGATGAGAGAGGGAGATATGACAGACAGAGGGCCAGAGTTCAAAGTGCGGTGCCGCGGCGCGGGAGGTGTGAGTTTCAAAGGCGGCGCGTGGCGATGGATGTGAGAGATATGTTAATTCAGCAAAGAGCCGCGCGCCATTGATGTTTACTAGAGTTACATACATGCAGCAGCTGGAGGAACAACACACGCACGCGCGCACACACACACACACACACACACACACGCTGAGACATGTACAGTATAATGTATAAATACATACCCATAGACAACTGTAACTGTCTTGGTGTGCTGACAGAATGTCTTCTCATTTACATGCCACAAGTCTACGGGTGTAATGGGCGTAGACAATTGATTCTCGCTAGATAAGCATCAGTATGACCACGTAACACGTGTTTTCCGTCTTTTTGCGCAATGGATGACGTCTCTTTGCGTAATCCACGTTACGTTCTTTTATGATTTTTAGTGACTAATTCGCCAATGTTTTAAAGTCGAAGGTTTCATCAAAGTTGAAGTTGATGAAAAGCCGGCTCTATTGCGGACATAGGGACGAGGATGATGGAATGATCACGTGACCGCAAGGGCCTCTGGGAAACGGAGTTCAATGCAACCCCAATAGGGCTGGTTGTACAGTGTGGCATTGGCTGGTGTTTTGACGTTCTGAAGGAAGGCTTTCTTCCACGTGGACATAGTGACGAGGATGACGTAAACAAAAATAGTGCCGATCACATGACCGGAAGGACTGCGGATCACAGGGTTTCAATATAGTTAGCAAGAAAGTTAATGGGGGTGCAACAGTATCCCTCCGCCATTTTAGATACACTCAATGTGATGTTTTTTGTTTGGGAAGTAGTAGAGGGACTACAGCACAGTATTTTAAGCAAGAAAAAATCCTCTGAACGCTGGTCTTTGGGGCACTTTTGCTGCAACGGCCCATCCATAGCCCTTCAAAAACTCCAAGCATGGCAGCTGCGTCTGTGTCTTTATTGCGCACTGATACAGGGCAACTTAACCACAACCTGGCATCCCTATTTTGGGCAGCAGTTCTATCGGTATTTGTAGAAGATTAGCCATTTTTGCTATTTGTTGAATGACTTCGTATAGAGTATACAGAGCTTGAGCCCTCTTGCAAAGTGCAAGTTCCAAGTAGTACTATCACCCTATAGGACCCCCTGCGAAGTGCATTTGGCAGGAGATTATGTCTCAACACATTATTTACAGATCTAAACCCTTTTCCGTTCCCAATGTTTGCTGGAAGGAAGTTGATGGAGGGAGAGAAGAGAAGAGAGAGTGGTGGAGGAAATAGAGGACAAGGCAAGATTGAGTAAGAGGAAAACCAACAAGGATGAAGACATGGAGGGAATAAAAAAAGCAATTACTCTGCTGTAGCAGCGCTAAAGCTGACTTGGCACATCGGAACGCTCCGTTCATCTCCATCTGATATTATACAAATACACAACGTGTGATTAGCATGCCTCGTTTTTATGGGTCGTTAATAAGCCCAGACATACGATCCCAAACCTCTTCTACCCTTCGCCTCTCACCCGTGTATATTTTCAGAAGGCAATGTGGCGCAGGCCACGGACCATTTACCACTGCGGTCGGTGGGCTCCAAAAAACCCTGCGGATGGATGGGGATGGGGGGTCTGTGTGTTCAGTTCCGAGGTACTAACACGGGGAGAAAATAACATGCAGCAAAGCAAACCGGTTTGGGGACCACCAGGGCCAGCCGTCCAGCAGTGAACATGGACTCACAGGGTAGAATATCAACAGAGGGCTGAAATAACATACAGCCGCGAGGCACAAGTAGTTCCGCACCAGCGCTCATAAACGTCAAAGCACGATGGAGTTTTTATGAGTTCTGAAAACATACAGTTTTTGGATCAGGTTTTTCCTCGGTTATTTCTCCCCATGTGGACGTGTGTGTGTGTGTGTGTGTGTGTGTGTGTGTGTGTGTGTGTGTGTGTGTGTGTGTGTGTGTGTGTGTGTGTGTGTGTGTGTGTGTGTGTGTGTGTGTGTGTGTGTGTGTGTGTGTGTGTGTGTGTGTGTGTGTGTGTGTGGTGTGTGCAATGTGGTGGTCATGTGTGAAGCACAGCAAGAGTCTGGTTAAGTTCATTTCACGATTCTCCTGATTTGTGCCGTGGAACTTAAAACAATTCATAAACGCATGCATGTGTGCCTGCATGTAACCTTGAGCAGATCGTGTGTGTGCGTGTGTGCGTGCGTGCTGGATGCATGCATGCGTGTGTTCACATACTGTAGCTGTTTTACATCATTGTTCACACCTCATTGGAGGACCAGGGGGTCAAGCAGGGAACATATGAGATTTACCTAAAATGGAGATGATGTGGAACCAGTAGGAATCCAGCGAACAGGCTCTGGAGCCTTCACCCCGCTGCCCCCCCCCCCCACCCCCCCCCTCCAAAAAAACTATATGTGGCCCGATGTGCCAAGGACAAATATGATTCACTGGTAATACTGGATCTCTTTAAGTCCACTGTTTTCACATGGGAATGTGTCTGCCATAGATCATACATACAGCAGGGGTTTTCAACCAGTGGTCCGCGGACCACCAGTGGTCCTTGAGAGTGTTCCAGGTGTTGGATACCCAGATGTACAGTAACCCATGAGAGTGTAAACATGAGACCCTTGTGCCTGGCAGGTCCATTTGGTTTCATGTTTATGCCCTCAAGAGTTAAAATGTTCACCATCTGAATTAGCACCACTTAATTAAGAAGTCTACACACAATTACAGAATGTAGAAGATTAATGGTCATTTTTGATCTGCGTTTGACCTGTTCTGTTTGCCAGCCTGGTATTGTAGACAAAACCCAACCCAAAACCCAAAACCCGTTCTCTGTGCATGCGCTTGTGCCCCATGCACACAGATAGTCACAAACGGACAAACAAGATGTTAACCACCTGGTATCCATATTTTGGACAATATAGACATCGAATAATGTCAAAACAAATGGAAACCAAATGGTTTCACTTGTACACTCTCAGAATGAAATACCATAAAAGAAAACATGGTGAAACACAACTCTATGATGTCATCAAGTTGTGTTTCACCATGTAAGTGTTGTATTTTTTTCAGACCTCCATTTCATGGAAACTCAGAATGGGGAGAACTTTTTTGTTCATCATGTCCACACAACATATTTAAGGTATATGAATTAATGCCAGGAAAATGTTGGATGGATGGGTGGAATTCGTCACACTTAACACTGGAAATAACTATAGTTAGGTGGAAAAAACGGGTAAAAACTTCAGTAATTATTTGACAAACTGATTCAAAGTTGACAACTCTTAGATCAGGGGTGTAAAACCCAAATACAGAGTGGGCCAAAATAGAGAAATTGGTACAAGTCGAGGGCCGGAGATAACGGTCTGTGTTTCAACACCGGTTTACAATGACGTCCCTGTCAAACAGCAAAAAAAAGTAATTTCCATTCAAAAATCAATGTCTCTTAATGGCAAGATAATTGTAAAGATGAAACTGTCTGCATTAAAAACTGTTTTAAGTTTTAATGAAAAATAGCAGGTGTTCACGTCTCATAGCGCGCCACTCTGTGGCGCGCTATGAGACGTGAACACCTGCTATTTTTCGGGGATTTTATTTTCTTCTATGATCCTCACTAAGTGCCGCTTTCATCATAGTTAATTGAGAAAATAAATGAGACTGAGTTGAGGAAGTAAAACAATTAGTTGCACTCATTTGTTATCATGGTGTATACCAGAGGGCCAGTTCTAATACTAATTCAATATCATCCTGCGGGCCAAAGATAATTCATTCACGGGCCTGATTTGGCCCCCGGCCCTTGAGTTTGACATATGTGTCTTAAATCAATCGATTAATTTAGGGTTAATCGTGTCCTAGTAAGCATCTAGTAAGCACACAATGTGCATTGTGAACAAGCCCTGTGGGTCAGCTATTTTCTCACAGCCCCCAGCGGACTGAGCAAAGTCTGGCTAGGGCTTTGTGTTTACTCCGCACCATAGGTTGTAAAAGTGTACTTTCAACATAAGCTAGCACAGAGGTTAACACCTTGTTGGCGCCAACGTGAAGTGTTACCGTTCCTCGTGGGGAGAAAGAGTACATTTAACCCGTTAAAAACCTGGAAAAGCATCTGTATCAGGTTAGATTTCAGCCAGAGGTACCGGTACAAAGCAAGCCAACCCTTTTTGTCTTAGCCAGGTAAGGCAAGGCTTCCCGGAATGGATACCGTATCCATGGTTCAATGACGGTAATATAAATAACAATAAGCTATAGTTCAAGAACTTGCAAACATAGAAATGCAGCCTCTCTCTGAGACCGATTAGTGAAGACAATGCCAGTGTCGGATTGGCACATATTTTCCCACCGGGACAATTTTGCCTTTGCCAGGCCACCCTGGTGGGGTGGGGGGGGGCAGCTGGTTAACCAGATGTAACTCTTTGAGAGCGTAAAAATGAAACCAAATGGACCCTTGCGGGTCCATTTGGTTTCATTTTTACACCCTCAAGAGTTAAAATATTCATCATGTGAATTAGCCTAACTTAGTCTACACAACTAGAGAATGTAG
>CM076984.1:37578313-37583313 GCA_039105355.1 Benthosema pterotum
CCAGCGTGTTTGTGCCAGCAGGGATGATTACATTCATTTCCCGATTGCCTCCTGTCTCCATTGTTTAAACATGACTTCATGGACCGCTCTGCTCAATAACAGGCCTGATTAACCCAGAGCTTATTGATAACAGGTACTCAGTAAGCTTGTTATCTGTTTTTTCCCCGCCCGATCGCTTATCAAGCTCCTTCCCTAATCAGGTCAAGATCAGGGGTGCCCACACTTTTTTGACTTGAGAGCTACTTTCAAAATGACCCCCTCAACAAGATCTACACAGCAAAAATGTGATTGTTTCATTACTGAAAATCCATTTCAAGCCCCCCTAGAAAGTTTGAGCTTTGAAATAGTGGTGATGGTGTTACTTACTGTTATAGTGTTTAAGAATAATGCACTTAAAATGAAAAATAGAGGGAGAGAATTAGAAGGTTTTCTTGTATACAGTATGCTACTACTGACGTTTGAAAACAAAGTATTTGGTGTTTGAGTTGACAGTTTGTGATGTTGAGTTTAGACTCTTGCACCCAAAACTAAGAACTTTCACGCTTTTGTCCACAATTGGGAAAGAGAGCTGGCAAAACATTGGCCAAAATAGCAATTATTCTCCATTTTCTAATTGCGTGGACTCTTGAGGGTGTAACTCTTGAGAGTGTAAAATGGACCCATAAGGGTCCATTTACCTTTTGGGCATGGCGGCTGCAACTGCGGTGAATCGCGGGTGTATCAATCTGTCTATTAAACCGACCTATGATAAATAGTTCCAATTAAAAAAGTGTCGGGTTGTGTAAGCATCATCATCCGACATATTTTACTGCTTTTGTTCACATGCTAGTAGCGCTCGTTGGCTCTGTGTTTGTGTGGTTGGCAAACAGGCTAACTCGTGCAACATTATTGACAACAACTATGGTTTGTTTGGTATGAACCAAGCCCACCCTCCCCTTGAAATCTCACAGACGGCGGACAATTTCAGACTCAAGCTTCAGGAAGCTGAACTCGAGTCTGATAATCAGGCCACAGCGATACTATAGTACCAGCAGGTATTACAGCAGCTGGTTAAAAAACTACCGGTAGACGTAGAAATTGTGGTCTGAGTCCTGCACACCTCACCCAAAACTTTGTTTTTTGTTTAGTCTGGAGTCTCTGGTAATCCTACTGTAGAATCAGCACTGTTTGAGTGCAGGGGGTTTTCACACAGGGTGCGTACGCGCGCGCACACACACACACACACACACACACACACACACACACACACACACGCACGCACGCACACACACACACACACACACACACACGCACGCACACAGTTTATTTCTATGTTTATAGTTAACATACACAGTGTAGGAGGGAAGTTAGGTGTTTAAGGCTTAGATAAGCAATGCATGTACAATGTTTGAATCCCATGGCTGAAGAACACTGTTTTTTTCCCCTGGTTTCTGTCTTCCCTAGAGAACAGAACCTATACAAACACTAAGGACTTGGACTGGGCAGGCAGTGCTGTAGAAAAGCACTGAATGTGCTGATAGGAGGAATTCTTGTGCAGTACCTTTTTTTTTGCTGCTGTTGGAGGTAACAGGGAGGGAATCAGGGCGGATCTAGGCATGGGCATGGGGGGGGGGGGGGGGGGGGGCAATGCCCCCCTAAATACCCAGTCTGCCACCCCCCCCCCCCCCCCCCCCCCCCCCCCCCAAAACACGATGCCATGCAAAATAATAAAGATATTTCAGCCGCTTCGACCTCTATCCATCGATTGAATAGACACTTATCAACAGAAATGTTACGATCCAATCGTGCCGGTATAGCAGATATTCAGATACCCGCCGGGCAAGTAGATATTTTGTATTCATTGCATCGGTGGATCACGGATACTACTAGTAGGCGGGCGAAGCATAGTTTTACTGAAGTTTTGTTTAGGATTAGTAACCGCATAAAGCACCGTCTAAACCTAACCCTAGCCTAATCCTAAACCCTAAACATAACCCCAGTAAAACTAGGCTATGCCTACACCTAACCCCAACCCTAAACTTAACCTCAGTAAACTTATGCCTAAACCTAACCTAACCCTAACCATAACTTCAGTAAAACTTCCTTCGCCCCGCCCTACTAGTAGTATCCGTGATCCACCGATGCAATGAATACAAAATATCTACTTGCCCGGCGGTATCTGAATATCTGCTATACCGGCACGATTGGATCGTAACATTTCTGTTGATAAGTGTCTATTCAATCGATGGATAGAGGTCGAAGCGGGTGGATATTTCAAATTAATGTGCTTATATTTAAAATGATTTGAAACACTACTGCTATTACTACAATTTTGGCACCACTAAACCAACAGCATTTCATCATTGAAAACAGAAAACTCTCTGAGTCAGACCTTTAGCTTTATGCATGCTGCGTGTCTGTTGCAACTTCAACAACGATTGATGTTATTATTGATGCTTAGACTTGACTGATAAAAGTCCTCTAACTGAAAATGGTATGGGTGCGGCTTCATGATGAAGCTGCCCCCATACCATGTTCTCTTCCCCCCCCCCCCCCCCCCCCCCCCCCCCAAATGGGACATGTTACATCCGCCCCTGGAGGGAATGTACGTTCATGGGCAATGAAATGGAGCTGACTCACAGTCGTGGTCTTTACCTAAGCTAACCGACTGATACACGAAAAAATACCTATGTTTATTTAGGTGCATACTATTATTGTTATTGAGGGGCTAGATAACCCCTCCCCCCGGACTCCAGCGCCTGGCTTTCGGGTATTACGTCTAATACGTCCTCTATTGACAAGTTCAAGTTCTATGGGCTTTTCGCATGTTTGTTTAGAGTGCCATGTTTGTTTAAAGGAGTGAAGCGGCGCCACTCACGTCACACTCTAGTGTGATTTTTGGAAAGCGAGTTGTTCTCAAAGTGGGGTCCAATAGATACACTGTATCCAATAGATTGGTTAAAGCTCCTATTAGTAATTTTATGGTCAAAATAATAATTGCATTGTTTTTATTGTTTTTGTTTTTCTTGAAGTTTTCCTTTAATTCGGTCATCTCCAAAAAAAATCTTGTCTTTGTCATCTCTACGGGCTGCAGAAGGCCTTCAAAGAAACCGTTATAAGCTTTGTCATTGGCTAAGTAATAGTCTGGCGGGACTATTTGTTAGCCAATCAGAAGAGCCTCGCTGAGCTGCCTGTGATTAAGGGAAAAGGGAGGACTGGTGGAGGACTATGATTTCACATGTGGAGGTGGTGGAGGACTATGATTTATAATGTGGAGGTGGTGGAGGACTATGATTTATAATGTGGAGGTGGTGGAGGACTATGATTTATAATGTGGAGGTGGTGGAGGACTAGGATTTATAATGTGGAGGTGGTGGAGGACTAGGATTTATAATGTGGAGGTGGTGGAGGACTAGGATTTATAATGTGGAGGTGGTGGAGGACTAGGATTTATAATGTGGAGGTGGTGGAGGACTAGGATTTATAATGTGGAGGTGGTGGAGGACTATGATTTATAATGTGGAGGTGGTGGAGGACTAGGATTTATAATGTGGAGGTGGTGGAGGACTAGGATTTATAATGTGGAGGTGGTGGAGGACTAGGATTTATAAAGGGCCACTACGGCTCCTATGTTTGTCAGAGATACTAGATATTTTCAGGAATAATGGATCCAGAGACCACCATTTGTTCAGCATTTGAGCCACGGACCACCATTTGATAAGAATTTTGGCCCCACAGACCCCAAACTAAAGATTTCTTTTGATTTTGGAGAAAACAAAGCAGGCAATTGTACAGATTAAAATCTTCTACATTCTCTAGTTGTGTAGACTTGGGCTAATTCAAGTGATGAATATTTTAACTCTTGAGAGTGTAAAAATGAAACCAAATGGAGCCGCAAGGGTCCATTTGGTTTCATTTTAACGCTCTCAGGAGATACATTTGGTTAACAAATGCCCCATCATTTAGCCTGGGGACCACCTGGAATCCTCTCAGGGACCAATGGTGGTCCCCGGACCACCTGTTGAAAACCCCTGGTCTAAAATAAAGAAAAAGAGACATTTATTGCTTATATACTTTAAACTCACAATTTCTGACTCTTTCTTATACAGTAGAATATGTGCCAATTTGACCAACTTTGGCATTAAACATTTGTAAAAGTTGTAAAATTGAGACAAAGTCTGCTGTCCATCCACAATAAAGGTGGGATCCCTAGGTTTGGGAACCAAATGAACCCTTACGGGTCCATTTGGTTTCATGTCACGCTCTCTATTCCTAATCTTAAATACAACCACCTGTCAATAATTGCAATGTACTGGGTCAACATATGGCAAAATGTAGCACAACTACATGTTGCTTTTGACACCAAATTTGGATTTAGTAGTTTATAGTTCGTCACATTCTAGTCTGCTGTTTTTTTTGCATTACTCTAGTTTCAGTTGACTAAATCTACAGTTGATTTTGCCAGCTAAAAGGTATTTTGGCGGGCCTTGATGCCTTCATAATGACACAGCATTTTGTTCATGGTCTTGAGTGAGTAATGAGGTCTTATTTGTTGAAACAAATCTATTCTTTTTCTCTCTCATGAGAAAGTTCGAAATCCCAGCCTTACTATGTACACACACACACACACACACACACACACACACACACACACACACACACACACACACACACACACACACACACACACACACACACACACACACACACACACACACACACGCACAAATACACACACACACACACACACACACACACACACACACACACACACACACACACGCACAAACACATCCTCTTAAACCTGCATTCATGCCAGAAACCCAGGAACTCTGCGTAATCAACCCCATACCCTCCTGATCAGTAATGGGGTCGCACGCGTGTGTGTGTGTGTGTGTGCGCGCGTGATTGCTTGCTTTCGTATGTGTGCATGTAAGCTAGCCCACATGTGAGTAGTCAAGTGCACACACACACACACACACACACACACACACACTCACAATCTATAGCCAACAGGCTGA
>CM076984.1:37588313-37635813 GCA_039105355.1 Benthosema pterotum
TACGAAGAGAACTGAAAGAAACCATTGGATGCATTAATGTTGGCTTCTGCAAGTTCTGTTGGTCTGAAAACTGAAGTTAAAATTGTCAATCGGGGTGAATTGTCAGGCTAGCGTTGCTCTTGTGGAACCTTAGTCAGTGAATGGGGTTTCAGTATTGGTCAATATCAACTGACATTGACCAATACTCTGCCATGTGTGCCAATCTGTAGCGAATGATATCACTACGTCTTGTTCGAGTATTGTCAGCAGGCAGGAAGATTTCATGGTGAACTTCCTTTTTGCTCAAACCAGACTAATCACAATAAAGGCTCTCGTAGCCTGCAGCTTTTATTGAGAAAAATCCGTTTTAGGATAAAGGAAGTTCCGCATGAACAAAACTTCCTTCCTTCCTTCCTGCCTACTGACTTCAAAACAACACTACAACATGACTTATGCCGGCGATATCATCCACTCCCAACCGGATAATAAACCCGAAATGGAACGGTGCCCAGGCCATGGTTAAACAGAGCATGACGACGTGTCGGTCTCCCGGGCAACTCCTCACATTCGGTTTCACAACAAAAACCTTAACACTGATGCTTAAACCAACACTGCAGTACAGTACAGTACAGTACAGTGCTGTGAGCTACTGTCTTGTGTAACATGATGTGACATGACATCACATCTCCAGCCACGTCTTGTCTCTCTCTGTATCGCAGCCTGTGCATCTCTCTCTCCTTTTTTTCAACAGACAAGCTTGTAGATCTGTGAATCAAAATAGTTTGACGATTTACAGCTATTACTACTGCGCTGTCATAGAGAACACAGGGGAGAGAGAGAGCGCTTGCACTATGTAGAGGTTACATTCATACACAGTGTTGGGACATGTGCACTACGTAACTTAATATTACATAATATATTACAAAAATGCAGTAACTTGTAATATAAATATATTACTTAACAAAAACAATCTAATATATTATACTTTTCTTTCTGCATTACTGCATTACTTGCAATATTACTTTCTGTCAATCTGTCTTGTTGAAAATGTTCTTGTGAAATTATCTTGACAACTGCAGAAATTAAATAATTACTTATTTTCTATAATTTGTCATCAAATTATTTATTCAGGAGTGACGTAGTTGATTTCATATGGCTTTGATACAGGTAATATTTGATTATAGTGACACTAAATATTTAATTATATATTTTTGTAAAAAGTTTATTTAAGTAATATGTAATAGTAATATTAATGTATTACACTTGCTCAGACAGTAATATTGTAATATAATATATTGCTTTAAACAAAAGCTAATAATTAATAAGTAGTATATTAACAAGATAAAGTAATATTCCCAACACTGTTCATACATGCGTACATGCGTTCACACAGTAAGTTAAAACATCAACATTCTGGAGCATGCATTGTTCACTGCTCAAGCATAGCTTTTTCATACCAGGGCCCACTTGTTTTATTCATTCAGCTTTTTAGCCATGGAGGACCACCATGTGATGTTGCGTTTAGTCTCTTGGACCCAAAACTAAGGATTTCCAAGTTTGTCTCCACAATTTAGGAGAGATAAAGTGGCAAAAAGTTGGTCCAAATAATAATTCTTCTGCATTTTCCAAACGTGTACATACATGGCAATTAAGTAATTCGGAACTTTAAGTATAATTTAACTCTTGAGAGCGTAAAATGAAACCAAATGGACCCGCAAGGGTCCATTTGGTTTCATTTTACACTGTCTAGAGTTACAGACCTATAAGGGTCCAATTGCTTCCCAACTGTCCATTATTTAGCCTGTGGACCTCCTGGAATCCTCTCAGGGACCATGGTGGTCCCCGGGCCACCTGTTGAAAACCTCTGATGTATGTCTTTTTTCCTCCCTCCTCTCTTTGCGTGAGCTCCGATTGGCCGGTTGGGTGGTGATGTAATGGTGACGTAATTGTTGGGTATCAAAGAGACCTTTTTATAACTAAAGTCATGAGTATTCGCTCACGCACAAGCAGGCCATGCCCTACGTACATGCTGATCTCGTTTCCTTGTGTTTCTGTTGTCCCGTTGCTACTGCAAGTGTAATCCAAAGGCCTCTGTGTTGGAAGCTATTTGAAGAGTCATCTGCTCTCTCACAGCCAGCGTAGCCCCGGCGTACACACACACACACACACACACACACCACGTGCGGATGTAACATGTCCCGTTTGGGGGGGCAAGAGAACATGTTGGTGCGGCAAGAGAAAATGGTATGGGGGGCGGCTTTATCGCCCGTGGCACGAAGCGGCCGCACCCATACATTTTTTGGTTACAGGACTTTTATTAGTCAAGTACAGCATCAATAATAACATCAGTTGTTGTTGAAGTTGCAACAGAAACGCAGTATGACTCAGAGAGTTTTCTGTTTTCAATGATGATATGCTGTTGGTTTAGTGGTGACACAACTGTAGTTAGTTAGTAGCAGTAGTAGTGTTTCAAATCATTTTAAATATAAGCACTTTAATTTGAAATATCTTGGGTTGTTTTGCATGGCATCGTGTTGGGGGGGCAGACTGGGTATTTAGGGGGGCATTGCCCGCATGCCCATGCTAGATCCGCCCCTGACACACACACACACACACACACACACACACACACACACACACACACACACACACACACACACACACACACACACACACACACACACACACAACACACACACACACACACACACACACACACACAGGTTGTGTCCACATATCCAGTGTCTCTATATTAAAACCTGGAAGGACGTGACCCTTTAGGAAAACACACAGGCCCCAGAACACACACAGGCCTAACTCTGGAGTGCACCATTGACACTTTCTCACTGTAGACCTGAAATTAAATACAAAGGATGCTTATACTAACACACACACACACACACACACACACACACACACACACACACACACACACACACACACACACACACACACCACACACCGTGTGCATGCACGTGCACACACAGATGCCAGGACAGTGATACAGTGTGAACTGCATCATGCTGTTATACCACTTCCCTCCTGAAGATGGAGGGAAGGAAAAAGGTCAGATTGTATAGACCAGAGGTGCCCACACTTTTTTTTTTTTTTACTTGAGAGCTACTTTCAAAATGACCGCCTCAAAAAAGATCTACACATAAATTAAAACAAAAAAATCCATTTCAAGGCCACCAAGAAAGTTTGACTTTGAAACAGTGGTGGTGGTGTTAGTTTACTGTTAGTGTTTAAGAATAATGCACTTATAATGTAAAATAGAGGGGGAGAATTAGAAGGTTTTCTTGTATATGCTACTACTGACGTTTGAAAACAGTATTTGGGGTTTGAGAAGGCTGATAACTTTTTTTGTCCACAATTGGGAAAGAGAACTGGCAAAACGTTGGTCAAAATAACAGTTATTCTACATTTTCTAATTGTGTGGACTCTTGAAATTACGTAATTCAGGTGTTTAAATATAATTTAACTCATTTTAACGCTCTCAAGAGTGACAGATCTATACATTTTAGGGGACTGTCATGTGATCTACCTGCATGGCCTGTGTGATCTACTGGTAGATCACCATCTACCTTTTGTGCAGCCCTGGTCTAGAGGAAACAGAGAGAGCTAGAGAATTGGAAGAAATGGATGAAATGAGATAAATGTTGAATGATTAATGGTACTTAATCATTCAACGTAATGGTAGGGGGGATACAGCATATAAGAATGAGAACTGAGAGATTTAGGCGTAGCTTCTACCTGGAGGCAATCAGACTGCTGGACTTTAGGCCCCAATGATGCACTTGACTTTATTCATACGGTCTCTGCTGTGTTATGCTGCTATGTTTTTTAATGTCTTTTACTGTTTTTATGCTGCTTGGTTTTATTCAACACATTATTAGTATTTCATTATTTATTGATCTTTTTAATATGCACCAGTGGCTGGATCTGAGTATGTTTTTCGTTTTCAAGTTAAACCTTGAACGTTGTTTAGCCGTGATGAAAATCTAGGCCCTAGTCTGAAATCCCCCCTCCCCTTTAAATAAATACAGGGGGGAAACAAATGGACCCTTATGGACCTCCAGGGGTCCCCGGAACCCCACAATGACAACCAGTGTTTTTTTTTAAAGGTTAAGGTTGTTGTGTACCAAACTCTGCAGACAACAACCTTCGCCATTGAAAAGTGTTCTCATACCAACCCCCCCCCCCCCCCCCACACACACACACACACACACACACACACACACACACACACCCATGCACACACACCCACTTTGTTCCTGCAGTGTGTCCGCATTTCCAACATTTCCCAATTGGGGGGGGGGGGGGGGGGGTAAAATGGTATGGGTCCGGCTTCATCACCCTGGTCATGAATTGCTTCATGAAGTCGCACCCATACCATTTTCAGTTACAGGACTTTTACTAGTCAAGTAAAGCATCAATAATAACATTAGTTGTTGTTGAAGCAACAGACACACAGCAAGCATAAAGCTAAAGTTTTCTGTTTTCCATGATGAAATGCTGTTGGTTTAGTGGTGACTGTAGTTGTGTTTCAGATCATTTTAAATATGAGCACTTTCATTTGAAATATCTTGGGCTGTTTTGCCTGCCATTAATTGTGTTTGGTGGGGCACACTGGGCATTTAGGGGGGCATTGCCGCCCCATACCCATGCCTAGATCCACCCCCTCGTACCGTACCGTATATGCATTGTGCTACTCGGCCCATTCAAAATGACTGAATGAAGTCGCCCAGATGTAATTATAGGGGAAGGGGTGAGCTGGGTGAGGTGGGTGAGGGTTTGCCAGTAAATGTATTGGCTGGGTGCAGTTGCAACGAGGGGTTGGGGGGTGAAGGGGGGGGGGGGGGGGGGGGGGGGGGGGGGGGGGGTGAGTGTGGAGTGCTAAACCGTGTTCTGCTTTAGGATCAAAGCCCCCGCCGTGCCGCTCCAAAACTTCAAACGCCATGCCCCTCTCTCTGAACATACCGCGCATGTGGTAGGAGGAGGAGGCAAGGAAAGGAAAGGATTGAGGGAGGAAGAGAAGGAGGGAAGGGAAGAGGAGAAGTGTGTGTGTGCGTGCGTACGTGCGTGCGTGTGTGTGTGTAACCTGAATACCAGTACCTCAGGTTACCGCTTAATCACATGGAATACACACACATGCGCGTGTGCCGTTGTGCGCGATTCACTCCTCACACATAAATAGATAGATCACCGGACCCGCGTGCGTGCGTGTGTGTGTGTGTGAGTGTGTGTGTGTGCGCGATTACGTGCACTTCTTCGACACATGCATGCGTGCATGGCCCGGCCAACCCCCACCCACACACATAGCGCACTACAGATAGCAACCACCGACAACAAATGCTTGGCCCTTGGCCCGCGCATGAACGCGCATGCACATAAACACACTCACGCACTCTCTCACACACACACACACACACACACACACACACACACACACACACACACACACACACACACACACACACCCAACTGGGTTTGCACCAAGCACGCAGGGCCAATTTGCTATTAATACCAGCCTCCGGGATGCAGTTTATACCTTGCCATTTGCATTTCAAATATTTCTTTTATTTGGCGGTCCAAATAGTGATGTTGTAAAGGCCCTTGGCTCCGAGTTAAAGGCATAGTGCATGCAGGTGGTCCTCTGGAGGCAGCCACACAAACAAGCCTGCGTGCATGCGCACACGCACACACACACACACACACACACACACACACACACACGCACACACACACACACACACACACACACACACACACACACACACACACACACACACACAGCAAGCCTAAACACAAGGCTGGCAGGTGGTCTCATGCTGTGTGGTTAACAGGCTTTCTCCTTTCTACCCCAGCATCAGGTTCTGATTGAGAAACCCCAGTTCAGACCCGAGTTCAGACCAGATTCTCTCTCTCTCACCACCTCTGTCTCCTTTTTAATCTCTCTCTCTCTCTCTCTCTCTCTCTCTCTCTCTCTCTCTCTCTCTCTCTCTCTCTCTCTCTCTCTCTCTCTCTCTCTCTCTCTCTCTCTCTCTCTCTCTCTCTCTCTGAATCATTGTGTGATGTTATGTTCAATCATTGCTTAATGAATTATACTCAAATGCAAATCACAATTACAAATCTTCCATCAGTAATGTTGATGATTGTTGCTGTGCTCCACAGATGACTCCAGTTCAGGCAGAGAGGCAGCAGCAGCAGCAGGGCCCAGTGATGGAGGATCTGAACACACCCCTGAGCTGGCTGGGAAGCTGGGTGAGATGTCCTTCTGCTCATTATTGCACACTGTGTTGGCAACTACCGTATTTTCCAGACTATAAGGCGCACCTAAAAGCCTTTCATTTTCTCAAAAACCCACACTGCGCCTTATAATCCAGTGCGCCTTATATATGGATTGTTCGACTGCAGTATCTTATATTCTATGCTGACTGCAGTATCTTATATTCTATGCTGACTGCAGTAGCTTCTATTCTATGGTGACTGCAGTAGCTTCTATTCTATGTTAATTGTAGTAGCTTCTATTCTCTGCGCTTTATAATCCGGTGCGCCTTATATATGAATACAGTTCTAAAAGGTGCGCCTTATAATCCGGTGCGCCTTATAATCCGGTGCGCCTTATAGTGCTGAAAATACGGTAACTGAAGTCATATATTACTTTAAGTAATATTAGTACTTTTTCTCCAGTAACTAGTAACTGGGCTTATTAGCATATTAATTAGGCCTAGGCATGCCTGGTGCCCCATGGCGCCCTAGGCAACTGTCTAGTCTGCCTAACGGCACAAAAACGCCCCTGACTCCTACATCATGCTGCTTTGTGGTATTTTTAAACTGTAAATTGTTGGGGTATAATGTGGTCCCACTGAGCCTCTTCACAGCCCTGGATGACCCCTATGCCCCCCACCCCACCCTCTCTTTCTCTCCCTAATCTCCCAGAGGTCTCCTCTCCACTGAACCTTTGACCTCTCACACACATGGTTTTATATTTAACAGCTATCTATCTAATCTATGTACCGTTGTATGTCTCTGTCTGTTTTTCTACGGATGTTTCTATTCATCTTGTCTTGTCTCCCAGTCTGATCTTACATAATACGGTATAAATGAACAAAATCGACACAAAATCGTAGAGAAATGAATAATGGAGCCAAACGTGTGTTCATATATAGTATTGCTACTGTTTGAAGGGGGGCTGGCTTTCACAAACTCCAAAGTGCAATTTCACCACAGCTGTTTCAGGCTAGGTGAGTTTTTTGGACTTTATGAAAGCCATCCATACGACTTTGACACGACGAGGACGTACACTGTAGGCATGCTCCGCCGCAGTCGCCACAGAAGCCCAACGTAATTTAGAAAGCAGGTGAGCTGCGTTTTGTCGTCAGAGGAGAGGCTTCGACGAGGCTTACTGTTTATATCGAGCACCGAGCCATTCAGCAGTGACATCTCATGTCGGAGGGATCTTAAACTGGCCAGTAGCCTATTTAAGATTGGTGCGACGTGCGACCCACAACGTCAGTAATGATCGAATGGCTCTGTGCTCTGTGCTGTGGCTCTGTGCTCTGTGCGTTTTGCCGTCAGAGGACAGGGTCCTCTGACGGCAAAACGCAGCTTTCGCCCGTGTGGTAACAACGTGGACGAGAGCTATACGCTGTAGAGGAGTGTCACCATGGAAACCAGAGATGCCATGCAGTGGAAGAGGTGGACCCCGTCGATGTCGCCTGCTTTCTGAACTATGTTGGGTTTCTGTGGCGACTGCAATGGAGCACGTCAACGTCCTCGTCGTGTCGACTGCTTTCTTAAAATCCCTAATATCTATTATTCTGCAACTCGGACGGGGCCATCCGAGTTGCACAGCCAGCGTACGTCGGCTAGCACCTCCCTCGGTGGTGCTTCACGTGGCTCTAGTTTGGTAGAGACTGCACCCCTCCGTCGTTGTCAGTAGTTTATATATATGGAGTTTTGATTCCGTTACATGAGATGAGGTTGATATGTCTGTCCATGATGTGTCTCTGGTCATTGGATACCTCTCTCCCCCTGTCGTTCTTCCATTTTCTTCTCCCTGTCTCTCTCTCTCTCTGTCTGTCTGTCTCTCTCTCTCTCCTCCTCTATTAACTCTGTCTGGTCACAGTTCAGCTACAGTGCAGCAGCCTTCGTTCTTTTTTTTTTCTTTTCCTCAGGAACGAGGCGGCGGCAAGACTTTTAATCCTTTTGGGGGTATGTTTGTTTTGTCAGCCGGCCCAGCCATCTCGTCGGCCCTTGGTTGGGGCCGGCCGGCCGGGTGGGAGTTATATTCCGCTGAGCAATGCTGCCACATGCGAAATACCTCCGGATCTAAAGTGTGCAACCCTGTCACATTACTCTTCCCCGCGTGTTTGTTTACCCGGAGCTGGAATAATAGCCCTGAATCCTCCAGACACGACTGTATAGCTCCGGCGTGATTTGTTGCTCTGGCTGATGGATATCTGCTGCGGACGAAAGAGAACATTGGGGATATAAAAACCAAGCGCCTCCTCCTCCCCGTGGACGCTTTGATCTGTTGTCGGTGTTCTAGTTAGGAGGGATGTGTCTGCATTAAACAGATCTATACAGTTATGTTAAGCTGTCCGAGTGTCTGCCTACTGTGTGTCAGTCAGTTAGTTCTCTGGCACTCCTGGTTCTGTGGCCCTGCAGATAGATGGCGCTCCAGGTGACAGGTGAAATTGTCATTGTAAAGCACAAAGTGATTCCAATGGTGCTGGAGAAAAACAAATTTAAAAGAAATAAAGGTCTTGAATAAAGATCAGTTTAAGGAAGCAGTTTGTATGTACTACTACTCAATGTGACTGTACCACTGCATGATCACATCGGCACAAAATCTTAGCTGGAATGAAATTGCACAATTCTTTGTGAATTGTGCAATTTCATTCCAGCTAAAAACAAAACCTACCGTATTGCTGGTGTTGTATACCTCGTATTTGTTACCGTATTGTTCCTCAAATTCCATAACGGTCGGCTCTAGAGACGTTGTTGTAGAAACAGCGTTTATTTATTCTTGTCTATCCGTCCAATGAGGAGGCTAGCGGAGCCGGAAGTGGAGGGGACAGTGGCAGGGGCCTGGGCAAGATTATTTTTCTTTCATTTATTTTTATTTAGTTTAATAAAAATATATATTTTTGGAGGGCTTAGAGTGCCGCCCCCTAAGGAAGCGGCGCTCTAGGCGGCTGCATGGATGGCCTGTATGAAGGACCAGGCCTGTTTTGTGGACTCCGTGGTAGTAGGGATAGACCAGCGTTGCCCAAAAGGTAGATTGTGATCTACCAGTAGATCACACAGGCCGTGCAGGTTGATCACATGACAGTACTTGGACGCTTATAGATCTTATTTTACCGCTTTCAAGAGTTATAATTTAACCACTCTGAATTACATAATCTTCAAGAGTCCACACAATTAGAAAATGGAGAACAATTGTTAGTTTGACCAACATTTTGCCAGTTCTCTATCCCAATTGTGGACAAAAACATGAAAGTTCTTTTCATTAGTGCTTAATTCTAAAACACTATAACAGTAAGTAACACCATCACCAACTATTTCAAAGCTCAAACTTTCTAGGGGGCCTTGAGATGGATTTTCAGTCACATTTTTTATGTGTAGATCTTGTTGAGCCGGTCATTTTGAAAGTAGCTTTCAAGTCAATCGTAAGTTAATCATATCGCTATCGTTGCAAAAAAAGTAAATAATCTGAAAAAAGAGCAGCTGATTATTCATATTTCCTATAAATGCACAAAAATGCGTACAACTACCACTTTCAATGGAAATCCAGTAGAATATGGTTGTAAGGACATGTATAGCTGTGTCTCTCTCTCATCTGAACTGTTTTGCTAAATTTTCTCCAATGCATTTAAAGGGATTGTTGGTTTGAAGTTAAAAAAACAGTCTTTTTGATTTTCCACTAACCGGTGATGGTAAATCTCAGGCTCAGCCAAAAGGCCCTATCGGTCCATCTCTACTCTGTGGTCTACTACTCTACAGCAATGGAACTCAGCTGGGGGGCTCCAGGGGGTCCCCAGCTGGATGGCTGCTAGTTAGGAATGATGGAACGCAGAGAGGCTACAAACGGACAGGTCCATTTGGTTCTGTTTGTGCACCCTCAGAGTTATGGCCGTCCGTGGCCCTGACACATCCCAAACTGGGGCTCCTCCTTTGAGAACCCCCACAGTTGTGTAGCTCAGGGGTTTTCAACGTTTTTGATGCCAGGGACCACCATTTTTTTTTTTCAGTATTTGAGCCACGGACCACCACTTGAGGACATTTTAGCCCCACAGACCCCCAAAACTAAAGATTTCTTTTGCTTTTGTCCATCTTCTAGTTGTGTTGGCTTGGGGCTAATTCAGATGATGAATATTTTAACTCTTGAGAGTGTAAAAATGAAACCAAATGGACCCGCCAGGGTCCATTTGGTTTCCTTTTTACGTTCTCAAGAGTTACATCTGGTTAACCAACTTAACTGGGGACCACCTGGAACCCTCTCAGGGACCACTGGTGGTCCCCGGACCACCTGTTGAAAACCCCTGGTGTAGCTGACCGATATCACATCACAGTCTCACTTCAGTCGCCTCAATTTACAGCCGACAGTGAAAACCATCAGTAATGGTGTTCCAGCAGGGCTTGGGAGTTGAGCTAAGGGTTATGTTATTCATTGTGTGATGTTATGTTCAATCATTGCTCGGATTTAATGGACCATGGTGAGGGTTAGGGTGAGTGAATAGGTTGTAGATTATGATTCTTTCTAGAGAAGACCTATACTGATGTGTTTTCTGGCTGTGTATATCGGATGCGTACGTGGATTGTGCACATCAGAGGTTTTCAACCAGTCGTCCGGGGACCACCAACGGTCCTTGAGAAGGTTCCAGGTGGTCCCCAGCTAACTTGGTTAACCAGATGGAAAGTTGGTTAACCAGATGTAACTCTTGAGAGCGTAAAAATGAAACCAAATGGTCCTTTTGGTTTCATTTTTAAGCTTTTTACGCTTCATCCTCTGAAGTAGCCCAAGGCTACACAACTAGAGAATGTATAAAATTAATGGTCATTTTGATCTGTATTGCCTGTGTTGTTTCCCAAATCCAGCCTGGAATTATGGACCAAAGCGAAAGAGATCTTAGTTTTGGTGTCTTTGGGGCTAAAATCTCCTCAAATGGCGGTCCGTGGCTCGAACGCTGAATAAATAGTGGGCCATGGTGTCAAAAAGGTTGAAAAACACTGGTTTACATGGATATACTGTGTTGTAGGCATTAGTCTGGCCGTTTATTGTGGAAGAAGGGAGCAGATTCACGACAAACCAAAGCCTAGCAGAACAGCTGTTCTGATATGAAAACGCCAAGCCGGTAGTAGTTGTTAGTTTTGGCTGATGCCACTCAACAGCAACACAATTTACAGTCCGGGGCGACAGGCCTGGAGGCTTCGTTTCGGACCCACACGGACCTCCTTCCATGTCAGAACCTTCTCCCACATATCAGGGCTGTGATGGCCCCGGCCGTCCAGTAAAGGTGTCAGAATGCTGCTGATGATTCCCGGACGTTTTAGCAAATCTGTTCTCCTTCTGCTGGTGCTGGAAGGCGGAACACTGCTTGTAAATATAAAACCTCCCTGTAACTGATTTATTCCTCTTTATTACTTCTTCTCTTTTTTCCCTCTCTCTCTCCATCGCTTTCCTTTTTCACCATCTGCTGTGTGGCCCCGATTTCACCAAAACCTCAGTGAAATAATGCTTCTCTCTTCGTCTCCTTGTATAGTGGTTTAGAGAGAGGGAAAGTTGTGGTAAACTTGCACGCCGGGGTGAAATGTGCCAAGCAGGATGTTGTGTTTTTTTTTTTCCTTCCCCTGTTAAAGTTTTTCACCTCCATGATCGGCTGTTTTGAAAACAAGCACAACACTAAAATTGTGAGCTTGTAGATCTGTGAATCACGAGTTTGAGGATTTACACTTACTTAAAGTTTATGTAACCCACTGTGTAATGCTTAAGTGCAGTGGTACATCTACTCAAAATTGTAAAATAACTGGCAGTATATATATTAAGGTTTCTCTGATAGAAGGAATGCACAGACACAGTAAATTATATTTAACCTTTTATCTAGGCAAGGCAATAAGCCAAAATGAACTTTGTTTCTCTTCTGTTCACTTTCTTTCAATTATAAATGTACATTCAATAACAGAACATTAGAACAAATGTAAACAGGGACCCAAAAGAGGTCCTATAGAAAATAACAAACTAAATAAAACGGGTACCCAATTAGTCTCTTTGAGTGCACTCAATCAAAAAAAGGGGGGTATAGTTCCTACCGCTGCCACTAGGGCAAGTGATCTGGGCAGTGTGGGGTTAATGACTGAACAGGCCGTTGCTTGTAGATGGAGGTCCAGCCCAGGCTCCGTGCTCCCCCAGAATGGGTGTAACAAATAACCAGTCTGCACAGAAATGTACAGAACAATCAACAACTCAGAATAATAAGAAAAAGTCACAGGAATAACACTCTGCCAACATCAACAATCATGCATTTACATGGAACCCCACATCATATGCTTACTGTACATTTATAGTACATAACGTCATTTCACAATCATGTCTCATCATAATGCCATTTCACAATCATGTCTCATAATTGTGACAGTCCTTGGTGCCAACTCACCAGGATTCTTCTTTTCAATTCCCACACAGGAGGTGAGTGATCTTCTTCCGATGTCCACTTCTAATACTGTGTATCACACAACATTGCAAATTATCCATCAATACATTTCACAATCATGTCTCATAATTGTGACTGTCCTTGGTGCCAACTCACCAGGATTCCTCTTTTCAATTCCCACACAGGAGGGGTGAGTGGTCTTCTTCTGATGTCCACTTCTAATGCTGTATATCAACACAACATCACGAATTATCCATCAATATCCTGACTGGTTATTTTATATTGCTTTGACTTAGCTCAATATCATCTGCATGAGCACTCACCAAATACTCTTTTATGTTCTTATTCCTTCCGCGACGTTCTCTTCATCTCTCTTCTTTTATTATGATTTCTGCATCGATCTCTCACGACTCACGTGGTTCGGTTTATTTTCTTCATTCACACTTCAGTGCTAATCTCTCACGTGTCTCTGGTTACTCTGTAACCACACGTCCGTTCTTCACATGTCTCCGCTCGATATCCAACCTCCGCGTTCACCTCCGAGCGTTCTGTTCATTGGGTTTTATTGTCTGTCTTCACGTTTATTCGTTTTACCTCCCGACTCTGTGTGCGTTCGTTTCATAGCATGTTAGCAGTGGCCTCTCTTGCCGGTCTCCTGCTGCCGCGCTCTGATGATGCAACTCTCTTTCCAGGAAGCGATTGCGCAATCACTCTCTTAAGGTGGCAAGCAACCCAGCGCAATCACTCTCTTAAGGTGGCAGGCAACCCATTTGGAATAGAAGGGGAATATAGCCTGGGCTACATACTCCCCCCCTTAGAACGCTTGAGTCCCTTCATGCGTCGGCCATCGACCAGATCCCTGGACGAGGCCATCCAGACTCCTGCAAAAAGCAGTAATGGCAAGGACTAAGGGCCTCCCAAGGCTGTCGTAGTGCAGCCTATCAGGCTGATGCCGTTGTCTATTCGATCTTCTGATTTCAGCCTGTGGTTCAATGTACACTGACTGTTCCCCCGGAAGCTGTGCATGAACGTGTTCTACAGCTCCGTCTTCTCCAACTGCAATATCAGCATTGTGTTCATGTTCATGCCATTGTCCTGCATCTTCAGATTCAGGGTTATCATGAAGGACCTCCATCACACATTCTGGAAAATCCTCTTGAATCCCGCCAACATGAGCATGACAGTCATCAGTAGAACAGGGCTGACTCGAGTCTTGGCGAAGCCTGCTAGATCTTATCTCAACCCTTGTATCCGCAGCTTCAACGAAAGGCTTCATCACAGTCACTCTTGGCTCGTGCACCAACATAAGCTCCTCTTCATCACTGCTACTGCAGACGTCATCCTCATCCTCATCAGGATCCGTCCTTGACCACTCTCGGGATCTCAACTTCATCACTTTGGAGGGTCTTTTTGACTTAGCCTCCTCATCTCCAATGATGGGTAAGAAGCCACAGGGAAGGAGAAGGTCCCGATGCAGGGTGCGATGATGGCCGCCACCCTTTTCTGGTACAACAACATAAACTGGCCCATCCCCAATCCTCTTCTCCACAAGGTAGATTTCTCTCTCCCATCTGTCCGCAAGCTTGTGCTTCCCTCTGATGTTGACATTTCGTACCAAGACCCGATCACCTGCTATTAGTTCTGCTGCTCTGACTTTGGCATTAAATCTAGTCTTGTTCTTCTCCCCCATCTTCCGTGCACTCTCTGCAGCCAGGCCATAGCTTTCCCTCAACCGCCCTCGAAGGTTCTTTACATACTCCGAGTGAGTCCCAGCATTGGTCTTCTGTGGTTGGAGTCCCAGAAAAAGGTCAATGGGAAGAGTTGGCTGTCGGCCGAACATCAGTTCATAAGGCGAGTAGCCGGTGGTGTCGTTCCGCGTACAATTATATGCGTGAACAAGTGGCTTTACAAAGTCCCTCCAGTGGTACTTGTCTTTGTCCTCCAATGTGCCAAGCATGCCGAGCAAGGTCCTATTGAATCGTTCAACTGGGTTACCGCGAGGGTGATAAGGGGTAGTCCTCACCTTCTCTGCTCCTATCAGTGAACACAGCTCTCGGATTGTGTGACTTTCAAAGTCCCTCCCCTGGTCACTATGAAGGCGGCCAGGAAATCCATAATGAACAAAGAAGTTCTCCCAGAGTGCCTTAGCCACCGTTCTTGCCTTTTGGTCCTTTGTGGGAACTGCCACAGCAAATTTGGTGAAGTGATCTGTAATAACCAACACGTTCCTGGTATCTCTGTTGTCAGGTTCAATAGTCAAATAGTCCATGCAGACCAATTCGAGAGGGTAGCTAGTACTGATATTCATCATTGGAGCAGCTCTTTCCGGATTGGTTTTCCTCCTGAAACACCTCTCGCATGTGTGACACTTTACATCAATTGCCTGAGCCATCTTTGGCCAATAGAATCGTGCACGGGCCAAGTTGAGGGCACGGTCGAACCCAAGGTGACCAACTTCATCGTGAACACCTTCCAATGCTTTGGCTCTGTGTTTCTCTGGCAAGACTAACTGATAACCTTCGGTACCTCTGTCAATATATTTCCTGAACAAAACTCCATCTTGGAGCTCAAGTCGATTCCACTGCCTGAGGAACAACTTCACTTCTGGGGGTTCTGATCTGGTCTCCTGGAATGATGGCTTGGCACCCCTCTCGAGAAGTTGTATGACACGTCCTATGCACGGGTCCGCCCTTTGTGACTTATACCAGTCTTCTGGGGTCATCCCTGGAACAGTTCTCTGGGAAAAGCAGGTATAGCTTGCGGGAATAGCAGAGGGGTCCACCGCCAGGGACTCCACTAAAATAGGAGCTTCAGGGAGATATGGTTGTCTCACAGAGTGTCTATGGCAGAGGGCACTGAATGTGGCACCTGAGAAAACACGGTGGTTCTTGCTCAACACACGTTCGCGGAGTTCTTCAATCCTCTCCTTCTCCTTGAGAAAAGCATCATCATCCTGTGAGGGTTCCTGGGGGCGCCTTGACAGGCCATCTGCGTCTTGATTTGTGTTACCAGGTCGGTACTTTATTTCAAAATTGTACATCGAGAGAGTTGCAAGCCAGCGGTGGCCAGCTGCATCAAGTTTTGCAGAAGTCAACACATAAGTGAGAGGATTATTGTCGGTAAGGACTGTGAATTCTGTACCGTACAGATAATCATGGAACTTCTCAGATATGGCCCATTTCAAAGCCAGGTATTCGAGCTTGTGGGTTGGGTAATTCCGTTCACTTTTGGACAGCCCTCTGCTAGCATATGCTACGACCCGTAGTTTCCCTTCCTGTTCTTGATAAAGTGCAGCGCCCAAACCTTCCCCGCAAGCGTCAGTGTGGAGTATGTATGGGAGATTGGGGTTTGCAAATGCTAATACGGGTGCAGAGGTCAATCTGTCGATGAGCGTTCTAAAAGCCAGCTCGCAATCTTCTGTCCATTCGTCGGCAAAAAGCTGGCTCTGGTTCACTGAAGCTTGGGGTCTCGGTCTCTTGTATGGCTTTCCCCTTTTCCTAGTAGCCACATAGCCGATAGTGAGGTCATTCAATGGTTTTGCTATTTTAGAGTAGCCTTGCACGTAACGCCGATAATACCCGGAAAACCCCAAAAAACATTTCAGCTCTTTACGGTTGGTTGGCCTAGGCCAGTCTCTTAAAGCGGATATCTTCTCGGGGTCAGTATGGATGCCCTCGGCATCCACAATGTGGCCAAGATACTTCACCGAGGACTGAAAGAAGTGACATTTGTCCGGGGACAGCTTCAAGCCATAATCTTTGAGTCTGTGCAGAACCTTCATCAGCCGGCGTTCATGCTCCTCCAGGGTGTCCGAAAAGACAATCAAATCATCCAGAAAAACCAAGACTTCGTTCAGGTGCAGGTCTCCCACACACCTTTCCATCAATCGTTGGAAAGTGGAGGGAGCATTGGTTACGCCCTGCGGCATGCGGTTAAATTCGTAGAACCCAAGCGGGCATGTGAATGCTGTCTTGTGCTTGTCTTCTTCAGCAAGTTCAACTTGATAATAGCCCGACTTGAGGTCCATAACAGAGAACCATTTAGATCCACTAAGAGCCGAGAAGGTCTCCTCAATGTTTGGGAGAGCATACGCGTCTCTAATAGTCCGCATATTCAGTTTCCGATAATCCACACAGAGTCTGATCGTTCCATTTTTCTTTTTCACCACCACTATAGGGGAAGCAAAGGGGCTCTCTGACTCCCTTATGATCCCTGCTTTCAGCAGATCTTGAAGGTGTTGCTTAACAGCCTCTCTATCACATGGGTGGATTGGTCGAGGTCTCTCTTTGAAGGGGGTTTCATCTTCAAGTCTTATCCTGTGTTTGACTGCTGAGGTGCACCCATGGGAGGAGTCATCAATTGCAAACACCTCAGATATGCTACTCAGTTTGTCTGCAATGCGTTTCTTCCATTCTGGTGGGATGGGAGAGCTTCCTAGACTGCAAGCCATATTGTCATCCAGGGGGGCTGCCGGTTCCACTGTCTGGAGACCACAGGTTGTGGGAGTGCTATGTGGTTTCACAGTTGTCACACACTGGACCATCGTCAACTCGGCTATCACATGCTTCGGGTGCAGTGTGATGCTGTGTGAGCTTACATTGTAAATCAAAACAGGGACCTTGCTGAAAGACTGATAGGGGGCCTCCAATAGCGTTGGAATTAGTAAGGCACCACCTGGCAGGGGGGGTGTTGCAGGAGAATCGATTGCACACGACGTCAGAGGTGACGATGTCTTTATTCTAACACCCCCCGTACACACATCCTTTGCCCCGCGGGGATAACAACCGGACGATGCCCAAGCAACTTCACTGGCATGGCCTCCATTTCCTCACTGTGGGTCTGAGCAATGTGCTGGAAGAGCATGACACATTCTGCACTGAGATCACTTCCTTGTAGAAATTGTAGCCCTTCACGCTCAATTCCACTCTGATACAGTCTGTCAAGGACATTGGTCCCAACAAGCAAGGGAACTTCTCCATTAAAGTCAGTGTCTGGTACAATCAATATCAGCGATGAAATGCTCTCTTCTATCCCTGTGACACTTTTTGGGAATGACAGAAGAACTTGTATGTAACCTAAGTACGGGACACGCTGACCCCCAGCACCCAAAATCTCAAGCAGGCCACTAATCGGTTCAACAGGAAAGGAGGAGAGATGATCCGAGTAAAATGTCTCTGAAACTGTAGTGATCTGTGACCCAGTGTCTAAGAGGCTTTTGCATTGCTTTCCTTCTATAAGGACCACAGTAGTGTAGCGTGGTCCTACCAGACCGTGGGGCAAGGCACTATAGTCAAGGGGTGCGCTTGTTTGTTTCAATTGTTCTGCCCTCACTTTAGGTCCTACATTTGATTTCACACCACGGGATGTGGGACTAGATAAGGTGGGGTGCCTGGCTTCTGAATGTCCCTCATCAGGAGCCACTAGTAGTTTAAAGGGAAATCTGTCTGACTCTGCTGTTGCATCCTCCGTTGGTCGCGTCGGTCCTTGAGCTCAGCATTCTTTTGCCGCACCAGAACAGGGTTTGGTTCATTTTCACATAAGGCTGCGATGTGGCCATCTTCTCCACACTTAAAACAAAACCAGGCTCTGGGCATATTTGGTGTTTGTGTGTTCATTCTGCGACCAGCCACATTCGATACCATACAGGCCCCCCTAACGGCATTTTCATTTGTGTTCTCTACACGATGTGGCTCATTAGGCTTTGATGTTGACTGGAAAGAGGCGAGCTGTTTCTTCAAGTCAGCCACTTCCTGAGCAAGCTTTTGAGTCTCACTCAGCTTCTTTTTTTCCGCCTTTGGGGTCAACGCAGCTTCACTTTCATCTGACTCCTCTTCATGTTGAGGTAACCCATAGACTGTGTGCATTTGAGACATAGCCTTTGCGCTTCCAAGATGCTTCTTCATTCGGTTTAGCTTTGTCAGCCGTCTGTCTTCCTGCTGTCTGAGGAGCAACAGCAGATCTGGAAAAGGTGGGGGGTTAGCCTTTTTCTGCTCAAGCTGGAGCTCGATGAGCATTGTCTGATCCCAGCAGCCCCTGCAGAATTGTCTGAGGAGTTGCTTTTGTGAACCTTCAGTGGACAGTGACACGCCTCCCCCAGCAATAGCTCTGCCAAGCATTAGATGTAAACGATTCAAGAAGTCAGAAGGTTTCTCCCCAGAGTTTTGGCTAGCACCCAGAAATGCTGCATACAGTTCCTCTCCATCAGCAACTACCCCAAATGCTGCATCAAGTTGAGTGAGATATAGTGCAGGTGGGGAGTCGATGCCAAGACTCTTAACTAGATCACTAGCAGGGCTCAATAAACTTTCTAAGATCTTCCTGACTTTCTGAGAATCTGGGCTGGAGGGGTCACTCATTAACAGTTGCACTTGAGTGCGCCATGTCTCATAATCAACTTCCCCATTGGGCTTGGGCGCTCTTCCCGAGAAGGTGCGAATTTTGGTGACATGGAAGAGTGTGGTTCTGTCTTTATCACGTGTTCAACGACGACTCTCTGGACACTGGGGGGATTGATGAGGCTCTCATCCAAATTGAGCGGCCCCTGAGACGATGTAGGCACATTGTCGCCTGCATTATCAACATGTGCCGCACTACTAGGTGTCTGGAGGCTCAGAAGCTGAGTTTGGAGCATTTGGATCAAATGAGCCTTGTCTAGGCCAGCAATAGCAGCAGCAAATTTTTGTTCATCTATAGATTTTTGTTCTTCGGGTTCCCGGACAGTGTCGACCTGCCAGAATGTCTCAGGATCATCAGGAGGACTGAATGCTTTGTCAAGTACCTCTGGGTCCATACGAGTTACAGCTCTCTCCTCTTTGAATTGGATAAGGACCCTCCCATTGGGTTTGCCTGGTTCATTTGGAATTCTCTTACAATCAACAACAGCACCATGCATCTTAAACATATCACTAACATCATCAAGGGAATATTTATCATCAACACCAGAGATAAACAGGCAGCTTGGCGCATGCATACCAAAGCGGTTACAATATTCCATTTTCCTTCTCTTTTTTTTCCAAATCAATTAAATTCACACAAAAACGTTATATCAATCCCCCTGATCAGAGAATAAAGCCAGTAAAGTCCCTTCGTGGTCACCACTTTATGTAACCCACTGTGTAATGCTTAAGTGCAGTGGTACATCTACTCAAAATTGTAAAATAACTGGCAGTATATATATTAAGGTTTCTCTGATAGAAGGAATGCACAGACACAGTAAATTATATTTAACCTTTTATCTAGGCAAGGCAATAAGACAAAATGAACTTTGTTTCTCTTCTGTTCACTTTCTTTCAATTATAAATGTACATTCAATAACAGAACATTAGAACAAATGTAAACAGGGACCCAAAAGAGGTCCTATAGAAAATAACAAACTAAATAAAACGGGTACCCAATTAGTCTCTTTGAGTGCACTCAATCAAAAAAAGGGGGGTATAGTTCCTACCGCTGCCACTAGGGCAAGTGATCTGGGCAGTGTGGGGTTAATGACTGAACAGGCCGTTGCTTGTAGATGGAGGTCCAGCCCAGGCTCCGTGCTCCCCCAGAATGGGTGTAACAAATAACCAGTCTGCACAGAAATGTACAGAACAATCAACAACTCAGAATAATAAGAAAAAGTCACAGGAATAACACTCTGCCAACATCAACAATCATGCATTTACATGGAACCCCACATCATATGCTTACTGTACATTTATAGTACATAACGTCATTTCACAATCATGTCTCATCATAATGCCATTTCACAATCATGTCTCATAATTGTGACAGTCCTTGGTGCCAACTCACCAGGATTCTTCTTTTCAATTCCCACACAGGAGGTGAGTGATCTTCTTCCGATGTCCACTTCTAATACTGTGTATCACACAACATTGCAAATTATCCATCAATACATTTCACAATCATGTCTCATAATTGTGACTGTCCTTGGTGCCAACTCACCAGGATTCCTCTTTTCAATTCCCACACAGGAGGGGTGAGTGGTCTTCTTCTGATGTCCACTTCTAATGCTGTATATCAACACAACATCACGAATTATCCATCAATATCCTGACTGGTTATTTTATATTGCTTTGACTTAGCTCAATATCATCTGCATGAGCACTCACCAAATACTCTTTTATGTTCTTATTCCTTCCGCGACGTCATCTCTCTTCTTTTATTATGATTTCTGCATCGATCTCTCACGACTCACGTGGTTCGGTTTATTTTCTTCATTCACACTTCAGTGCTAATCTCTCACGTGTCTCTGGTTACTCTGTAACCACACGTCCGTTCTTCACATGTCTCCGCTCGATATCCAACCTCCGCGTTCACCTCCGAGCGTTCTGTTCATTGGGTTTTATTGTCTGTCTTCACGTTTATTCGTTTTACCTCCCGACTCTGTGTGCGTTCGTTTCATAGCATGTTAGCAGTGGCCTCTCTTGCCGGTCTCCTGCTGCCGCGCTCTGATGATGCAACTCTCTTTCCAGGAAGCGATTGCGCAATCACTCTCTTAAGGTGGCAAGCAACCCAGCGCAATCACTCTCTTAAGGTGGCAGGCAACCCATTTGGAATAGAAGGGGAATATAGCCTGGGCTACATTTACATTCATGTGTGCAACGTACAAGTTAAATCAGCATGTGTGTTCTCAGCTCCTTGCTCAAGGACATGGCCAAGCATTTCCGGTGGTCCCCAGCCAAAAACGAACACATGAAGGCTCGGCCCAAATAATTCTCGGACCAGCTGTAATGTTGCAACATTAAGGGGTCAGAATACAAGAAAACCTTTCATTTCTCCCCCTCCATTTGTCCTTATAAGTGCATTATTCTTAAACACTATAACAGTAAGTAACACCACTATCACCACTATTTCAAAGTCAAACTTTCTTGGGGCCTGCAAAAAAAAATCGATTCGAGTCAAAATCGCGATTCTACTTCCGCCCGATTCAGAATCGATTCACATTTTCCCTGAATCGATTTTTTTAAGCTTATTTTTTCCCCTTCTGGGCCGCCGTAGTCTCCGCCGAGTATAGAAAGAGTTACGACAACTCCGTCCACTTCATGGGGCCAGTCCAGCGGCGGCAGTTTGCCCCTAATCGTGCTGCATTAACAGCGCTCGAGCGCTCCGTTTCTGACCCCTTAATGTCGCAACTCTTCTACTAGATGCCTGGCCCCATATAGAGTAATGATGGCTCTGACTTCCGCGATGAGCTACTGTGGTGTTGTTTTCTGCAGTATGCGCGAAATAGTTTTGTTAACACTGGCAGCCTGCCTGCCTGAGCGAAGCCTGTACAGAGGGGAAAGGAGCCGGCCGTTTGTGTGTGTGTGTTTGTGTGTGAGAGAAACAACGTATTTTCCGACCCGTTCGCAAAGAAATCTATGTAGAAGAGCCACCATTGGACTGGCCCCATGAAGTGAAGGGAGTTTGGTAAGTCTGCCTACACATAGCCTCGATCTCCAGGCTCTCATCCACGCTGGTCTACACTTCTAGTATAAGAGGTGCGACATTGAGGTGTCCGAATTTGGATGGCCTGAATAGGGACAAACTGGAGTTCACGACGGGTGAATGAATGAATGAATGAATGAATGAATGAATGAATGAATGAATGAAATTTTTATTAACAGAGAGATGAGTTACAATACAAGTCAAGTACACACTGCTACAAAACTGATAACAGCTTGGAGAATTACAGTACAATTCAAGTACAACTGCATCAGATCTGAAAAAGCTGATTGGACACACTAGTTAAGCATACACTTGTTTACAATAGTGGCCAACTTGTTCATTTCATTGAGGCATTCAAATACCGTACATACAAAACAACTACTCCAGTAAAGACAGAAGCAGCAAATCATGGGGGCAAAATCATAGTGGAGGTAAAAAAGGGAAAAGAGAAATGTACATAGAGGAGAGGCGGGGTGGGTGGGGGGATTTTATATACATTTTTGTTTTACAGAGGCCAGTTAAGCATTGCAGCCATCTGTAGGTGCCCTTTGAGGGCGGTTTTGAAGGAGTCAAGGGATTTACATGCCTTTATGACTGTTGGTAGGGCATTCCACATTTTGGTGGCATATGAGCGGAAGGAATTGAGACCCTTATTTGTGCCAAATCTGGGTTGGACATGGTTAGTAGCACTCCCTCTGGTGTTGTGGGAGTGTACTTCATTGACGTTAAGGAAGTATTTGGATAGGTATAAGGGTATTTTGGTAGAGTATCGTATCTTGTGGACCAAACCCATTGCGAGATGTTTTACTCTGTCGTCAACCCTAAGCCAACCTAGGCTGTCGAAGTGGGCAGGGGTGAGGTGGGTTCGAGGTGCTCGTATGGAGTCGAGTCTTAATAGTTCATATTGTCTGCAGCGATGTGTGTGTGTGTGTGTGTGTGTGTGTGTGTGTGTGTGTGTGTGTGTGTGTGTACTGCTCAAATGATCAACTGACGTGGGCTTTGGACAAACAAATCCTGCGTGAACGTTTTGATCAGAGTAGCCTAGTTTAGAGTAGTTCACTGTGTTTACCTGACGCTAAAAGCATGCTAATAATGACTGCTAAATGTAAACAAATGTATGCTACAGAACAGTTAGACAATCAGCTGATGGTCAATCAAGTTGCTGATGCTCGGCCATCAGATATTCAAACTAGAAAAGTGCCCTTCTGGGCACAGGTCTCCACCAGGCCAGTTCAGGTTGTGGCCTCCTGGTGGCGCTATAATATGCCAATGTTAAAAGGGTTCCATTTCTTCGTATGGCTTTAGCATTTAGATGATTTGAGGCATTTTGTCCAAAAATGTGTTTTGCAAATGTTCACCTGTTGGTGGCGCTGTAACAAGCCATTGTGAAAAGAGTGGATATTAGAGAGAATATTTTTCTCAGCCTAGTATTTTAGCGTGTTAAAGATTTTATGTAAATTGCCTGCTGTTCGTCATGTTTTTAAAATCGGCCTCCTGGTGGCGCTATAACAGAGTCGGAAATTTGGAGCAGAGGTTCATGGGTGGCATCCAGGGAGTCTGTGTGTAAATTCTGGCATTGATCGGGTTAACGGTTTGGGAGATTAGCTGGTAACAGACGGACAAACAAACAGATTTTTGCACAAAGATGCCAAAAATCGGCCTCGTGGTGGCGCTCTAACAGGCCGTTGTGAAAAATTTGAGGCAGAGGTTCATGGTTGGCATCCAGGGAATGTGTGTGCAAATTGTGGCATCAATCGGGTTATCGGTTTGGGAGATTAGCTGGTAACAGACGGACACACACACAGATTTTTGCCAAAAAATTGCAAAAGTCGGCCTCCTGGTGGTGCTATAATAGGCCCTGGCCAAAAATTTGGAGCAGAGGTTCATGGTTGGCATCCAGGGAATGTGTGTGCAAATTGTGGCATCAATCGCGTTTACGGTTTGGGAGATTAGCTGGTAACAGACGGACACACACACAGATTTTTGCCCAAAAATTGCAAAAGTCAGCCTCCTGGTGGCGCTATAACAGGCTGTTGTGAAAAATTTGAGGCAGAGGTTCATGGTTGGCATCCAGGGAATGTGTGTGCAAATTGTGGCATCAATCGGGTTATCGGTTTGGGAGATTAGCTGGTAACAGACGGACACACACACAGATTTTTGCCAAAAAATTGCAAAAGTCGGCCTCCTGGTGGTGCTATAATAGGCCCTGGCCAAAAATTTGGAGCAGAGGTTCATGGTTGGCATCCAGGGAGTGTGTGTGCAAATTTTGGCAGCGATCGGATTAACGGTTTGGGAGATTAGCTGGTAACGGACGGGGACACACATATATTTTTGCAAAAAGATGGCAAAAATCGGCCTCCTGGTGGCGCTATAACATGCCGTTGTGGAAACATTGAGGCAGAGGTTCATGGTTGGCATCCAGGGAGTGTGTGTGCAAATTGTGGCATCGATCGGATTAACGGTTTGGGAGATTAGCTGGTAACAGACAGACACACACACAATTTTTTGTAAAAAGATGCCACTAATCGGCCTCCTGGTGGCGCTATAACATGCCGTTGTGGAAAACTTGCAGCAGAGGTTCATGGTTGGCATCTAGGGAGTATGTGTGCAAATCGTGGCATCGATTGGGTTAACGGTTTGGGAGATTAACTGGTAACAGACGGACGCACACACAGATTTTTGCCCCAAGAAATGCAAGCATCTGCCTCCTGGTGGCGCTATGATGGGCTCTTCTGGAAAATTTGGAGTAGAGATTCATGGTTGGCATCCAGGGAGTGTGTGTGCAAATTGTAGCATCGATTGGGTTAACGGTTTGGGAGATTAGCTGGTAACGGACGGGGACACACATATATTTTTGCAAAAAGATGGCAAAAATCGGCCTCCTGGTGGCGCTATAACATGCCGTTGTGGAAACTTTGAGGCAGAGGTTCATGGTTGGCATCCAGGGAGTGTGTGTGCAAATTGTGGCATCGATCGGATTAACGGTTTGGGAGATTAGCTGGTAACAGACAGACACACACACAATTTTTTGTAAAAAGATGCCACTAATGGGCCTCCTGGTGGCGCTATAACATGCCGTTGTGGAAAACTTGCAGCAGAGGTTCATGGTTGGCATCTAGGGAGTATGTGTGCAAATCGTGGCATCGATTGGGTTAACGGTTTGGGAGATTAACTGGTAACAGACGGACGCACACACAGATTTTTGCCCCAAGAAATGCAAGCATCTGCCTCCTGGTGGCGCTATGATGGGCTCTTCTGGAAATTTTGGTGTAGAGATTCATCGTTGGCATCCAGGGAGTGTGTGTGCAAATTTTGGCATCGATCGGGTTAACGGCGCCGGAGATTTCCTGGTAACAGACGGACTGACACACACACACACACACGGACGGAGGGCAAAACATATTCTCCACCATGCCTCCGGCCTGGTGGAGACAACCAGTGATAATCATGTGGCTTTTGTTTAACTGCAAGCTATAGTGTCAATATGCATAGAGTAAATTTAGACCAATTGGAAAACAATTGGGGAAACAAGACGCTGAGAACAACAAATCATGACTATTTTTTTATACCTTAACTTACCTTTAACTGTAAATAATAAAAGTACCAAATGAAGAAGAATGTTTCTGTAAAACATGCTTACAGAAAGCACAATACAACATGGGGGTAGATCATGCTGAAATCCCATTGAACCATTTTGTAAAAAAAAAAATAAATAAAAAATAAAAAAAAAATAAGAAGAAAGCTTTAGAATTGTGGGGGGCATCTTTTTGAATCGAGAATCGAAAAAATCGAAAAATCGTTTTTGAATCGAATCGTGACCCAGAAAATCGATTCTGAATCGAATCGTGGGACACCCAAAGATTCACAGGCCTAATATTCACCATCTAAATTAGCACCACTATTTCAAAGTCAAACTTTCTTGGGGGCCTTGACATGATTTTTTTTTTAATTTATTTATTTTTTATGTGTAGATCTTGTTGAGCCAGTCATTTTGAAAGTAGCTCTCAAGTTAAACGTGTGGGCACCCCTGCGCTAAAGTATTGGGACATCCCTGCTGCCAATAACTAACCTGCATTTTCTAATTTAACCCACTCTCTCATCTACTCTCTCTCTCCATCCTGCAGTGCGTCCGCGGTTCACCCAGCCGGCCAAGATGCGCAAGCGTGTCATCGCCCGCCCCGTGGGGAGCTCCGTCAGGCTGAAGTGCACGGCCAGCGGTAACCCACGACCAGACATCGTCTGGCTGAAGGACAGCCGGCCGCTGGGCGGGGAGGAAGGAGGAGCCGCGGGAGGAGGAGGAGGAGGAGGAGGAGGAGGTGAAGGGGAAGCCCAGAGGAAGAAGAAATGGACACTGAGCCTGAGGAACCTGACCCCAGAGCACAGCGGGAAGTACACCTGCCACGTGTCCAACAGAGCAGGGGAGATCAACGCCACATACAAGGTGGAAGTCATACGTGAGTACATTTAGTCATATTCAGTGATTTTCTACCGTTTTGATACCAGAGCGCACTATTTATTCAGAATTTGTGCCACGCACCACCATGACATTTTTTCCCCACAGACCACAAAACGAATGATTTATTCTGAAACAAAACAGTCAAACCTACAGATGTCCATTAAACCTTTAGTTACATATCTCTGAAATATGTGTGGAAAAATGTATACAACTGCTGTTTGTGTTTTTTTTTAAATATTTTTGGTATCAATCATTCAATTACTTAATGCATATGAATGGCATGTTGGAACACGTGGGGGCGCTACAGGCTGGCAAAATGGCTACCATAGAGTTGATCTTCTAGATTCTCTAATTGTGTAGACTAAGGCTACCGGTAACTCAGATGATGACTATTTTAACTCTTGAGAGTGTAAACATGAAACCAAATGGGTCATAAATGGACCCACAAGGGTCCATTTGGTCTCATGTTTACACTCTCAAAGAGTTACATCTGGTTAACCAACTTTCCATCATACCTAGGCTCTGCATACCTAGGCTCCAATGTAGCCTGAAAGTGCGACGCAGGTTTGAGTCCTTTGTGGCATGTCATTCAATATTTCTCCCTCCACTTTTCTGTCGATCAGCCTTACTATTAATACATGCATATTTAAAAAAATATATATACTGTATATAAAAAGGTTTTAGCCCGGCAGTCCAGTGATGAACTCTGATTTGATTGCAGCATTCCAGTGTGTCCTGGATTCTAGCATTATCTTTGTTTTTGTTATTAGCCTATTAGATGTCCTTTTGATATTCAATTGTTTATGTCTCACTAATCAATCGTGCATTATTTATTTGCCAGATATGCCGCCTGGTCAAATATTACTCTGGCCAGTCCGAGTAGCAAAGTGAGAAAGAGACGAACGTAGCAAATTAGTGTGGATTCCAGGCTAAAGTTAAGTTTGTACTGTATGCTAACATATAATAGATGTTTGTGAATGAGTCCCATATAGAAGGAGACAGCGTATGAGACGCATGAGAGAGAAAACTCTGGCCTGCTTTGATCCTCAACCACACCATGCTACAATATGCACTGATTTATCTTCATAGTGGAATGACAGGCTGGTTTGCATTAGGGGCGGCATGGCTTTTTTTTTAACAACAAAACTAAGGCTACATACATTTGTTTGTAGTTTGTTTTGTTTTTGGGGGGAGAGTTTTTTTTTTCTGACATCAGACCTGTGACCTTTAAAGAAGGCAGCGCCATGACTGCACTCCACTGCTGGTTTTCATTTTGTCTACAGAGTCGACATCACTCCTCTCTAGACCACGAATTGCCAGTTACAAAATGGGTAATCATAACAAGTACAGCATGGGAAGTGGAAGATGTTGAATAACAAACAACTCAATATACTGTATAAGTTGCAGCATAATTTTCTTTAGTTTTTTTTATTTATTTATTTATTTATTTTTAAGAAAGCTGGCAAAGAAAGGAGGATATATCATATCGTCACCTTCTTAAAATAATCGCATAAGTCATTTTTTCCAGGTTTTTCAGGAAACACAAAAAATTCCCCCAAAAATTTTTTGGGGGAGTTTTTTGTGTTTCCTGAAAAGCCTGGAAAAAATGACTTATGCGATTGTCCACAATTCCAGGCTGGATTTTCACAAACAAAAGAGGCAGAAATACAAATTAAAATGACCATCAATCTTCTACATTCTCTAGTTGTGTATAATTCACATGATATTTCATATGAATTCACATGGTGGATATTTTAACTCTTGAGAGTTGTTTTCATTTTTACGCACTCAAAGAGTTACACCTGGTTAACCCAACTTTCCATCATTTAGACTGTGGACCACCTGGAACCCTCTCAAGGACCACTGGTTGAAAACCACCAATATAAACTCATAGAACCATATCTATTCATGCACATGCACCGTATGTACATTTAGCATGTGATGGCAGTGTGCAGCCAGCCAGCCAGGCAGGCAGAGACACATGGCTTACAGATCCACATGAGACTCATTCTTTCAGCTCTAGTGGCATTTACTGATCACCACTGGTCAATAAATGTCACTGATGCGAGAGCAGGAATGTGCAGGTGCCTGCGTGTGGAATTAAAGTGAGCGCATTGGAACAAAAGAGCAATTATATGTAAGACGCTGTAGGCCGTTAATTGTGTTTCAGTGAATTACCCTAAACCAGGAGTGCCTACACTTTTTTGACTTGAGAGCTACTTTCAAAATGACCGGCTTAACAAGATCTACACATCAAATATATGATTGTTCCATGAATGAAAATCCAATTCGAGGCCCCTAGAAAGTTTGAGCTTTGAAATAGTTGGTCATGGTATTGCTTATAGTGTTTAAGAATAATGCACTTACAATAAAAATAGAGGGGAAGAATTGGAAGGTGTTCCTGTATATGTTATTAATGACGTTTGAAAACAGTATTTAACGGTAGGGGAAGTGATTTTGTGATTTCGATTCTACAAAACGTATTCGAAATCATGACAGTTTTTCTGAAAACCCATGTCAACCCCAAACCCCATGTCAAGGACCCACAGAATTGCCTCTATTTGGTCGCAGTAATGTTTTCTCTGAACGAAGATACAGTATATTAAAAAATTTGCGCCACACTTTTACATTTTTTGTTTGTTTGTTTGTTTTTTTCAAAAATAGCAAATCTATCTAAGCATCTAAGTAGTGCTGAGCTTGTAGATCTGTTTTCAACGCCAATGGGCCCAAAATAGGGTTCCTGCTAGAATGGCTTTCAACCTGCCGTCCCATTAAAGCCCGGGAAGTGTTCAGTGGAAGTATCATTGGTTTAGTGTTGAGCACTTTGATGTTGATGCAATTTTGTGTATTATGTGTATATAAACATGCATGTGCATCTACGGTAGGTGCACACATGTTGTATATGGCCACGTATTTGGTGTGTGTGTGTGTGTGTGTGTGTGTGTGTGTGTGTGTGTGTGTGTGCGTGTGCGTGTGCGTGTGCGTGTGCGTGTGCGTGCGTGTGTGTGTGTGTGTGTGTGCGTGCGCGCGCGTGCGCGCGTGCGTGCGCTGAGCTATGCAGGGCTGAGCGTAGCTGTTGTGTGTTGAGAGCTCTAGTCTAGCGTCTCTCTCTCTCTACCCGGCACATCTGTTCCAGATTAAACCACAGCTGTAGCCTTTCCTCAAAGACACATGTTTATACGCACGCACACACACACACACACACACGCACCCACACTCACTCACAAGCACGCAGAAGAGAAGTAAATCAATACGCCGTTCACTCGTGTCAAATGTGACATTTTATCCATCAGCAGAGATTCACTCAGCTGTCACTCATTCTCAGTAGTTGGGCTGCAGAGGAATGCACTATGAGAAACGGAAGCACTTACTGCTACGGCTCTGGGTATATAGTTGGGGTGTGCAGTGGAGGAGATGGAAGAATGCACTATGAGAAACGGAAACACTTACTGCTATGGCTCTGGGTATGTAGTATGTACCATAGCGGAACTGCTGGACTCCTGTGGTGGAGGAATTCATACAGTACTGCAGTGCAGTTCCATGCATTTTTCGTGCCAAGGAAGGACCCCCTAGATCACACCTGGGCATTACGTATCCCAGGGGCCAAATGCGGCCCTTTGGCTGACTCTGACCGGCCGGGGAAAAAGGGTACTTGTTGGAAACTTGGAAAAGTTTGTTGTTTTGATGCAAGTTTTGTGTCGTAAACCTGTTACCATTGTTCTTTTGGAGATTTTGGAAACAACATCGCCTTTTCATTGCAAAATAATAACATATACTCTTAGCAGAGTGGCAAATCATTGCCATTTGCTACTTTTATATAGAAGTTAAACTAATATTACACAGAATTTAGATCATTCTTTTGGCCCGCCCTCCATCATATTTTTTGTATCTCGGTGGACCCCCTAGGGGTCTTGCCCTACTCACAGTGTGTATTGTGTGTATACCTATAGTGACATAGTACCAGTGATTCTCAACCTGTTTCATTTCTAGGAGGTTTGACATGCATATTGGTCTACCGACCCCCAATGACTGGCGTTTATATCTCTGGGATCCTCAATTTATATTGTAGCTCTGAGAGTGTACAAATATGGAACCAAATAGACCCTTTTCTGTACATTCATGTGAAAAGCAATGCTATTACATCCCCATGACTAATTGGTTGTACGTGAACGGGTGAATGTCTCTATAGCAGGGGCGCCCACACTTTTTTGACTTGAGAGCTACTTTCAAAATGAGCGGCTCAACAAGATCTACACATCAAAAATGTGATTGTTCCATTACTGAAACAGTGGTGGTGGTGTTACTTACTGTTATAGTGTTTAAGAATAATGCAGTTTATAATGAAAAATAGAGGGGGAGAATTGGAAGGTTTTTCTCTATATGCTACTACTGACATTTGAAAACAGTATTTGAGGTTTGAGATGTGACAGTTTGTGATGTTGAGTTTAGTCTCTTGCACCCAGAACTAAGAACATTCACGTTTTTGTCCACAATTGGTGAAAGAGAACTGGCAGAACGTTGGTCAAAATAACAATTATTCTCCATTTTCTAATTGTGTGGACTCTTGAAAATTACGTAATTCAGAAGTTTAAATATAATTATGTGTAAAATGGTTTCATTTTAACGCTCTCAAGAGTTACAGATCTATACATTTTAGGGGACTGTCATGTGATCTAGCTGCATGGCCTGTGTGATCTACTGTAGATCACCATCTACCTTTTGGGCAGCCCTGCTCTACAGCGTCCTCAGATGTAATGCACATGATGAAGCGCTTCAATGATTACAGCGTTTAGTACCCCATAAAGTACTGTTGTGTCATGCTAGTCCCAATACATTTTCCATAGGATCATACACAGGTTGAGTCTTTTATTAGGTGAATGTGAATCGCGATTTCTCCATTTGGGTGCAGTAAAATGTTACCATATGTTTACCAGTGACCTTCTCTTCACATGCTACGGAAAAGGAAAGGAGAAAAAAGTGAACTGACCTTTTGTTCTTTAGAAATATCCTTTGTAATTATGACACCACAGAACCACTATTTACACTATTAACATCAAGCACCCCCTGGGGTGCACCACGGCACAGCGATTTTAGGAATCCCTGTAAAATTAGGTTTTTTAAAAAGTGTGCTCTTACAGGGTATTAACTAACCAACCACTACTGGAAAAAGGAAAAAGAAAAGAAAGAAAGAAAAATAAAACATTTTTGCCAAATGTCTCACCTCCACCAACCCCTAACAGACACGGCACACAAGGCATTTTCAGCTTTTTATTATTCACAGGCCACAGGTAGGTGATTTGGTGAAGGCCAGGCTTGTTTCCATGTAGTGGAGCCAAGTATGTCACCTTCTCCGTTCCAGCCTCAGTATGAATGAGATGTAGAGAACATAAAAATACCCCAGTGGAAGCTTTCTTCCGTCTCAAGGTGGGGCAATGTATATTTGGGTACACATGGATTTTTTTTTTTTAGCTCTCGTGTTTGGCCATTGTGGCGTTAACCCTAGCGTATCCCTGACTGCAGGCCCGGACGTAACGTTTCCCAACTAGCCCTTCTAAAAACTCCACCCTTTGAGGCAGAGTTTAGCACTGTCTAGCCTCGACACCCAGGCTTTCATTTTCGTTCGCCTTGCGCGAAAACGGAAAGCCGGGACTAACGCACGTTGGAAAGTTGGCCTTCAAGTGGGAGTGAACCTTCCGGGGTGGGCGTCGCTCTAAATGATGTGACGTAGAACAGCAGTGGACGGGAGGGGGAGGGGCCGGGGATGACGACACGTTAGTGAGATCAAATCAGAGCGCAGCACTTCCGCCGTGTGGATCCCACGACACCCCCGCCCCCCAAGGCCAAAATCATTGAGGGCTAGACCAGGCTATTGTGGCGTTAACCCTAGCGTATCCCTGACTGCAGGCCCCAACGTTACATTTCCCAATGAGCCCTTCTCAAAACTTCACCCTTTGAGGCAGAGTTTAGCACTGTCCAATGCCAGAGCAAATAGTTTAGCAACTGTTGCTATGCAGGTCAAGCTGTCCTAGTCAAGCGTTCCTTTTCTAACATGCCTATTGGAGAAGGACGGATTGAGTGAAGGGCTCATTGGGGAGGAGGCGAAAATGATATGAGGGCAGCCTCATCACTGCCCTTGGGCGATGAAGCTGCCCTCATACCATTTTTCATTTAAATTATTTAGTTCTGCAACCCACAAGATTTATATCTTGTACAGGACTTATATTAGGCAAGCAAAGCATCAATAATAACATGGGTTGTTGTTGAAGTTGCAACAGACACGCAGCATGCATAAAGCTAAAGGTCTGACTCAGAGAATTTCAATGCTGAAATGGTGTCATTTTAAATCTACTGTAAGCACTTTAATTTGAAATTTGGGTTGTTTGCATGCCATCATGTTTAGTGCCCATGCCTAGATCCGGCCCTGCCTGACTGTCCCACTATTGGAGGCACCATCCATCCATAACCAATCTAGATGCTTGGACTATTTGTGGTCAAAATGAATGACCAGAAATGGGGATATCGAATGCAGAGGCATGCACTCACCCTATCACCACCGACAAATTCAAACTTGGCTCTATCTTCCTGTTTAAAGTAATGTACTGTACAGGGAACAAGGTGCAAGTGAAAGCACTGACAGTCAAAGTGGTAAAACAACAAAAAATGGATTCACATCTTTTTTTCCCCCCGTTGTAAGTCACACTTGCGTGCGATTATCATAATGTACTGTAAAAACACTGGTGAATATCCAGAGGCAGGTGTGTTTATTCTTTGCCATGATTCAGGTAGGGAGTGTATTCCAGAGCTCCCTGAATACAGCAGATACTCTGAGAATAATAATGGCCCCGGAACAAATTGTACTCTCTCTGACTGGGCTTCCCTGTTCTGCTTCCATTAGACTAGAGGCTTCTCTGTGGTGAATACAATGACAATAATAATAATGGCCTCCAGACCACATTATGTGCTGTGTGTGCTTGGTGAACTCACTGTGTCCCATCTGTCATCAACCACTGCTAAACCAACCCTGTTCCAAAATATTGTTTTAATATGAAGAAGAGAAAAAAAATGTGATATGGGTTAAAAACCAGTTCTGAATAAATATGTTCTCACTGGTTCTTTCTCTCCATTTCACCCTCCCCCCTGCAGAGCGTACCAACTCGAAGCCCATTCTGACCGGCACCCATCCGGTCAACACCACGGTGGACTACGGGGGAACCACGTCCTTCCAGTGTAAGGTCCGCAGTGACGTCAAGCCGGTCATCCAGTGGCTGAAGAGAGTGGAGGCGGGCGACGAGAACAAATACAACTCTACCATTGAGGTTTGTACAGAGAGTACACACAGTACTGCAGGTTTGCTACTAATCCATACCATAAACAAGGACATATCTGTCTGAATGAATGAATGATTGAATGTCTGAATCTGAAACCGCCGTAACTCCTCATGCCGTAACTCCTCAGACTAACTCTTGACTTTTCAAACGGGCATTGGCCATAATATTACGAAAAGATTAACAAAGCCCTTATTTCAAAAGGACAAATTGTTGATTAATAATGCATTTATCAGTGCATTCAATTTCACCATTGACAAAGCAATTCCCTTTTCAACCATGGGGGGCAATGCAAATGGCAAAACACACACGTACCAGGGTGAAGTTACCGTAGTTTCCACCTCGAGATTTTCTCCATTAGAACATGTTAATATATTCCGTCAATAAATTCCCAGTGTGACCTATTACTTCACAACACCCACTCTACGTATTTTGGTGTCCATATATTCAAATGGGTAATGTCCTAGTATATTCAATTTTCAATTCAAAGAAGCTTTACTGGCACAAGAAAAAAATCTTTACATTGCCAAAGCAAGTGTCACAAATACAATACAAATACAGCTACAAGCTCACAACATTTTCTCTATGACACCCTTAGTGCTCAGTGGTATTTGGAACCATTAAATCAAGGTGCACAGCAACTTGCAGCTAATGTGCAGCTGTTTCAAGGTTGCTCTTCAGCATCTTGGAAAGAGCTAGAAGGGGCTAAATGTAGTCCAAACACCTTCAAGGGGGTTGACAACAACGGGAGGTATTATTACTTCTAATGCGTCTTTGGTTAGAATTGGGAGCATTGCTTTAGAACAGGGGTTTTCAACAGGTGGTCCGGGGACCACCGGTGGTCCCTGAGAGGGTTCCAGGTGGTCCCCAGCTAAGTTGTTTAACCAGATGTAACTCTTGAGAACGTAAAAATGAAACCAAATGGACCCTTGCGGGTCCATTTGGTTTCATTTTTACACTCTCAAGAGTTAAAAAACATATATAGTTTAAGTCTTAATTAGCCCATAAGTCTACACAACTAGAAGATGAATGGTCATTTTGGTCTGTAATGTTTTGCCCGTTTTGTTGCCCAAATCCACTCGTGTGGACAAAAGCAAAAATAAATCTTTAGTTTTGGGGGTCCGTGAGGCTAAACTGTCCTCAAGTGGTGGTCCGTGGCTCGAATTCTGAGTAAATGGTGGGCCTTGTTATCAAAAAGGTTGAAAACCCCTGCTTTAGAACAAGAGTTATTCTTTGGTTGTGTCCCACAGGTGGGGGAGCACCGTTTCGTGGTGCTGCCTACGGGGGAGGTGTGGTCTCGCCCCGACGGCTCCTACCTCAACAAGCTGCTGATCACCAGAGCTAAGGAGGAGGACGCCGGCATGTACATCTGTCTGGGAGCCAACACCATGGGATACAGCTTCAGGAGCGCCTATCTCACTGTACTGCCAGGTGGGACCATACATTACAATACATTACAGAGCTGTGCACTGAAATGTGTAGGTAGATTTACCTCTGATTTTATGATCTTCTTCCCCATGCCGACCTCTTCTTGGAGATAATAGGATTCTGCACGACAGCAACTATATACATTTGTCCCCTCAACACTCACTGCTTTAGGCACTCGCCTAAAAAAATAAAAAAAAATAAAATACTTTGGCACCCCTCTAGTGGCCACAAAAACTCGGGAAAATCGGGTTAAGCAGAGATACTGTTAAGTCACTTATTGCCAACAGCACTATCTGGGCGCCATCCAGTATTTTTTAAGTCAAAACTAAACCATTATACAAAAATAGGCTATTAAGATAATTATGAATCATTCATTTGGTCTCGCAAGACCCAAGAGAGCTCATTCCTCAGCACCAACCAGTGGGCAATACAGGACTGGAGCATAATAGAGGAACAAAGAGGATGTTTAACAGCATACTAGGCATGTCACGATATCCGGTTTTACCGGTATTACCGGTAGGGGGCGCCAAAACCGGTACTTTGCTTGCCCACCGAATATACCGAAAAAAAAAAAAAAAAAAAAAAACTTTTTTTTTTATTTTTTTTTTATTATTATTATTATTTTTTGCGTCCATTCATTCAATATTGTACGTTCTTGGTATGTTAAGTATTGTAATTGTAAGTATGGTAATATTGTTGTCGATGTTTATACTACAAAATATATGCGCCAGAGTTGCCTACAAAATTGTCTCCTTCGCTGCAAACTTGATGTGCACTGCTCAGTAGTACTCCACCAGGGTCGGATATAGTCATGTGTATGGAGGGGGGGCAATGGCCTGACTGCCCCACCAAACATGCTGGAATGCAATGGGCTGCCCCTCCCCCCCCAATTGGGAAACGTTATATCCGGGACTGTTAGCTTCACACGGAGCAGCATAATCGCTCGATTCGCTCCTAAACTTTTTCGTGTCAAGGAATACTTCCACCATGCCTACTACACGCATACAAGGACCACGTAATCAAACCTTCACAAATCTGTAAGCTGTTTATGGACAACAGGCGCAACAACGTGAGTAGCATGCTAGCGTGTTGTGTTGTGTTGTGTTTTTAGCTTGGAGAGCTAAGAGCTGTCCCTGTTGCAAACTGTTGCAAGGACGAGCAAAGAGTTTTAGAGGGGGGATGGGCGACCATGGCCATAGCCAGTCTTATATACTGAGTAAATGGGCACAGGGCAGGGGCTGAAGACTCCTTTGTCTTTGTATGTGCGCACGGTCTGCTGGCTTCGTATCAGAGCCTGTAGTGTCAGATTTTACGACATTGAGGAGGCACAAACTGAGCGCTCGAGCTGCTGTTCATAAAGCCTGAATAGAGTTGCAAATGCATCGCTTTCAACGAGGGCGTCGCAAATAAGAGCTGTTTAGGCATATGTGCAACAAGTCAACTGTTTTAAAGTATTGTACAGTAAGTAAACGATCTAAAATAAAGGGGCTTGAGATAATTCAAAATAGGTTGCTGCCAATGCATTTATATGTAGAAGAGCCGCCATTGGACTGGCCCCATGAAGTAAATGGAGTTGGCGTAACTTTGTCTATTCTCTTAGGCTCCGTGTAGGATGCATATAGCCGATTGCATCTGCAACGCGTGGATCAAAACTACGAATGGCCGTTATGGCTTACTATGAAAACGGGGGACGTGGGGGGCGCGGTTTTACCGGTAAAACCGGTATCAAAAGCTGTCGGTTTTTCGGTGATAGGACTCTGACACCGTGACATGCCTACAGCATACTAGGCATACTACCAGATGTAACTCTTGAGAGTGTGAAAATGAAACCAAATGGACCCTTGTGGATCAATTTGGTTTCATTTTCACAAAATGATCATCTTAATTAGCCCAAGTCTACACAAGTAGAAGATTAATGGTAGTGGACAGAAGCAAAATAAATCTTTAGTTCTGGGGTCTGTGGGGCTAAAATGTCATCAAATGGTGGTCCGTGGCTCAAATGCTGAATAAATGGGTGGTCCCTGGTGTCAAAAAGGTTGAAAACCCCTGTTTTAAAAGGTATATTCAAATATCATTTTTGGTCAGTCAAGGTTCAAGGTTCTTTATTTGTCACTCCAGTGTATGTCAGGACATATACAGGGATGAAATAACGTTTCCATTGTTCCACAGTGCAATAAGACAATAGACAGTGCAATAAGAAAAAGGACAAATAATACAAGAAACAGCACTAACCCTGCCCTCCCCTCTCTGCCTCTCTCCCAGCCCTGAAGCCCTACGTGCCTCCCCTCCCCACGGCCACGGCGCCCAGCCTCCCGTGGCCCGTCATCATCGGCATCCCTGCCGGCCTGGCCTTCATCTTGGGCACCGCCCTCCTGTGGTTCTGCCAATCCAAACGCACCTGCTCCTCCTCCTCCTCTTCTAGCTCCTCCTCCTCCTCCTCTAGCTCCTCCTCCTCGGCCCTGTCGGGCCCCGCCCAGGGGCGTGGCCCGGGGGCGGCGGTGGCGCCCGGCCGCGGCGGCCCCGCCCCCCTCCTCCTCCAGCAGCCGGCCAATGGCGTGGACAAAGACTGCCTCTCGTACGAGGACTACGTGGCCCACCAACAGCAGCTCCTATTGGCCGCCGCCAGCAGCAGCCAGCAGCAGGGGGGAGGTGGAGGAGGCGTGGGATTGGCCAACCCCAAGGTCTACCCGAAAATCTACACGGACATACACACGCACACGCACTCGCACGTGGACGGGAAGGTGCACCAGCACCAGCACATCCACTACCAGTGTTAGCGTCGGCGCTGTAGCCAGGGCTTAGCATCGGTGCGACTCAACCATAACACACACATAATCCTGTTACTGTCAAAACTCATCAATAAAAACCCATGGTGGAAGAAGTACTCCAAATAATACTTGAGTAAAAGTATTGGCATCAGATGTTTTCTTGAATAGCACATCTGCTATTTTTGACACAATAGACTTAAGTAAAAGTATAAGTTATAGCTTAAGTTGGTTAACAGTATGTAATTTTTTCATATTAATAATTAATGGATAAGTATAAAAAAAGTATGAAAAAGACGTATGGACATAGAAGTAGCTCCAAATTTACGGTACTTGACTTACGGTAAATTTACACTAGGCTACTTGATTTGCGGTAAATTTACGGTACTTGATTTGCGGTAAATTTACGGTACTCATCCACTAAAGATGACCAAAAATACAAACGGTGAAGCATGGAAACTTAAAGGGGAATTCCACACATTTTCAAAAGGGGGGACTGAAAGAAAAATCATTAACATGGTGAAATACATCTTGATGATGTCATCAGATGTATTTCGCCATGTTAATGATTTTTTCAGAGCTCCATTTTTAGTAAACACAGAATCGGGGGTACTTTTTTTTATCATGTCCACACAACATCTCTAAGGTATATTAATGACATATTAAAATGTTGACAATGGGTGGAGTTCCCCTTTAAGATTCACCTGCAGTAAGACTCCAGACAAATATACAATTTGCCGCCGTGCTCCGTTTGCCTTCCCACTGCCGACACACACACACACACACACACACACACACACACACACACACACACACACACACACACACACACACACACACACACACACACACACACACACACACACACACACATTTAGTCAATTAGGTAAAGGAGGAGAACATGCGCTATACGAAATGATTCTTTACCTCTTATCAGCCGCAAATAGGTTTGATCATTTCAGAGTAAAATGGATGCCTTTGGGTTCCTCTGTGACAGTGTGTGCTGCTGTCTTTGTGTTCTTGGACACAGCTGCAGTGTAATCAGTAAGTCACTGCATAATATACCCTGAAATATACGTACATACAGTACATCAACCACTATGAAATCAATGACACAGCGTTTAAGAGACTACTTCTTCCAAAGAGCAATAATACATACTGTATATATACCAGTTGTACTGTATGAGGTTACCATAAGCTTGTACCGTATCTCAGGCCTGGACTGTAAAGCATCGAACCCTCGTCACTCCTCGGCTAGTGACACCACCGCTAATCCACCGTACCTACCCTACCGCCCATCTGAGCCTTAACAGAACCTTCTGAACCATCACGGATCAACTCGAACCCCCGCTGTGAACTGTCACGCTGCTAACTGGAGAGAGAGAGAGAGAAAAACACTTCCCGTTGCTATTGAACTTTTCATCGTAGCCATCGTTAATTTTCGTGTATCTTGTCGATTATCTTTTAACAAATGGCTACACCTTGACTGAGAAAAAAATATTTTTACAAGAGCTTATAGATTCCCTTCATTTCAGAGAAGAACCGATATGCTGCAGAAGTGTTCTTTTTGGAAGCGTGTTGCTGAGTGAATGGACAGCAGGCTCTGTGTCTGCAAGGAGGAGGAAACAGCTTGGCATTTCACTTCACTGTCATTTTGGTGTTCTCTCAGCCGGGAACAGAAGAAGCAGCGGGGAAAAAAAGATCAAGGATATTGTCTCCTGTCAGATGTCAGCCTCTTAGGCCAAGAGCACAAAGGGATTTTGAACGGTGCCCCGTCGTGAAATGGTGCCTTGTAAAAAAAAAAAAAAAAAAAGTTTCCACATTTCAAAAATTTGCTTTTTGCATTGTTGGGGTATGTGATGGATTCCCCCAACTTGTTACAAGATGTGGATGGAACTGTGGAACTGAGTGGAACTGAGTTTCAAAACCTGGATGCACGGAATCACAGACACAGATCTGGACCCAAGACTCTTCACATACAGTAGTGCTCGTCGTAACAGAGCTCTGGTCAGTTTGTTCTGACAGAAGCCGAGGTAAACAGAGGGTGCATGTGCTCTGTTTTCCCTCTACAGACATTCAATAACAAAGAAAAGACCTCTAGAGACACTCGCTGCCTTGCATGTCTGTGCCCAGTAGGCACAGCATTCTCAGCAGCCTGAGAAATGGAAAGGAAAACGCCAAGAACATGAAAGGCCTCAGTTAATTGAATATCAGTATTTTCACATCACTATCACACTTTTAGGGCCATATAAAGGAAACAAAAGTCATTTAGGGGGATGAGTAATATGCAGGGCAACATCCAACTGGGTAGCTATGTTTGTTAGCTGTATTTAAGATCGGCTCATTTCACAGCGTTAGTTGGAGCAGTTGTTGTGGTGGCTGGTACAGTTTTTCATCTGAAGAAAGAATTGGAGAGACCCTGTTTCGAATACTCATAAGACCTAGTCGCTCGCCTCTTTTTTTGGCCTGTTTTCCTAGACCTGGTTGATTATTTCTCTCTCAAAATCTGGCAACACTGCCTCAGTCATACTTAGAATTGTGTCTGTGTGCCGCACGTCGAAAATAGCCGCTCTGCTATTTCCGACACAGACATGCAAACTAAGTATACTTCTGTTATGGAATGCCAAAATTGCGACATGCAGTACGACGTTCTCTTGTTGTTTTTCTCTTAAATTCTCAGGTGGCCATCTTGTTATTCCTGTGTGTGTGTGATTGTTTGTTTTTTATCTGACCACTATCTGTTTCAAAACTGTTTCAAGTTTAATATAGTATTATTATATGCCTTTGACTGCTTCAATTCTCAGCACCCTTTGAAAAGTAGGTCTACTCAGTGATGTAAACATGGCAGAACTGGGGTGAGCGTTAGCTTCAAGAAGTAAAGCAGAAAACGACGAAGAAAGTAAAGAAACAGGCTGACAATCCAATCTTCAGTTCATGACACATATAGTGCATAATGTGTAGCCTTTGATAAGTGAAATGTGGGATACACTGACAATTAAAAAAATCACCTGTTAAGCCTGAATTGTATTGGTCGCGGTCCATGACTCGCACTGAAAACAGCAGATCTACAAGCTCTACAGGGGAACGTAGATGGGCTATTTTCCGGCGCAAGAAACCCGCGCATGACCTCTAAATGATTACTTATATTAGTTATGTCTGGCGATTGAAGCGTGTTACATCATTCAGTCTACCTTTTTAAGGGGTTTCTTTTTAGAAATAGAAGTATTGGTAAACTGTCCTCATGTTGAGCTTTTCTTTTGCCATTTCTTATATTGTCTTGTCCCATGTGAAGTGTTTGTGGTCGAAGCTAATAGACTGCCATGATAGACAAGAGACTGCATAGAACATGCACTTATCACGAGCATGTTGTTGAACCGGAATGATATCCCTAGCATTAACTAATGGTTGGTTAATCCAGTCGTTTTGCAGGTATTTCAGAATAGGACCATACATACGTACGACACCACTAAGAATTCCAAGTCTTAACCATTTTGTTTGAGACTTAACAATTCTTAACAACTCTGAAAAAAAGGCAATGTGTGTACTTAATTTATTTGCTTTTGACATGATCGTTTATTTCCTATAATTGGGCATTATATATGTGATTTATACATAGTACATATGATTATGGCTTTCCAAAAGAGGAAGGGTAATCACATGAACAAATTACATTTAGTAAGAGCATAAGCTATGTAGCAGATATTACTTGCGCATCATCATCAATGTAAGATATTTAAATGTGCTGTCGGAAATATACAAAACCTTATCGATAATCATTGTATGGACAATCTTGTACAGTCTATATTTGTCATTTAGGTCAAGAGATTATTTTTGTCATGTTGGAGCAAAAGCATTTTGTCTCATGGAAAACATTTTAATCATTTTATTGGTGCCATTAAAAAATGCAGTTAATCTGTGTAATACCAACATGTGATTTGTGGTTAAATCTTATTCCCCAGGTGCGGCATATGAAGGTAGAAATGCAGCCCAGGATTCTGATTGGTCTGTGGTTTGTTTGGGGAAAAGTATTATTACGTTTGTTTGAACTCCATCCTATCAGAAACAACGTGGCTTCGTCACAGGTGATGTCAGGAAGCTCTGGACAGACTGATTTGTGAAGTGAAATTTCAGATCTGTGGAACGCAATGAATCAGACTGGGAGCTAGGCTAAAGTAATCCAGTGTAAATATTGTGTGCCTAAAGCATACAAAAAATATCTCTGTGTTGTGATGGACCCTTATGTACAAAGTTATTTAGACACTCACTCTTGATAATAATTCACTGGTTCAGTTCAGTACCAATTTCACATTTCACCTGTTCCACTCACATTGGAGAAAATAACCAAACACGATAGGCTGGTTTATTCGATGTTTCCAGCAACCGGACTAGAGTGGATGCGCATGCTCTATTTCTTTTGATTTTACTCACACACTCTTTGAGGGACAGCGAGTCGACTCTTTGTCGAGAAAGGACTTTCTTTACTTTCTTTCTTCCTCTGTTTTCTTTCTCTGGCACACACACAAGGATTCTACCTCCAGACAGAGCTGCCACTTACTTGTCTTCCAGAGAACGTCCTTCCCTAAATAGTTGTAGCACTGCAGCAGCAGCGGCAGGCCTTCCATCTGTCAGCGTGTCTGTCCACACAGATGACAGATGGACGTTGCGTGTGGAGGATGGACAGACCAGCGGACTGGAGGGTGTGAAAGGGCACCTAACCCCCCCAACACCCCCCCCCCCCCCCCCCCCCCCCCCCCCGCCTCCTGTCGCCCACACGCACACACACACACACACACCTCACTCTTTAAGGAGCGGTATAGACTCTGTTGAAAGACGTGAAGGAGCAGGTAGACAGGACAGGGCAGGCTGAGGCCCTGGTTGGTTTAGCATTGTCTGCTTTTATATGAGTCATTCCACGAAAACGGTACGATTTGCAGTCCGTCTGACCGTTTTAGCTGTATTTTATTGATTGAATCACTGAAAATATTTTTAAAATATTTTTAATCAATAGAAATGTTCCCTTTATTATTCTGTAAACATTACAGGGATTTTATCTTCATATCAGAAAATCTTCATATCTTTCTTTTTTTCAGCAAACACCCCCTATTTTGACACTACCGTACCGTTTTTGTGGAATGACTCATATAATAAAGACTCCTGCCTGCTCCTACTTCAACCATTGCCGTGGTCCTCCTGGAAACATTGGTTTAAAGTAGAGGAAAACAATCACTTTGAATTCACCTACTGGAATTTTTGTGCCCCGTTTTTTTTTGTGTGCGTGTTTGTGTTCTAATTTTGTTATCTCTTTTTCATTGTGCAGGTTTTTCCAGCTCTTACTGTACAGACATCTGCATGCTTAGAAACACTGATATTACGGTATGCATTTGTGACTTTATACGTCTCCAGTAAAGTGGCAATTAATGGGCTTAAAGGTATAGAGGCAACTTTTTAACCAAAATAGATATGTAGCTACAGTATGTTTTTTGCCTTTTCCCCCTCTATGTTGCTTCTACTCTTATGCTGCAGCTGTGTCCCTGCAGATAGACACTTGCTTTGTCCTGCAGACGGTCCAGAACCTTGTTGTTGTCAACAAATCATGAAAACAAAACGTTTGTCTCGCTCAGGAAAGGCGGTGATAATTCGTGAGGAGGGCGGGGGTGTGTGTGTGTGGTGAGGCAGTGTTTTAACCAATCGCAGCACAACAGTCTCCATCAGATGCATAATAGGAAAGTAGGATAGTAGGAAATGATGAATCTGATCTACATGCTTAGCTACTGTGGAACCAAGTCAAGCTAAATGTATGTTAAAAGGATCCCTGCCTAATAAGACAAATGTGCCTTAAAACACTATACTTGCATTCTACTGTATAACTAAAACATGCAGATAAAACACCTTCAATACTTTATTTCTTCCATAAATATAGAATATATGTATATCACTCAATAGGAGGTGCTCCGGTCGCAGGATGATGTCACAGAGTATGTTCATCCATATATCCCATAGAGCTAGATCACACGTGACATCACCATACTGCGCCAGGAGCAGTTCCTGTTGAGTGAAATATTCTCCATTTATGAAAGAAATAAGATGCCATTGGTGTTCTTTATTTGTTTATTTTAGTTATATAGGGAAAGTATAATGTTTTAAGCAATGTTTATCTTATTAGACAGGGATCCTTTTAAAGGGGTGTAGGTGGGGGTCCCCAATTCAAATATTTCAGGCCATGACCATCCCAGTGTTTAGGGGGTTCATGTCCTTAAAGGGGAATTAATTCCACCCATTTTCTATTTTTTTCCTGGGATGATACAAATGTGAACCAAATGGACCCTAGCGGGTCCATTTGGTTCCATGTGTACCCTCTCCGGAAAAAGGAGTCTGAAAGAAAAATCATTAACATGGTGAAATACATCTTGATGATGTCATCAGATTTACAGTATTTCACCATGTTAATGATTTTTTTCAGACCTCCATTTTTAGGAAATGCAGAATTGCAGGAACTTTTTTTATCATGTCCACACAACATCTCTAAGGTATATTAATGACATATTAAAACAGTGATTTTCAACCAGTGGTCCCTGAGAGGATTCCAGGTGGTCCCCATCTAAGCTGGTTAACCAGCTGTAACTCTTGAGAACGTAAAAATGAAACCAAATGGACCCTTGCGGGTCCATTTGGTTTCATTTTTACACTCTCAAGAGTGTAAAAATGGGATGATTCATCATCTAAATCACCCCAAGTTTAGGTCCCCTTTAAGAGGTTGATAACCTCTGCAATTAGACTTGGGTGTTTGATTCGACTGTGCTGTGATGAGACCATGCCTTCTGTGTTTGTGTTGTACATTCTGCATTGCTGACGACGTGGAGGATCCTAATCCCTGGGTGTTGAAGAGAGGAGGACAGGAGAGGACAGGAGGACCAGGATAAGAGGAGAGATGATGGGAGAAGGTTGAAGGGAGGATGACACACCAGCAGGCTGCTGACAGACACAGACAGTCAGCCTGCACGGCACACACATGAGGAATGGGAAGGAACCACGGGGAAAACAAGTAAAGTGTTGGACCGGTACTTATAGTTATAAGTGCAATGTTTTCCCTCCTTTAACCCATTGTGTCCTGTCTAGATTTCTAGTTTCTGAATAACAAAGATTTGCACCACGTTTTCACGATTTTTCAAAAATAGCAGAGATACAAGCTCATAGCGCGCCACTCGGTGGCGCGCTATGAGCTTGTAGATCTGCTATTTTTCAATAGTTAAAACATAATGCTTAGAACACCAAAACGCGTTCAGTACACTAAGGGTTAAACATACCCCGGTGGTTTTCAACCTTTTTGACACCAGGGCCCACTATTTATTCAGAATTTGAGCTACGGACCACCATTTGAGGACGTTGTAGCCCCACAGACTCCAAAACTAAAGATTTCGTTCGCTTTTGTCCACAATTCCAGTCTGGATTTGGGAAACAAAATAGTCAAACATACAGATCAAAATGACCATCTTCTGCATTCTCTAGTTGTGAAAGCTTGGGTTAATTAATTGGGTTAATTGCCTTGGGTTAATTTTAACTCTTGAGAGTGTAAAGTGAAACTAAATGGACCCACACGGGTCCATTTGGTTTCATTTTTATCACACTTTCAAAGAGTTAGACCTGCATTGTTTAGCGGGGGACTACTTGGAACCCTCTCAAGGACCACTGATGGTCCCCGGACCACTGGTTGAAAACCACTGATCTAAATCTCAGAAAGCGCTTTGGATAATGGCTGTATTATAAATATACCGTTTACCATTTAGACAAATGTTGTATTTTCTACTCCACTACAACATTACTTTGCAGATTTGGATTATTACGTTAAAAAAGGTGTTTTGGCCCATGAGGGCTCCAACCAGCTAAATCATGGAGAGTTGGAAACCAAACCAAATGTTAAAAGGGCCCCAAATGGTCCCTTTTAAATGTAGTTCCTGTAAAGAGCAGGAATGGTGATACAGAAACCTTTTCCCTTTCTGTTGTTTAAGCTAGTGGTTTTCAACCAGTGGTCCAGGGACCACCAGTGGTCCTCGAGAGAGTTCCAGGTGGTCTTCAGGCTAAATGATGGAAAGTTGGTTAACCAGACTTAACTCTTCGAGAGCGTAAAAATGAAACCAAATGGAACCTTGCGGGTGCAAAAAAGGGAATCGAAAACCAATGCTCTACTGCCGCAGAAACATTCTGCGTAAAGTTAAGAGCAGGAACGGACAGTGATACGGAAACCTTTTCCCTTTCTGTTGTTTAAGGTGAAACCTTGAGCTATTCAGACAGACCTTGTGGTCTTGCAGGCCACGTTGCCGCGCTCATACAGGGCTGAGGGAGGGAGGGGGGGGGGGGGGGGGGCAGTTGGCAGGGCAGCAGGGTGTGAATCCATTGAGGAGATTCCTGCGCCGTTGAGTCAACAGCAGCTGCGGTCGGTGATGAAGAGAAGCTGTCCGACAGGAGGGCTTTTTACTGGCACTGTGTGTGAACACACACACTGCTCTCAGGTGAATGGAGTCAGTGACCATGAAGAGCTCTCTCGCTGCTCGCACACAACACACGCACACACACACACACAACACGCACACACACACAGGGGCGGATTGGCACATATTTTCCCACCGGGACAATTTTGCCTTTGCCAGGCCACCCTGGGAGTGGCAGCTGGTTAACCAGATGTAACTCTTTGAGAGCGTAAAAATGAAACCAAATGGACCCTTGCGGGTCCATTTGGTTTCATTTTTACACCCTCAAGAGTTAGAATATTCATCATGTGAATTAGCCCAACTTAGTCTACACAACTAGAGAATGTAGAAGATTAATGGTCATTTTGATCTGTATGTTTTCCAGGCGAGCATCTAGCGCATTCTAGTGCATTTTGGAAGTGCCACTACTAGTGCATTTTGGATCTTGTCCAGGCCACTAGGTGGCGCAGGCCACCGGGAAAACTCCCTGTACTCCAGATGGCCAATCCGCCCCTGCACACACACACACACACACACACACACACACACACACACACACACACACACACACACACACACACACACACACACACACACACACACACACACCGTCATCATCCACCTGGGCAAAGATGCACGCACGCGTACACACACACATTCTCACACACACATTCTCACAGGCTGTCTCTATGACAGACACCTGGGAGATAAACACATATGCAGCAACAGTGGCGTTTCTAAGCAATTTGGAGCCCTAGGCAAGATTTTCCCCGGAGAGCCCCTTACCAAATGGACCCGTAAGGGGGGCTCCAGGGAAAATCTCATACTATAGAACAGATAATTTAAATGGTCAATTCTAGTTATAGAGGACAAGTATATTACAAGTATATTTATCCATTTCATCTACTGTATATTAGCCTGGTAACTTTTTAAAGCTTGGTGGTCGCCCCTTCACCCCCCTTCCCTCATGGCGCCCTAGGCAACTGCCTAGTCTGCC